>NC_051167.1:202259929-202834929 GCF_013339725.1 Rhipicephalus microplus
CTCAGGTTGAGCCAAGGCTTAACTGGCATAAATAAAACTTTTGCTGGAGCGACCTTCAGCATCACTGCATCGGAGGGTGATGGATTCCTTAGCAATCTTTATAAACAAGTGTGAACTGATAATCGCAACCGTCACTGATTGCAGAATGCAGGTCAGTGAACTCAGTGTCTGCGTCGCAGAGCCTTCTGTTCCGTTTCCTCAACTTCGGCGATATCGGCGGCCTCCCTGCAACGCGCGCAGGCGAGTCTACTACCAGTGCTACTATACTAAATACCAATGGCTACGTGAGGAACGTGAAAATTAAAAAAAAAACACGATAAACAGAGCACCGCAAAGAAGGCACGCTGCGTATTTGTAGAGCTGTGGGTACTGGGAAGCTGTGTACGATCTGGACGTGACATGAAAACACAGCGAAACAATTTCCAGTACTACGGTGAAGCAAACTACCAACTCGAGCTCTGGGATTCCTAACCCGCATTTGTGGAGGTTGGAAGCCCGACAATGGGCGAATAATCCCCACCTGTAGGCTGCCACATAGGACGCCAGAGGCTTACGAAGCAGTAGCGTGGACGAGATGCATCTAGTTTATCACACGCGATAGGGTAGTTCTTTACGATAAGCTTGGGGACTGATTTAGATTACAGGGCCTCATGCGTGATCACAAGATAATATTCGAAGAAGGGAGTTTTCGAGAATGATGTGATAAACGCGTGGATAGCCACTGGAGTGATGAGGAACTGGACGACAGGAATGAAAGCAACTATTGACTGCTATAGCGGGAACTGAAAACAAGGACAAAGAAACACTCGAGGACGAGCGCTCGTCCTCATGTGCCTCCTGGGACTTTTCAGTTTGTGCCGTAGTAATTATGACGTACCAACTAGCGCACGACGTTGTGGACGCACCCCATAGGTTCACCTACTGCGACTACTTTAAAACAACGGAGCTGCAACGAAAGTCTGTGTCTATGCACAAGCGCCTTCATCAGCTTCTCATCGAAGAAGATTTGGGTGAACGTCGAAACTTCAACGTCACATGCGCTAGCTTCTCAGTGACTGTAGGTCTGACGCGGACAACCTGCTTATGGTTTGGCAGTTCGTTGTGGAAGTTTAGCAGAAAGTTGACATTCGACTGACATCGCAGGCTAAACCAGAATGTCCATTAGCGCAACATATCTATAGCTGTATATAGCTCATCACGGTTGCTGATTGACGTCAATGACACTTGCTTGAACAGGATCTGATAAAGACGCTCTTAGCTCCCACGATAAAAATATAAAACAGCGCTTCAACACAGGACCCACGCACCATGTGTGTCTCCTCTTTACGTTGTCTTGGGTTGAAGTACTTTTTATATTTTTATCATAGAACCTGACCAACTTGCCCAATCTACTTGTTTTCTGGGCTTAGGTTGCATTTACAAACGTTAGCACAGGGAACGTTAGGTTTGTTCATCTTAGCGAAATCGTTGTACAACCATTTCGGGAACCTACGGGTAGTAGAAATACCAGTGCGTTCCCGATGCGGTGCCCCAGAGAACGACACTTGAAGACACTTGGGAGGACATTCACTCCGTGGGAAACGACGGTTTTGGCTAGAAAATGTGAAGATGCGGTAGCGTTGCTTTTGACATCATTGTGGTGACGGAAATCAGGTTGGCAAATTCTTGACGCAGCAGGGTAGGAATTATTGCCGTAAAAAGGGCCCTCCACTTGCGTGCGGCAGGTGTCCTGAGACGTGTACTGTGGCTGCGCGGATAGCGCGTGGGTAGGCCTTAAGAAATCTAAAGTTCCAGGCCAGCTTTAAGGGCTTGTTTCTTTGCCTTGACCCTTACTGTACCGTTGAAGAGTATACTCATCACGAGATTTTGTACTAAACTGAACTATAGGAACTATACTAGCCATCAAGAAAAATCACTACCCCATGTAACCGACAGCAACTATTCGTTATAGTAGTGTTTCTCGACGATAGATATTCATACTTGTTCATGTCGTGTCGTTTCTGTCTAGACTTTCATTGCAACGCCCCCTTTCATGGTATTACCATTCGGTGAGTAAGTGAGTGAAACAACTTTATTCGGTCCACAATAGACGCGAGTAAACTCAGCGTCACCTGGCTAGGCCCACTCGGGGACATCAGGTTAAACCTGACGGCCCTCGCGCGGGCCCTCTGGACGGCCAGGATTACCATGCGGTGAAGAGATTTTCGAGCTGCCTTTTGTGGTCGCAATGAGTAAAAAAAAAGAAACCTTATTGAATAGAATTATTGGTGCCGCTCCGTGGAGAAAAAAAGGGGCTTGAAATTGAGCGAGAAAAAAATTACTGATACATCTGGTACATTGTTCTTTTTTTGCACACTCTGGGCAATGGGTATTAGGACCAATAGACAATGCAGCCAAGGAAGGCATAGGCGATGTTAATTGTACTGGTTTAACTGTACCATAGCCATTAACGTGTAATTGGGAAGAAAGCAGTAAAGCGGACGAACATACAATACGCTGGAACCTTCAGATAGCGCACCCGGTGATCTACCAAATGAGAGACAGTGGCAGTTGCCGCATCCTCCGCCTTACCGGGTACTTATGCGCGCAGAAACGTGGGGGTTTTAGCAAGCGCCGCTCGTAGCCATGACCGCGAGTGCGGAATAAGTCTTTGGAAGCCTTGTTATGCTATTATGTGAACATGTATAAAAATCACAGCATATCTACTGAGTGAATGATGATGAGTGGGGCGAAGCGTCCGTCAGCCCACCCGTGCTTCCGTCCGTCCGTTCATTCTTACTTCCGTCCTTCCGCGCGACCATCCGTGCATCCGTCCATGCGTCCATCCCTCTGTCCATGCGTCCGTCTGTGAGTTCGTCCATCCGGATGTCTGTCCGTCCGTTCGTGCGTCCATCTGTCCGTCCGTTCGTGCGTCCATCTGTCCGTCCGTTCGTGCGTCCATCTGCCCGTACGTCCCCGTTTCTGTCCATCTGTCCGTGCGTCTTCTATTCTGTCTGTCCGTCCATCTATGCGTCCCTACGTGCGTCCATCTAGTGATGACTCCAAGTGCCGCCATCTGCAATCTCGCATCCCCTGTGGCACATACCCGCTCCAGAGTGGGGATGTGCCACCGGTGGCTACGTACTACTCCATACATACAGAGGAGCGGCAGGCCCACGTCTTAAGGAGCTTCGCCCACGAAACTTGCTGTCTTGTGCCAGCACGATCTTTCATACCCCGGAATCCACGACCTGGTGTGGACGTTCAAATTGACCTGAAGCAGTCGCCAACATGCTCTCTTGTTAAGCAAAAAGCGAAAACCATACGCGACATTGGGATCGTGTAGAGTTCCTCCGAACCCCGAGATTATGTTCCCATATTCATCCACTTCGACGGAACTCGCCGCCCACTCCGGGCTGCCCCACTAAGCGTCTGCGTACGATACACAGTCCCAACGGCACCGGATTGCACATAGCAGCACATCGCGCACTGCGACTGCTCCCACGCCACCTCCCATCCACGAGAAGAGAGGACTCATCGCCGATCAACCACGTGTCTGGTGGTGATGTGAGGTCAGACGAGCTCTATATACCGAGGAACTCAGGTGGGGTGGCCACCCTGCCCGGACCAACTGATGGGGACGTCAAGTCGGCCCCAAATTTTGTACTCGGTTGGAACTATCCTCTTGTAAACTCACGGTTATTGGCCACGCACCTTTTATAAAATAATACTAGTTGACGAGCCCTATTGCATAAAAAAAAATCTCTACGCCGCAATTTCATCGCTTTAAAGCCCGAGACCAAATGCATTCTGTTGCAAGAAACACCAGGGCGAGGTATCGCCCCGCGGGGATGCTGTTCTGGACCTTGTGTAATTCCACCATGTTGTCAGATTCCGACATTGAACGATGCTAATTGGCCAAGTTAGCTGCTACGACCTCTCTGATTGGATAAAATGCCGCCATTACGAGATTTGACAATATGGCGGATCTAGACAGTGCCCGAAACAGCACCCCGGGTTTATTATCTCGCTTTTTTTGTATTCGACTTAGGCCTTCAAAGACAGTCAGCAATGCTCAGCGTGAACCTCACCTTCAGTGTTCAAGGAGCTTGACGATTGTAGTTGATCGTTTTGTTGAAATCGCAATCGAGACGCTCGAGCTTATTCCTGAGCTTCAGCGACTACTAGTAGTGAGTCTGGAAAAAATCAATGCGTGATCGATGACCGGTGTTATCAACGTGCTCTGTTTGCCGATATCAGTGGACAGCGTGCGTTGCATGCTGTAGATTGAGTTATTGACACGTTCAGCCAAATAAAGAGATTCACCTTGGACAGGTTGACTGCTGCCTTCACCAACAGTCCCGACCACGTGGCAATACACTTAGTGAGGAGGGGCCACTCAAGATGTGTTGTCGCCGACAAAACGAGGGTCCAAGCACCCGCGATGTGGCTTTGCTGCGCGTGTTTTTGCTCGTTAGAATTTCCAACAGCCGACTCGGAAGGACAAACGAAGCCCATCACTGGCATTAAGTTTTCGCAATTGAAAATCTTGACGACCTGTGCAGTCGTCCATGTTAGCTTACATCATGCCCTGTAGAGGCCGTTTAGTATACTTTCACACAATTCCGTGAGACCAGCACAGAAACATAACTTTTACAGTTCTGTTGTACAACGGATACGAAATACTGAGAACTAATTCAATACACTGCAAAGAAAAGTCTACGGGATGTTATTAGTATATGTAATGTAAATGCGAAGAAAAGGTAACTTGCCATTGGCAGGGACCTAAGCTGCGACCTTCGAATAACGAGTCCAATGCTCTATCAACAGAGATGCCACAGCGGCTATCCCCCCGTCTACAACATGCGGTATACATGAGCATTTAAACATGGCAGCGCCAGTCAGCACCACCGGTAGCCACGACTCTGAGTGTGAAACACTCTGTGTGTTGGTGTCTTGTAGTACATTACGTGAAATGCTACGTGCATTAACCAAGTTCACATTTTCATAACTAGATGACAACTAGTGTGGCAGCATATTATGACCTGTTAACTAACCCTCCTTAACTAATATCTATTATTCCTCACGTCGTGCACCAATTTTATTAGTGGCTATTTCATTGTACTTGTAACAATGCGTCTTTTGTTTCTTCGCGAAACGCAGTTCCTGTATTTGTTTACATCGTGATGTTCAATAGTCGGAACACCCTGCATATGTGCAAGGGAAACTCATTAAGCCTATGATTGCTTGATTTAAAAAAAAGATATGGCAGCATATTCACGGAGTGAATCATGGATAGTGGGGCGAAGCATCCATCCATCCATTCGTTCTTGCTTCCGTCCATCCATGCATGCGTCTGTGTGGCCGCCCGTGCGTCCATCCACCCGTCCTTGCGTGCGTCTGTTCGTACGTCCGCACGTTCATCTGTGCGTCCGTCCGTGCTTTCGTCCACGCATCCGCTCCTGCGTCCATCTATGCGTCCATTCGTCCGTGCAGCCATCCGTGCGTCCATTCATACATCTGTCTGTGTGTCCGTTCGTCCACCTATTCAACACTCCAAGTACTACTATGTCGCATCTTTTCATCATATATTCATCATATAGAAGCACCGCCGTCCAGCGGCCATTCCAAGGACTGAACAAGAGGAGGCATACGCACACTTTCTTACCGCTTGCGCTTCGTGTCTACTTGCCACCTTTAACCACCTCGAGTTCATGGTATATACTAGTTCACTGTATTGATGGCACTGCAGCCCAACGCTCGCTAAACCATTTAAAACCCAGGAGGTTACGCCCAGCGAGTATAACGTAGTAACCCTTTCTTGTCTTCTGTGCGTTGTTGAACAATAAAAAATTCGCAGCGTGCGTGTTAACTAAAAGCCGAATTCTCCTGTCTCTCATTCCCCCTTAGCAGCCATTGGCATGTACATTGAGCGCTATCTTTTATTGTTTACAACGCACCGAAGAAATCACTCACCGGCACCACCTTGGAGGTCAAAGTGTTATACTTGTTACACGCTACTACAACGGCTACGAGGGACGAAGAGGTGTTGCTTAAAGGAGCTCCCCCCCCCCCAATCAATTGCTTGTCATCATTTTTGTCACACCATCTACTTCTGCGAAATTCGAGGGTAGCCGCATACATCATGCTGGTCAGTGTTGTAGGATTAATGCGGCTACGCTCCTACCTCGCGTAGACGTAGACCGTTTTGCGGGTGTCTTCCATGGGCGCGCACAAGACACGACCATGCGCCTCTCGGCGCGGGATGCGAGCATGCGGCATCAGACGCAAGACGCGGGCAAGCGCAGTAGGTGTGTACGGAGGGACAGAGTTTCGCAGGCTAGTCAAAGAGTTGCTTCGAACCTAAAATAAGAACAAATAAAGAGCAAAACAGTTGAGCACTCAAACACACACAGGTTGAATGGTCACTCCCCGATCATTGTATCTGTTTTCGTGTGTGTTCCGAGTTGTTCCGTCCCCGGCGTTGCCCATACATACTACGATGTCGCTTCTTGAATCCGTGCGACCTCATTCACTTCCTAAGACAACTAAGACACACGTTCACTACAATTATTACACCCAAACACCCCAATCTGACATGCCCGGTCCGTTCCTTTACCGTAAGCGAGTACGCAAGAGAATTTCGCCAGACTTCACCAGAAGGTCTAGCGAAATTCTTAGTGCACTTGGTTGGCCGTTACTCTCCTCAAGGCTTAAATATATCAGGTTATGTCTTTTCTACAACCTAATAAACGACAAAACTGGGATCAATAAAAACGAATACATCAGACCACCAAAACATCTCATCACGACGGGATCATCCTTTGAAAGTGTGGTAATATATGGGCCGAACATCAACGTATGCAAATACTTTTTTTCCTAAAACTATTCACGAATGGAACAGTCTTCCAAAAAACATTGTGAGCGCCCCTTCCACAGCAATTCCTTCCCTTTTAAAGGAGTACGTGGTCACACAATGATAATGTATGCTGTGATTTAGGTAATTTAGGTATTTTTGATTTGTTTTTATTTTTTGAGTGCCATGCAATTCAGCTTGTCCCCACTGATTTAAATGTACTTTGAATTTGTAAACCCCCTACAACAATGCCCCTAGAGGGACGCTGTATGTATAAGTATAGAAAGTATAAATAAATAACCCTAAACGGCTTATTGCGCTTTCTACGAAATCCAGAAGTTTTCTCATAAGCCTAGGTGAAGGCACAGTAAAGAACTAATAACTAATAGTAAATATATACAATGGACTAATAATAACTAAATATTAACTGCTGGAACACACTGGTTTCTAGGCTACTTTTCAATGGTCGTAATGGGATCGACAAACTTCGTTTCCACAAAATACCACTTTTAAACAGGAGATTGTTCTTAGTTATGTGTGTGCAGCAGTAACATTTTCTTTCAAGAGGAGCCTTTTTGCAGCATAACAGAACCTCAAGTGGCCGTGTGATAGGGGCATAAATTCTGCCCCCATCCCCCTCACACGGTTGTCTTCAATTGGATTGGAGCCAGTTACTCTCAATGACAAATGGTTATCTGGCCTCGCTACATGAACTACACAAGTCAGTTTTTTCCTTTCGATTTCGGCTACGAGGCCCTTAATACCATTCGGTTCTCTCACCCACTATGCTGTATCTTTGTCTTTTAAGATTACACCTATTATTTTCATTTTCATTCTTCACTGCCTCCTGCTCAATTTAAGTTGAATATTTGGAACTTCCATGCGCCTGCTTCCGAGGTAAATACTAGTAAGATACAGCTGCCAAGACTTCCGCATTTCTTCGCATCAAGAAACAACTCATGGTGGAGGTACATTGAGTAAATGTACACGACCATTGCAGGCGCAAGCTGGACTAACTCAAGCGCTGGCTTGCAAGTACTATTCTTGTGCTGTTTGATAAGCACACTTTGCGCGTCAATGTCATTTATGTTTTGCACCTACCATGGTGGTTATGTGGTGGTCTACTGCGGACCTGCATGTTGCGGCATGGTATCCCTATCCACGGAGGCCGCATCTTTAATGGTAGCGAAAGCTCTCGATGGCCGTACACCTAGATTTAGGCACACCTTAACGAACCCCAGGTAGTTAAAATATCTGGAGCCCTCCAAAACGGTTTTTATCCGTAATAATATCATGGTTTTGGTTATTTGAAGCGCATGAGTTATTAATATTTTGTTTTGCTCGGCAATTCGGCAGCGTCAACTTTTGGCGTGACGTAAAAGGATTAGCTTGCATTGTTTTATGATGACCCGAAAGAAAGCCTTGGTGACAGTCCTGATTTCAGCCGTAAGGGTGGTGCTGTTGGCAAGTCGATGTAAAACATCGCCCAAGCAAACTTACTAACCAAAAGAGGTCTTTCAGCTATTCTCCGTATATTCCTTGCTGTTCACCTGCCGAATTGGACAAGAAGTCAACTGGCAGAGTTCATGAATTGTAGTTTTACATAATCTCACAAATGACTGAGAAATTCATAGCTTGTTGTCATTGAGGGCAAGGGCAACATCGAGAATGTAAATTTAGGTCATATGAGAAAAAAAGTGAGTGTGCATTAGTAATGCACTTTTGGCAATTCAGTAGGAAGGATTTTATGTTACAAGATCTCCCATTCGTTTGTGACAGCGGATTTTTGCTCAGTGCTCAAGAGTGTCAAGAATGCACGTCATTGTTCTGTCTGTATGAGCACGCCAGTGCAGATGTGCTCGCATAAACTCTGCGAAACATTATAGATGGAAAGAAAGCTCAGCCAGTCGTCTGAAAGACAATACCGGTAGAGCAGCAGATGGATGACCAAAATGGAAGCTCATATGGCATGACGTAAGTAAACCAAGGCCTTCTCATTCCTTGTATCCATTTAAAACCAAAGATATTAAAATAGGCGCTTAAATAGGTGCATGGTACATATTTGGAGGCACAAACGAGTTCTTCCTACTTTAGGCAAAAGGTCGGGAAAAGAGGTGACGCCACCATGATGTCTGTTCTCCAGCACTGCTCAAATTGATGATCGGTCAACGTCGGAATCCACTGACAGGCCCTAGCACTCATCTAAATCGATACAGCGAATTATATGTAACTGAAACCTGCAAGTTACAGAGACTTTTAGTGACGCATTCGCTGTATGGCGAAGTTGGCTTTTAAATATAAGGGCGCAAGATTTATTTCTATACCGTATCAGTATCACGAATACCTTGATTGAGCATTAATTATTATAAGAGGGGGGGCAATTGCAGACTCGAGAAAGAAGCCAAGACTCAACAGACGCGGACTAACAGTTGTAAAGGCGCACTTGCCAACTGAATAATGCTTACCAGGTTCAGTTCTTTGTTATTCTACGCTTATTTGAGTATCCTATCAGGTAATGTTACGTTCATTAATTTACATTTGAGTGCCTCTTGAGCAAAGAAAAAATTAGCAGATCCACGTAACTTGAGAATCGATGTTATGCGACGCATGAACATGTCAAGCTGACTGTTTTGCAATATTTTTTTTTGAGCTAGACGTTACGAAGTGCGCGAAAAATATGTACAAACGCACGCACAAATTAAACATCCACATATGTTTTATAGCAATAGTTGTTTATAGCTGCGTAACGATGCTAAGAGCGGCATGAATATTAGAAACACCCGAAACGGTAAGCTGATCAAAAGGGCTTCTGCTCGCGATTATCTTTGCCATGGAGACTGCCGCATAAATAAACAAAAGCAGATGACACCTGTCTGCAATTGATGTCAACCCTACGTGACGGCTGTATCGTAGGAGTACATATGCAATCTTTATGTAATCGGAAAGGCAGCACTGCAACTCCAATTGGCGTTTTCACGAACATTAGAGTCTCTTTGAAAAGTAGTTCACAGAACCCGGCATGGCTCTGCAGTAGATACTTGATGGACACGCAGATTAGTGTGGTTTAATTTCTGCTGGGACCCTGACATTTATTATTTGCATTCGTCTGGTCCACGCTGTTCATGTCAGGTTTTTCTCAACGCTTACACGTTAGAATTTCCCATGTGTGTTCTCGCCGTTCCTGGGTAGATATAAACTGCCAAAAATCTGTGGCACATACCCGCATACCAGTGGCACATGCCCACCCTCGGGTATGTGCCACTGGTAGATAGATAGATAGATAGATAGATAGATAGATAGATAGATAGATAGATAGATAGATAGATAGATAGACAGACAGATACGCATATAGACGCTCAAAGTGCCTTCGGTACGCAAACAAATGCGTTGCTTATAAAAAACATTTGGCAGATCCCATGTACCTAGTAATTGACGTTATGCGAAGCATACGGAGGGCAGGTGACCATGTTGAAATTTTTCTCTTGAGCGACACGTCATGAAATGACGCTAAATATATGTACAAATATATGTACAATTTAAGACTTACAGATGTTAATATAACCAGTTGTTCGCACTAGCGCAATGATGCCAATAGGAACATGCATATTCAGAAGCTTATATGAAGCGCTGATGCTCGCGAGGATGCTGGCCCTGGACACTGATACATAAATCATTTCAGCGCATGACAACTAACCGCAAGTCACGTTAACCTGGCGTGATGGTTTTATCAAAGGAGTACATGTGTAATGTTTATACAGTTGGATAGGCAAAATTGCAACGACTATTGGCGTTACACGAAGATTAGCTCCTATTCGAAAATTAGTTCTGAGACCTGGTGTAGCTCTGTGGTAGAATGATTCATTGCCACGCGGAATGCTTGGGTTTGATTCCAGCGGAAACTCTGACATTTATTCTTTGCATTTGTCGGGTCGACGCTACCGATGTCAGGTATTTCATAACACTCGCGCGTTGAAAACTGCCCATGTGTGTTCTTGTCGTTCCACGGTATATACTAAACGTCAATAACCTGTGGTCCATACACGCATATCAGTGGCACATACTCGCCCGTGGGGATGAACCACAGTCTGGCGGAAAGTGTTTGACAACGTATGCGACAGGGAGCGTGATATTCTTCATGTTTTGACCAGCGCGTCATATTCGTCAAACCATCTTACACTTCCATGCTAATTTTGGTTCACGCCAAGATAAGGTGGTGATCACGAGAGCAGCCAAACGTAAGCGGCTAGATAAAAAGAGAGATAGATAGATAAAAGACATATAGATAGAGAGATAGGTAAATAAATAAATAGACATATAGCTAGATAGACAGAGAGACAGTCAGACAGACAGACAGACAGACAGACAGACAGACGACGACAGCACAGACAGACATAGACTAGACTAGACTAGACTAGATAGATAGATAGACATAGATAGATAGATAGATAGATAGATAGATAGATAGATATATAGATAGATAGACAGATAGATAGATAGATAGATAGATAGATAGATAGATAGATAGATAGATAGATAGATAGATAGACAGATAGACAGATAGACACGCTCAAAGTCACCGAAGTTCGCTAAGAAATGCTTCGCATTTAGAACATTAAGCCGGTGTGGTACTTGTGCAAAACGATAGACGAAGAACTGACGGCACTCATCTGCTGCCAATGCGAACACACTGTAACGAAGGCGCTGGTGTTCTAGGCAGCCTTGTGACGACAAAAACCGAGTCCTCCTGATTGCGTCACAGGAGTGCCATTCAGCATTTGGTGGCGCACAAGAAGAATAGCTGCTAAACTACGTTAGACAATGTGCAAGCTTTCCTGCACTAGTGTTCAATAAACAATTATATTTATTTCCGTAAAGACGTGGTTAACATTGGTGTTATAGCGATTCGTGTCCCGGATCGATCAATAACCTTGGCGTCCTCACGATGGTCTGAACGGAATTGGCATCCGTCTTCACGGGTGCTATTGGCATGAATATATTTGAATAACTTTTTATACAGACCTGGGGGTTGTTCTTATGTGACTGCCATTGCTGCCAGGAATATGATTCGTATCATACTGCTAGAGAAAATGTTTCATTATCATTCGCGAGGTTATTTTGAAAGTGTGGCACCGAAACAAGTATGTGCGAAATAGGCAAATGCAGGAAGGAGCCGCAACACTTTTTCGAAAAAGCCGTGCGCTCTCTTGTTCTTGTTGTTGTTCAGGCAAGCCCGATCTGATAGTGTCAGTGAGGCGGGCACAAAACTTTGGCGAAAATCTGTAGCTTGCGGCTCCGGACTATAAGAGGGGCTCTGTTGACAACTTTGCAGCATTCCTGGCGAAATATCCGCATGAAGCTCTTTTTATCATCTTTGTAGAAATTACTTCGGGACTTGAACGCAGAAATTTTCATCTGTCGTTCTGTCTGGCACACAATTCTGCTACTCGGTCATTATTTAGGTAGTCAATCAATGCCCAGCCACCTTTAAATGGTGAATGCGTTCGTACTTATGAACCATGCCGATCATAAAGCGAATATTACGCATATCTGAGGCGCAACGTCCACACTTAAGTGTCAAGAGATGTGTTCCTCTACATAAGTACATAGATACGTAATTCAAAAGACCGTAGTGCTTCTTAGGCGTCGCTGTAAATGCGACGCTATGCCCGGAGGAACTGTTGTTTCTCACGCTGCGCGAAAAATGCGACGCTATGCACGAAAAAGTTGTGTGCCGATGATATGGTGCTGCCACCTGGCGGTGGCCCTGGGTTCTGCACAAGCTCGTGTTTTCAGACGGCACTGCCACATGGCGTCCATATCTCACGTAGTGCCTCCTATATTTTATCATTGCCTGCCAGATGCGGTGGATTCGACATAAAGAAGGCACTGCCTGAAGCAAGGCAAAATATAAATGGCCGCTTGTCGGCCATCGCTTTGATGACATTTGCAGCCAAGCATGCAGATTCGCGGTGATTTGTTGTTTCTCTGTGCACTGCAAGTTTTTATTTACTCTCAGTACAGCTGTTTGACGTGTGGATCACTTAATGACACAATGTTTCACATTCAATTTAGTGGCTAGCTTCCACGCTGCGTCCGAGGAAGACCACCCTCGAAACCCTTGCAGCGAATTCTTCATTGGCGTAAGTAAGTTTCGGCCTTCTGTGGCCAGCAGTCACAAAGTGCTGCTCTTTATAGAGTTTTTCAAACCCCTAGGTAAGGCAAAAGTGGTATAGAACTGTATAGATATACTGTTCTGATTACGTTCTTTTCTTCTAGATAAAGGGTATCAACATGCGGCTCGCTGGCAGCAAGCGGCCCACGGCCCTCAAATGTCCACCGCCCCCATTAGAAAGTATTAATAGTCGTGCGCTTCCAGGCACGAAAGGCCATGATTTTCGTGAGGCACCCCTTGAGTTCACCATGCCGTGATACATGACCGTGAAACAAATACTATATGTATTTCTGAATCGGCGGACATATTTCAGCCATTTCGGATATCGCTATCGACATGTTAAAATCCTGGTACCACATCACGTTCAAAAAGTACCCCTATGAGCGATATTCAAAAGGTGGTTCTTTGAAATAGCAGCGTTCTCTTACAGTTAGTGCAAACTCCTTTCCGCTGCCCCCTTTGTTGGACTAATTGCGTGATGTCGGCCTTCCGATATAGTTGAGTTAGAGACCCTTGGTCTAGGAAGTCACCTGTCGACGTTGGTAAAAGAAAGATGAAATAATTTCATCGCATGTGTTTTTTGGTATTAGCCCCTGCGAATAAAGTATGGTAACGATATTTTATTATCACTTTGCTAATACGTTAGAGAAATGTTTACAAAATGATTATTAAAAGGCGAACACGAAAGATAAAGAGAGAGAGCAAATATCGATCAAGAAAAACAATTGCGCAGCTTGCTCTTCTGGCGCCATCCTAAAACCATAAGTGCATGTAGGGTTCGACCTAGCTAAGCCTATCTAAGTGCTGCTAAGATTGATTGATATGTGGGGTTTAACGTCCCAAAACCACTATATGATTAGCTGCTAAGTTAACGAAGTATGGCCAGACTTGGCTAGACATGTCACGGGGTGACCTGTTACGTGATGTTGAGATTTTAGTCGCCAATTTGTTGCGTGGTTTTTAGACAAAAACACGTCACGTCACTTGTTGTTACGTTTCTTTGACGTAACACACTGCGTGACCAGCCATTACGCGATCTTGCGAGATTTCAGCCAGTCTAGACGATCGGTGTTATTACTAAATAATAGTGACGCGAGTAGTTACGCGATGACACGTAATTCCAGCTACGTGACTAGATGTTACGTTATGCTACGTGACTATAGTTGTTACGCGATGTTACGTGATTCGTGGTCACGTAACATACTCGCCAGTGAGAGCTTTTTTTACACCACGCCGGAAAAATCGGCGCACGTGTTGTGGAAACGAGGGATCAATCGAGTGTGTACTGGTTGATGATGGTGATAAATACTGTTAGCACTACTCCGCGCAACCAATTCTTGAAGAGCTACACTCTTGAAAAAAAACAATAAAATATTACAATAACAAAACAAAACTTGTAACCTGCTAGTAATACCATTATAAGAAAAACTCCAGAACAAAACGAGGCTGAGTCAGCGGCATGTGCGCAAGGCGGGTTCATGCCAATATCAGCAGATATTTGAGACAAATAAGGAACGATGAAAAGTCGAGCCATCTGCACTTCGTGAAGAAGACGCTGAAAAAGCTCTATTATGAAATCAGTCAACCAAGTCAGGCATTGTACGGGTTGCCGCCACTTCGTGAATGCCTTCGAAGCAGAAAATCTGATGCCCACTTGGGCAATGCTATTAGATTTCTTTGTTGAGCAAACTTCCAAATATTTCTGTGGTGAATCGCTGTTCTTTCTTTGTTGTTCTATGTTAAGATCTATACGTGTAGCTGAGAAAGAGAAAGAGAGAAATGTAGTGTGAGGCTGTAGGGATATTTACTGGATAATTGATATCGCTTTGCTACCACGTACTGGGGAAGCGGCGCCAGGAGGTATAGAAGGGTAAGGAATATAGGAATGAGAGAAGGTAGGAGGTGAGAAGAAACACACACATGCAAGACTGTCTTAATTGTTCATCGAAGAGGTTCACTCATAGAGACTTGAGTAGCGCATTCTTCGCTCATTGACCTGTAGCTCTGTTTTTCTGATATAGAAAAAAATGATTGTTCAGAGGGCAGATGGTCATCGAGGCCTGCAAACATTGCTGAGAAAGGCTCTCTCTTGAGAGCAGTACTGAGGTCAATGACATAGAGTGCGTTCATTGTCTTTGTCACTGACTTAAAGATCATATGCGGGACAGTCATTATGACGCGGCAAACTAAGAAGCTTGTATAGGACATTCCCAGCCACATGCGACAAAAAACACTCGTCGGGGCTCGGGTTGGAACTGATGGAAGTTTGATTCGTGGGTACGGAGCCCGGAGGTGAAGACGAGTGTACAGTAAGCCGGGCGTGTTCCGCATAATTGTTGTGTCATGAATGGCGAACGGAACAAGCTTTGCTGCTGCGTGAGAGAGGTGGCGGTGGATGTCGCATGGCCGTCCTTATCACCACTTCGCTTTCACGGAGAGACGAAACCAGGTTCCACTAAGGATCTGTGCTATGAACACATACGTGTTATCTCTGTTTTTAAGTCATTCATAAGCACAATGGACACACTTCAGCTCAAGCGTACCGCTAGATCCAGATACCTTCCAATGAATCCGTTCAAGCCTTCATTAACATAATGGATGGCAATGTACTTCATCTAAGACAGTTGAAGTAGACCCATTCTAGGTGACAGTTCATAGTTTTATGACCTTCTGGGTATTTGCGGTACCAACTGCTATGCATGCTAGCGTATCACTTTATCTTGTAGTGGAGAATTCGCAAGGCAATGACTAGTGGGACCATCGCTGAGTGCGAAGCGTGAGCGGGTGCACGAGCTGTAGACGCTCGACTGCCCGAGCATTTGTTTCCGTACCGGCTGTCTGCCTATTACCTGGCGTCGCTATTAAACCCCCTTGCAATCTCTAGATTTGTTCCCAACTGTATTCTTTTCCTGTGACCCCTTTGTTAAGCTCCCAGCCTTTCCTTCAGCTTTTCTCTCTCCTTATTCTGAGCTGTAAACATGTGCCAGTTTCCTTGGATACCATTAGGTTCAACCAAGTCAAAGAGAGTGGGACTGTTTCGTTTACTTCCCAGCCGACACCAGACGATCCGTGCGTCTTCACCTGCCTCTCGAGTGTTGGTGTCCTCAAAGGAGTAGTGCCTAATGGGGTGCGCTGCCGGGTAAGTTTAGAGCAAATAACGTAACCTCTTTAGGATATTCCTGCTTCAGGGAAGTCTTACTGTGTAGTACTTGTTAGAAAGGGTGCGCGATAATAGTAGAGTAGCGACTCACGTTGCGAATTAGGGCACGGTTTGCCAGCGCCCAAGTAATCTAACAGTAGGTGGTAAGCAAGATTCAACTATGAAGAAAGTGCTCTTTAGGAAATTATATTTATAAATAAAATTTACAAGATGATATGTGTACAGCACCAAAGTGTGAGAACAGTGCTCGGCTGCTGACCCAAAGGTCGCCAGTTCAATACAGGATGCGGCGGTCGTGTTTCAATGACGGTGCAGTGGTAGAGGCCTGTATATTGTGCGCTGTTTAATTTCGACCATTCATAGCACACCAGGCCAAAAGTGTGTTCTACTAATGCAAAACCACTCCTATAGATTACCTGAGTATTCTTCGTTTGTCTGCAAAGTTCTCTCTCTGCAAACGACTTGTCATTTGCTGGAAGTGTGAACGGGATGGATAGCTTGATTGGCGTATGGGGAAGTATCCTTTTGGTAGAGCGGGGGCTCACGTGACCTAGCAGTAACTCGAATTAAAGTAGAAACTCAATATTGTGCAGGACAAAATTTTATTTTTGTGTTCTTTTTATGCTGCTATGTAGTGAAATCCCCTTGGCTATCTATTTTGCCTTGGCTGTTCCTAAAACCCAAATGCGTCCTAAAATTTGTCCCAATTGTCTTGAGCTGTAGGGACACATCCCATTATTTGTGGCACCCCCGGGCGCAGAGCTCAAACAAAACAAATAGCAGATGATCTTGCACCACCGCTATGTTTTTCTTTGTTACTGGCATATTTTTTTTTAGTGCTGCGTGTTTCTGAACATTTTATATTAGTGAAGGAGCCTTGTTCTGTGAACAACACTTTCCAAGTTAACAAATTTCTCTAAAACGCCATGAAGGGTATTTGAAGTGTCAGAAGATATCACTATTAGTGATGGGGAAGCTAAAACGCCATGTTTGTTAAGCTAAAGGTGATCATACTCGAAAATACTTTTATTGAGCTAAAAAAAAACGGACGACAGAAGACAAAACACTCTGTGCATGCCATCTGCCATTCGTGTTCAGTTGCACATGTTTTAGCACACTAAAGAAATAACTCAAGTGACATGTTTTTACGAAAACGTTGTTCAGTATAGCGCGATAAAGGAAGGTACTACTATAATTTATGACGTTTGGCACATTTTTTTCTTGCGTACTTACATGCCCTATATTTGAAAACATGTAGGTGGATTTGTTTCTTCTTCTGTTTGTACTTCTAGCCTCCATCGAAGTTCAACCATACCGGTCTCTGCTTGGAAGGAAGGTGCATTCGTGTTCACAGTAAGCATGAACACGTCTCTAACACATTAAACTTACCTTTGTTTCGCACCTATGTCAAACTTTTGAGGTCAACTTCACCACCTTTTATTGCTTTTGCGAGTGATTTTTTTTCTGGTGCACCGCCTTCGGAGATGATGTGGCCTACAGCTGTCTGTTCTTATCTTTTGTGACAACTGTCTCACATTCATTCTACGCCTTACATCTGTCGGGTCAATTCTTGTCGTATGTAAATTACTGTTACCATGTCTCGGAAGTAATAGCAAAGACAACATGCGAAAAAAACAGCCAAACCTGAAAAGAAAAATTTTCGTCGTATTCAAGGCGTTGACCGACTTTCAGTAACAAATAGAATATTTCTGTAACACATATTACAATGCGTCAATATATTATATGAACACAAGTAATAACATACATTTCTTTGTTATCCGGAAATATTCAACATTACCTCACGTCAATCGCTAAGCTGAAGCCCCGGAACAAAACGAAGCACATGGGAAACACTGAAGTAGAGGAGGTACCCTGGTAGCGAAATGATTCTGCACTTTTTAACACACAATATTCCGAAAGTTCTCAAGTCGTGTAAACACACAACCACATTAAAGAATGAACGTCTGCGTGACTATTTTTATGCTGCTAACAGATAAATAGCAAATGAGAAAATGTTAATGTTACAATATATGTATACGTGCAGATGTGAGTATTATGTATGTATCCCTTTCGTGTGAATGCTATGTAAAAATAACTTTGTCATCAAGATTTTCATGTGAAATACACGAGACCCTGACATTTATGAAGTTTCTGCGACAGTTTTTTGTCCAGGTGTCTCTCGGGATTGATTTTTTTTGGTAAATAAAAATGAATTGAGTTGAGTCAATGTCGGGTTTGTCTAAAAATTCTAGTTACTAAATATTTCGTGTAACAGGCTTTTGTTGTGAATACGGGTCGTCATCCGTAGGAGCCAGAACAACGGACGTATTTTGTCTAAACTGCGCAAAGATGTCATTGCGACATTTTGGCTTCGAACGCTGAATTTCTTGAACCAACTGTTATTGGAGGTCACCTTGATAGATGTTACTTTTAAAGTATTAGACCCGCTTTGCAGTTATTATCCAATCCACTAACTTGGCAATAACTCAACTGCAGCCAAATTCTGCAGATTAAGAAAGATGTTGGACGTCGCAGTTTCTTTATTTGGAAAGCATGATCCGACATACTAATTTACCAGAACTAGACATTCCGCCATTTTGAGTAAGCAATCGCTGACATCGGTGGATTCAACCATGACCACACATTAGGTTATCAGAATAATTTTGTTGGCTCAAAGCACCCTTTCGTGTATAAAATATCTTCTTAACATCTCACTAACTCGTGCTACACTCACGGTTCACCCTATCAAGCGAAACAGTTCCGCAATGTTTCAACAACTTTGCAGGTGGCGCAATGTGTATTATTTGTGTCTTGATATTTATTCTGAAGTAAGACTTTTTTCTTTGTTCCTTTCTTCTGGGGTTGTGCCATGGCAATGGGACGTTATGAAAAGATTCTGTGCAATGCAGACTTGCCATACTTATTTAAATACGTTTTACGAATTCATCGCTACTTTTCAGGTTATTAGAATTGACCAAATTTAGTATACGCGAAAGTGCATTTGCCCAGGTCTACACAGCGTGTGGATAAATTGCTGAACCAGATTCCACTTATAGCACCGTACGAAAGTTACGCCGCGCAGCTTGCACGCTTTGGAAGGGATCTGCTCTAGTCTGCCCTAAGCCACTGTCTGTTATCACAGTAACAGAGGGACAACTATATTAAGTGCACCATAATCCGAATGTACGTGGTAACATTTGTAAGCTCCTGCGGGGGCTTGACAAGGTAAGCCGCCTCAAATGTATAAGAATTTTCTAAAAGATCTCTAAGCTACCTTGAGTTCAATGACAAAAGAGTGGTTTGTTTGCTCTTCTTTAGTGGTTCTACCGGCGATAGTAAATATTCGTCACTTGTTTCTTCCTAAAGTACACGTAAAACGCCACCACCACGCATTAAGCGATTGATAGGCTCAAGTGCCAAGTGGAATGCTGTTGCTGCGCGGAACACAAGGAAAGTTTTCTCTTAACGGCTGCTGGTCCAGTGGCCCAGCGAATCGCGTAATGTGGTCTAGAATACTTTATAGCTTGAGAGACTCGTTTTCTTCGTTATGGGACCAGACGTTGCTGGTACCTATCAGGTAAGATATGACGTTTGCCGGCACGAAGGTTTACATTGCTTGTTGCTAATGAATGCTTGGACTGTCCTCATCATCAGTACCCTCAAGGGCGTCAAGAGGAGAGGGTGGAGCAAGAACAAAGACTACTGGTGAAATGGGCACCATCGGCCCCACGGGTGCACTTGCTGGTACACCATCACCGCAGGTTGGGAAGTCTGGCATGGTGACTCCACCGCAACCACAAAGGACCTCCGTTCGTATGTACAATGTAACTTCTATCAAATGCTTCTTGAAAGCAATATTGACTAGCATGTTTACAATGTATTTATACTATGTACAAGCATAGACTACGTTCTTGCGGTCACTCGGCATATATTTTGTATTTTTTCTGATGGAGGCGGAATCGTAGGGCCGTGTGCTCAGATTTGGGTGCACGTTAAAGAACCCCAGGCTGGTCGAAATTTCCGGAGCCCTCTACTACGGCGTCTCTCATAATCATATGGTGGTTTTGGGACGTTAAACCCCACATACCAACCAACCCAAGTTAGTATTTTGGAGATAAGTTGACCACACCATCGGGTATAACTAAAATGCGTGACCATATAAATGAGTCACACAGTATTAGACGCTAACAAACTCACAACAGAAAGATGAAGCCTGGTGAAAACACACACACACACACACACACACACACACACACACACACACACACACACACACACACACACACACACACACACACACACACACACACACACACACACACACACACACACACACACACACACACACACATACACACACACACACACATACGCGCGCGCGCGCGTGCACACACACACACACACACACAGTTACGAGCATACAAAAACATGGTTGAACCCCCCCCCCCCCCCCTTTGAGCGAAATCATTGTGGCTGTCCATGGCACTGACCGCGTCAGGCCTCAAAACCTAGTAATTGCTCAACACGTGGGTGTCGTGATGGCACACCCATTGCAAAGGTCTCAGACATATTAGGGGCGAAGCTCCTCTTAGTCTAACCTTCTCACTGGTCACGCGTAACCGAGCAAAAAGACGATAAAGAAAAGAAGGCAAAACTATTGGATCACTAATTCTCATGTCATTTCCTAGATGGCGCTACTCTGCTGCTACTCTCCGAAGTGCCGCTACTCTCTGATTTGCTGCTGCATGCGCTTTGCCTGAGTGCGCGAAGAACGACTGCCTCTCGCAGTCCCCTGGGTAGTCGCCGCACGTGGTGGATCGTTGGCGGGGCGTGAACGAAGCAGAGTGGCGGGCGCGTTGAAGACGCTTGCGTTCTGCTTCCTTGGCTCGCGTCTCGTCGGTGGTACACGCGCGCCGTCTGCATTCTCGCTCGCGATCGGACGCATGAACGTATGCACGTACAGACGGACACAGACGCTTCGACCCACTCATTATCATTCACTCCGTGGATATACTGTGATTATTTATAATAATCTGCAGTAAAAGCATCAAAGAACTGAGCAGGACAGTGGGTTCTCGTGTTGACTTAGTAGGGCGTTTCCTGATCTACACAAGGAAGAATTGTGGCGTAGCGCACAGATGGTCGTTTTTGTACGGCACAGTTAATGCATTTACGGGGAACCGATGCAAGGCTAGCAATTGAGAAGGCGTTACGGAAAGGGCCAATTTACGCTATGACGTTCTACTATTCAAGACTAAGCACAAGTGTCATCCAATGTTTTGTTAAGTTTTAACTTTCTTTTCAGAGCACAAAGTACCACTATGCCGACGTTTTTTTCAAGTGGTAAGTATTTCACTAATCCAGTTGACAGTATTAGAAAAAATTGATGTCTGTCTCATACGATAATATGGGCACGTTCAATGTCCGCCAAGAATAATAGCTTAACATGGATTTTGTCTACATTAGTCGACGAAAGTAAGCATGGTTAACTAAAAGAGGTCAGAGCGCTAACTTACGTCAAGTCGTTGGCTGGGATGATTTCTTTTCACTGTATAAATAGGCGCATATAATTTTATTGATGTTTTAAACTGACGCATTCGAGCTCACCAGACACTCTGAAGATGCAAGAAAAACGTCTCTTCATTTATTTATTTATTTATTTATTTATTATATTATTTATTTATTTATTTATTCATGAATACTGCAATCCTCAGTGACCGAATATAGCTGGGTCAGAAATACAATCATCAGTATACCAAGGCAAACATGAATGCAAAGATGAACATATATACGGAAGTAAGGTACAGTTCTCAGAATTCCCTTTCCAATTTCTTTATTTTATTCATCGCGTGGCGAATAATATGCCTGTAATATGGCAGCTGGTTGACATGCGTATAAAAAAAAGACGGGGTGGTTCAATCTAAGCGTCTCATCAACTTTGCTTAAGTTCGAAGCGTGCAAAGATTTCGCGGACGTAACATTAAAAATTGTATTGTGTTTGCGAATGTTCCAAATATTTGATCCATAGTAACCGTAAAATCATTATCATCATCCACAGAAATAATCATATTATTATCATAATAACTGCAATTAGAGTGTTGTTAAAAATTTTGGGAAGTTTTGGCGAAAAATCTACGAAATGACGTTGAGAAATGACGTAGTATGGAGCTCCGGAACATTAGTCGTTTTTTTAGCGTGCACTGAGATTGCGCAGGGTATGGGTAATTTTCATGCATGCACTTCTAACTTAGACTCTTCGCAGAGTATGGTTATGGGAGCCTACTTCAAATGCGTGTTAAATAGCACTGTAGAGACTATCTCTATGTCTCTTGTACTTCATAATTAGAATATATACGTTTAATTACGAATCGCTATTGTCATAGAGCCTCCTAAAATAATGTACATGGAACTATGGCGCTGCAATAGTTCAGTCACTATGAGAATGGTAGGTAGTACCTGGACATACCTAATCTTTCTACTTGCGGTTTCAATCGCACTGTCGGTTTTGTTTATGGCTGTTTTTTAGGGGCGAAGCTCTTTATAGCGGCACCCGTTTGTCCTTCGATGTCGTAGTGTTGTAGCGTGTAACCATGTTGTAGTGTGTAACCGATGTTGTAGTGTGTAACCAGTCTTACATATTGACCTCCAAGGTGGTGCCGGTGAGAGAATTTTACTGTGCGTCGTTGAACAATATAAGATAGTGCTTAATGTACATGCCAATGGCTGCTAAGGGGGAATGAGAGATAGGAGCATTCAGCTTTTAGTTAACGTACACGCTGGGAATTTTTCATTGTTCAACAACGCACAGAAGAGAAGAAAGGGTCGCTACGTTATACTCGCTGGGCGTAACCTCCTTGTTTTTAGGATGGTTTAGCAAGTGTTGGGCCACCGTTCCTGTCATAAATACAGTGAACTAGTATATACCATGAACTCGAGGTGGTTAAAGGTGGGAAGTAGACAGGAAGCGCAAGCCGTAAGACAGTGTGCGTGTGCCTCCTCTCGTTCAGTCCTTGGAATGTCCCCTGGATGGCGGTGCTTCTATATGCGGAATATATGATGAAAAGATGCGAGATGGTGGTACTTGGAGTGTTGACTAGAAGTATGAACGGGCACACAGACAGATGCATGGACGGACGCATGGATGGCTGCACGGACGGATGGACGCAAGGACGGACGCAGGAGTAGATTCATGGACGAAAGCAGGGACGGACGCACAGATGAACGTGTGGACGCACGAACATACTCACGCACGGACGGGCGGACGAACGCACGGGTGGCCACACAGACGCACGCATGGGTGGACGGAAGCAAGAACGAATGGACGGACGGATGCTTAGCCCCACTATCCATCATTCACTTCGTGAATACGCTGCCATTTTATTCGTTTTCCTCTTCTCCGCTCTTTTTTTTACTTCTTTTATTATCTTTCTTTTTGTTTTGTTTTGAACAAAAGAACGGATCCTTGTGAACTTCAGGAGCCGATTCGAACTGATGCGCCTCCAATGTTGAGGTGGCGAAGTTCATGCTAGACATTAGCTCATTGCCTTCTCACGACAAAGCGGCTCCAAGCCACACGAAGCCAAACAGACCCAAAAGAACGAAGATTAGACAAATTTGTGTACTGTCCATCATTCCTATATGCTGACTGAGGCGCCATGCATTCCAGCTTCCATAGACATTAGCCAGACTTCTCTCAGGTGTACTTATAGTCAAATCTATGAATATGATGGCGCTGAAGGGGCTTTTGACCATAAATAGTATAAAAATCAGTGTTTTTTTTCATTGCTATCGGGGTAATTAGGTTACAGGTTTTATAAACAACGCATGGATGTACGACCAACGACGATTTTTATATTGCTCATGTGTCTGCCTTTAATATCGCCCAAACTTGTGTGACCCCTCGTAAGGACAGAAATTGGGCTTACCCATGCGTTTTAGGGCTAATTCACTTGCAAACTTCATGCGCGAACTGCTGCAGGTACAAGAAATGGATGGAACTACTCTTGTACCTGTTTGCGCAGTTCGTGGTTTAAGTTCCCAACATATATATCTACCAACAAGATCGTCTGTCAGTCTTACTGTGTACTAATTATTAGATGGTAAACTGTTGTTTAAGCATCTGACGCATCTTGATTTTGCTGTTTTAGATTGGGTACGTGCCGTCGTGCCATTACTGGTGTGTTCACAAGCGAGGGCGACTCGTACTAATGGCGTTACGTGCCGGAACACCCTGCGTCGTAAGTCAATTTTTTAGGTTAACATAAAGTGATATACATCTGTAAAAATGTAGTACAAATAAAGAGAACGTTTTTAATGTTTGGCTGACTAGTGACGTATATGACCGTCTAAAATACGGAAACATTATAAAGGGAATAAGAGCTAACAAGTGCCGTATGCTTGTTTAAACGTCAAGTCCGAGGCTAGTGTCCGCTTACATTTAAAAAAAAGGTTACTGAAAAAGTATATAAACCGTTGGCTCTGAAGCAATAGTGCCTGGGTAGCGGGATCTACAAGTGACTTGCGAACTTAAACTCTTGCGTTCTTTTGCACTCTCCTGGTGTGTGCTTGCGATATAGAACAGAACAAAGGTGGGAGAGCACCAGAGTACGGGAGGTCATGGGATTGCAGTGCTAAAACATTGTTACGTTTATTCTAAACTACAAGTGCTGTTTCAGCAATACAGATGAACAAAACAAGCTGTACTACCATACTATAGGGCTCACCTATATATCGCATGCTTTGTTTACACCAGAAGCTCAAAAAATAAATAAAAAGTGTTTTGGATCGTAGCTGGTGTATGTAAGTTCGTACGGTTGTTCTTGTACGAAGGGCGCACTTGAAATAAAAATGGGCTCATTGACCTAACGGCACGTACGTTGTCCGAATGATATCTTCTAAACGTGTCCATGTTCCGCTCGAGCACACAAGATGCCTCGTTTTAGGTGTCCGGATAACACTATACTTAAGGCCACCACGGGATCCATAAGCAGTTCATGCGTAAATATACAGGCACAGACGTGAAAGATACTCTGCCTAATTGATGTAGTTTAATACCCGTGAGTGACCTGCACTCCAGCGCGTTTCGACTGCTTTTAGAGTAAATTTTTTTATAAAGTTCTCAGGGGCGGGTTCCATTCGATGCCAAAAATTTCGGATTAGACGAGTGACTAAAGAGTTTTAAATGTGCTTATGTATAATGAATTATTTATAAGTGAAGGCCTCATGGGCAACTACAGGGCATTTTTCTCCGTAATGGCTCACCTGAGGAACACGTTCAGATTATGTACCTTGCATGAATACGTCCGTACCTAGGTGTTGCGTCTCGTAACGCTGGTAAGATCTGTCTGGACACCACAGAGTTTCATGTGAAAGCCATGAACGACTGGATCCCATACGCACTAATGTTGGTAGATCATGATGCGAGCATATCACTGAAGAAGGCTTATTTTATACTTACGTGATAATGAGATAAAAATGTAGACAACACTCGTCGGGTGTCTCCAAGTGACGTCTTATTCACGCCATCGCTTGAGTACTTACTAATCACTGCTAAATTAGTGCTTGTGAAAGTTTTTGCCTGCATTTTCCAAGTTTTAAAAATGGCTATGACCATTTCTGATGACCCATCTCTAATTTTTCAGTGAGATCAGCAGAATGTTCATGTGAATAGTTGCATAATCAGTAGTATAATGTGTATATTTACTTTTCCCATAACTGTCTTGACTTACTTGCTAATGCCGTTGCCTCCATGGTAAGATCGACCGAAAGAAATGGTTTTACCTTCTGCTTTACCTCTACTAAATAATCTGACAACTGTATTTTTCAAACGTCTACGAAAACGCATTTATGATCCTAGTGTGACATTTGAACGTTATTTCTCGATTGTTCACAGAATTTGAATCGGAAGGGCTTTCCCATTGGCTTTTTGGGTGCCTGCTATGCTGGGCGATGCGTCGATTATAATCACTTTCGTGAGTAGTCATGTAACTTTTAATCGTTTTTTAATACAGTTGTCCACTGTGGGAGACTTCACCCCATCCTCTCGGCGTAACTTAGCAGCGCTGAAGAGAGGTAGCTTCACTATAACGCTTGAATGAAGTTTGCGCGAATTTATGTTGCGTGGCTATGCACTGTGTAGTGACGTTCATTTTTGCGTAACTTACTGCGCAGGGGTCACAAGCCGTTGGGAGGCGGAAATAATTTTAAAAGAAAAACTTAACCAATGTCTTTTTAGAAAACACTTCATCACAAGATAAATGATTTGTCCTTGAGGAATGTTTCGTAATCCCATCGTGTTGTGAGTTCTCAAAATTTGTTTAAGAAGAACTGAAAGTTTTTCAACACGTGAGGGCAGTTGCACTGGGATTTAATGTATGAATGAAATAATGAAAATCAATAAAAATATAAATATACAAAATACTTTTCGAAGTATGCAACATGCTGACAGCACAGTAACAGAACAAGTCAGTAGGTAGTATCATAAGTGAAAAAAAAAGAAACAATTTACGAAGAGAGTTGACTGGGCTAAGGGATAAATAGAATCTAGAAAACTTATGACGAATATTCAAGGAAACACATGATTGGTACCTTCTTCATAGAAATCAGTATGGTATGAAAGTTAAACGTGTTTCAAAGAAGCGTTTATCGTGTATAGTGATATATGATAGATTGTACGATGACGCTTGGTATTTGGCAGTTAAAACAATATCCTCATAGTCGTGCAGGCAAGCCAGCCATTCGAAAGGGCCCAGTAGGGCTTGCACGGGCTTCTTCTACGACGTTGGGGCTGGATAATGGCGTGGTATTCTTTATTCTGACAGAGGCTGGCCATCTAACTTGTTGAGTTTATTAGGAGGAAGTTGCCTTTCTATGCTATATTACGGGCAGAAGACAGCGAAACATTATTCCTTGCTGCTTGAACCTTTACGGGTAATGATTCCTTAGTAGTTCTTAGCAGTATTTTTTTTCTTGCAGTGTTTTTCTTATTATACACAGTTCATTTGGCTGTTAATCTGTTTTGATGTTTGCTTTTTTGTTTTACGTTACAACATTGTGGACAATAATATTTTTGATACCGATATGTTTCATACTGTCACTGCTGCTGTATATGGAGGACCAGAGCCTAGGGAAGCTGCACATGTGCAGCTTTTTCTCTGATCTTCTATTTTTGCATGAACATTGCACTGTATTGGGCTTTGAGCAATGCGAAAATAAAATTTGGATTCAAATTGATTTTGGGTAATATATGAAGTAATGCTTAAGATAATTGTTCGTTCTGGTGAAGCGTTAACGCTTAGATACCTCCGTTCCTTTACAGTGCAATAAGGCAGAATAAGGCTTATAAAAAAATGTCTAAGCAGCAGTGCATTAAGATGGAGTCATGCGATAAGTATATGCCAGTGTTTGAAATATCACAGGATGTCTATCACAGTGTTTGGAATTAAACGTGACACAAGCTCAACAGTGCACTGTGACCACGACATTTAGTTCTTACTAAAGAATAAATAGTATGAATCCTTAATTATGCGATGGGTTTAGGACGTTAAACCCATCAGACAATATTATTGTCATGACTGCATTACTTCTATTCTATAACACCTTAAAATATTATATTGACCAGAGATGAATAGTTGTGAATCATTACCAAGTGCACAATTATGCTGCCGCTCTATCTGCTTTTACATCTACGTGATATCGTCACATGCTATGCGGTATTTATTTAGGTACAATAAGATTGTAATGTATGAGTCACTTATGTTACTATACCATTGATAGTGTTGTGTATACACTGCGAAGGGTGCAGTTCCGAAAAAAAAAACAAAATATGTGTTTCGGACGCAACAATTGCTTTTGTTACTGCTTTTGTTACTGCACATTTGACGAAATGAAAGCGCAAATATAAACATCACGATATTGTCACTGTCGATGATGAAATACTATTACGTGTTAACGCCAGGACAGTTTCAATTAAAAATATCTTTGAGAGATAAATTGATAGCTTAACCTTCGACTACTAATTATGTAGTTGCAAAAAAATGATCTAGACTTCAAGCTAAGCCTGCGAGCCCAAAGTTGCGCTAACAAGATGCGTAATGGCGGAGATCCGAACAAAATAAGGCCTTTAAGATAATCCTATATATTGTTCACACTTGAATTGTGAGTTACTGAACTGGACACGGTGAGCAGAAGAATAGATCTGAAAATTATTATTTACAAAACTAATGTGCGACAGTGTCAGTAGAAAAAAAAACGCTTTTGGATATGTGGAGAGGCGCCGGAGGTTGCAAAGAAATATGTCTAGGTAGGACCGGTAGTAACCACAGAACTGAAGCATGAGAGTTATATAACTAGTGCGATAAGTATGGGGTGGATAACGTTCGGCAAGCATTCTCAAATCATGAATCTGCCACCTGCCTTCAAGAGGAAATTATATAACAGCTGCATTTTGCCAGTGCTTTCCTACTGGAGCAGAAATCTGGAGGCTTACAAAGAGGGTTCAGCTTGAATTGAGGACGGACGCACTGAGCGATGGAAAAGAAAATGATAGGTGTAACATTAAGAGACAAGAAGAGGAAAGAGTGGGTCAGGGTACAAACTTTGGTTGCAGGATACCGTTGTTGAAATAAAGAAGAAATAGACACGGGCCAGGCACGTAGCACGTAGGCAGGATAACTGCTGGTCATTGAGGATAACTGACTGGATTTCCAGAGAAGGTAAACGCACGAAGAGGACATAGAAAGTCAGGTGGGCTGATGAGATTGAAAAGCTCGCGGGTCTAACGTGACAGCAGAAAGCCCAAGAGCGGGTTGATTGGCAGATCATGGGAGAAGCGTGAGGCTGGTAGTGATGTACTTCTCAAAAAATCCTGCTTGGGTGTGTATCTCTCGTTTGAACTGCAGGGAAGATCTCTGTTCGATTGCCTCCAATACGGCTGGAAAAACATGACCCAGTACTACGGCAGCTACCTAAACGGCAGCAGGTGCTTGGTAAGTCAGTGAACTGCTCTGAGTAATGACTTTTGTGAAAGTCTGCAAGGGGCTAAACGGTTAACGAAATATTACGAACAATCGACTTGAAGCACGAACGTAAGAAATCGGATTAGACAAAGTGGTACTTGTATTAAGCTCACTGCCAGATGGCCTAATTGAGTTGGCGCTTGGTTTATATATTTGACGCTTGTATTAAATATTTGGCACATAGAATAAATAGCTTGACGCTGAGATTATTTCATTGGTGCATGGATTATTTAGGCTGGTACTTGGATTAAAGTGAACGAGAAAACCTGCAGTTGTCCAACGATGGGGTAGTAGATTGTTTCCGACCTATTACAAAGGGTCGGCTATAATTATTTACCATCATCAGCCACCGCATCAGCAAAGTGCACAGAATGCCTTGCAAGTGCGCAGCGCGGGTACCCTGCGTTTCCACAGAATGATCAATAATAGGGTAGTGGCTGCTTCCCAGCTTGATGAAATATATGACTTAAAGAGTAATGGGTACCTTGCAAGTTACTTGTTTTAGTAAGCTCAAGGCAGCTCAGAACTGGCTCATGCGGCAACATCGGTGCAGTTTCTTTCTGTGCCATGCCAGGCGTTTTTTTTTGTCATCCATTCAGCTTAGTTCATTTCAATATGAGTGAGAATCATTACAACACAGTTTAGAAAATAATAAACAAGTAATGTTTTCTTTGCTCTCGTTAGCCTAAGCGCCTATGGGTTTCCTTGCATTACAATACAGTTCCACCAATGTCACTTGTATATTTTCCTGTTTAATCTTTCCCAGTAGCTAGAAACTCCACGAAAGCATTAAATATGCACAAACTCTGTACTGCTGGTATTTCATGCAGATTTATTACGGCAATGCGGCTCGCATATTCGGTGTTGATGTTAACAAACCTTTCAATGGAACGTACGCGTCTACTTTACTTTTCTTCGTTATTTATTGAACTTTAGCGCCTGGTGACGTGGATGGTGCTGCCATGGACAATGATTTTGAGCACCCTGCCGAGAAGACAAATAAAGAAGCGTTTACGTAAATAATAGGAGGTTGTCATTTATTTCGTTTGCCTCTTTGCAACCGCAGGTTGCTACGTATTTCTGGATTATGATAGTAAAACTAGAGAAGACTTGGCGAATGTACAGGAAGACCAATAAATTCAAGAGAGGGCCTCTATAAACCACTGGAAGAATCTCGCGTGCTTCTCTCCATGTTTGCCCACTATCCAAGCGCGCATCAGAACGTCATCTGTCCGATTAGTGGCGTTATGAGCCGCAGACGTGGCCGCGCCGACGAACAAAATCGTCTATGTCTAGTGGCAAGACTAGTACAAGGCAGGCTGTGGTATAGCGTAGTCATTTATGGCGTTAAGCTCGCACGGCAATTTGGAGCACAGCCACTTATTGCATGGCTGTGTGTAGCGAAAGAGCGGGAAAGGCAAGTGAGGGAGAGGAGGGCGGAAAGAAGGAAGGGAGAGGTTAAAACAGCATAGCCGTGTATGGTGTCACAAATGCAGAACTATGCATATCCCATGCACGTATGGCGTTACGCAGGCAAGACTTGTATAGCATAGCCTTGTACTGTGTGACATAGTAAGTGTGCAGAAAGAGAAGGGAGGGTGAGGAGAGAGGTTGGGGAGTAACATAGCCTTGTACCGTATACTATATCAACAAGTCGGCAGAAGGGAAATGAGGGTGAAGAGGAGTGACGTGAAAGAAAGTAGGAGTTAAAAGAGCAGAGAAGAGGACATAATCCATCCAAATGACCATTCAGCCAAGCAGGTTGAGATCAGCACTGTCGCTTAGAGACAGCTGTACGTTATGACTTATGAGTGCAAGTGGCTTCTGGCGAGAATGCAGTCTGTAGCCACGGCTTGACCGAAGAGACTGCGCATGACCTAAAGAATTGCTTACCGCGAGTTGAGAGCGTGGCTGTCAAGGGCGATTGGATCCCGCCTCGTAACCCATGAGAAACCACGTAGCGGTGATAGTGGGCGGACCCTGACTACGCCCGACGACAGAGTGAGGCGGACGTGAATAGAAGTTAGACTACGCGAATCTTGCTCGGCCCCTAAGAACAACCAGCTTTGCCGTTTCTTGGGCTTTAAAAGACTCGCCTAAACTTCTTTTTCTAGGGGTCAAGCTCCTTATGGTCGAGGCTTGTTCGTTGGCGTTGGCGTTGTGCGTCTTAGCCGCCATGGACCATGATGCAGATGATGACGACGAATAAGCCCGTTAAGGACCATGGCTGTGTTTCAATTCTTAGCCAGCACGTAGATATTCGACGCGGACTGCTTAGAAGACAGCACGAAGCCCATGCTGTCCGGAAATCGGAACACGTCTGGACGGCTTTTACGCGATGAGGCGCCACCACACGTCTAGAAGAGAAAGCCGAAATAAACAAACGAAGCAGCTGTATATTATGGCTTATTTCGTGTTTAAATCTGCAAAAAGTTAAATGCTACTCACATTGAGCTTCTGGATAAGTGTCTGCTTGAGTACAGACGACCATTCCGGCGCGATTCGGTTCATCTGAGCGATTTGCTGAGTCGCCATATTATTTTGACACCAAAGTAGCCTGCATCGTATTCGTCTACGATGTGGTCTTCTCGGAGCTGTCTATGTTTCCGGCTACGTGAGAATTGGAATGGGACTTAAGATGGCTGCCGCCCATTTAGCTGTCTATTTAGTCGTCTGCGGTGAGTATTGGAACACACCCCACACGTTCACTTTCTGCCGTCTTGGCACAGCACATGCAAGGTACCCACTATATGCGATGATGGTGGTGGCGATGAAGGTCATGACGATGATGATCACGGACGACTGGCTTGTGGAGTAGATGACGTCTTGATATGCTCTACGGTGCATTTCGTGTGACTGAGAACAACCTAAAACCACGAGGGGAACAAGCACAGACTTCATCTCTGCCAACTTCAGGCTAGATCCGATCGGTAATGATGAAGGCAAAAAGAAATTCACAACTCAACACAACATACAGTTGTTATGACCGCTAAACATTTTATATAACTGTACTCAATTCGGCACTTATTTAGATGGGTGAGTGGTCAGTGTCATAGGTGATTTACGGTAACACTGAACAATCCCACTGCTTTGCCCACTCATCGCCACTGACTTTGTGGATATGCCGTGATTTTTTTTGCTTTGCCTCGGAAGACAAGTGTGTGCCCGCGCTCTCCTTTGCAACCTCCTTTTCCGACAATATTTCGACAAATGTCTCCCCCCTAGACCGCTGTTTTCTATGCTTCGCCCTGGCAGTAATGTTACTTAATGCAACGAGTTATTGAGCGGTTTCTACAGCATACGCTGGCACTGTCCTTCGTATTCCTAGCAAGCCTTTAGTTTTTTTTACATCTTGCCAAGCCAGATATGTGATAATAGGCGCATGACGGTCCAAAGTGATGAAAAGAAAAAGAAAAAAAATCTCGCAGGGAGAATTATCAAAGCACGAGCTTTGTTAAGTGACCCTGGCTTGCCGTCTTAACGACATTCCGCAATTGACGAAACGTCTTGTCTTACGTTTCCATTGCAATGGGTGATTACTGATTACACTATTTCATTGCGTTATAACGGGCGTTATATGAATACTGGTGCAGCGGGTGTGTCCTAAGCTGAATGATGACGGTGATAATACGGTGAAAACTGATATGACCTTATCGCGCGCGTGCGGAGTGGTGACTCAATTTGTGAGAACGCTGCTGAGCCGCGAGGCTCGCACGATGTCGGTGGCGTCATGGTGAACCACGCCGCCAGTCTGCCGCGTTGACTGATCTGGCGTCGCGCTGTCTTAGCCTTGCTTTCCCGCCACGTGCCCTTGCGCATCGGCTTTCTAGGTTCAGTGTCAACCATTCCAGTGTGTGGATCAGTGATAGGTAATATGTTTCGGAGTTTTACGTGCCAGAAACACGATACGACAATGAAACGATGTAGTCGAGGGCTCTGGAAGTTTCGACCACCTGAGATTCTTCAACGTGCTCGGAAATCTATCAACACGGGCCTCAAGACGTTTCCGCCTCCATCGAAAATGCGGCTGCCGCACTGATTTCACCCGCCACGGTGGTCCACCGGTTGTGATACTCGACTGCTGACCCGCAGGTCAAGGAATCGAATCCCCGCAGCGGCGGTCTTGAATTCATCATGTGACCTGTGGGTTAGCAGTAGAGTACCATAACCAGTGGATCATTGTGGCGGGTAAAATTGATTGATATGTGTAGTTTAACGTCTCAAAGCCACCATGTGATTATTAGAGACGCTGTAGTGAAGGGCTCCAGAAATTTCGACCACCTGGGGTACTTTAATGGTGGCGGGTAAAATTATAGACAAAGATGCCATGCACAGAGTTCTGCTATTAAGCTGCACGTAATGAGCAGCAAGGCTCAATATGATGATAAGCTGAAGGTTACAACTAGTTGAAACTGAATTTCACAAGGAATGAACAGTGCAACAAAGTGAATGAAAAATGTATTGAGGTGACACAGACAGGTGTTGACTCCGCAATCGAAGAGATGGTAGGTACAAGTGCGCATAATGATACCAATAAGCAGCAATTGCTATGACGTCCTCATAAACGACGAGCACTTGGTAATTAAAACGGAAGGCGGCTTAATCCTACGAATTGCAACAAAGACGTAGCTAAAAACCTAATACCGTAGTGGAGAGCAGGTTCCATGACCTCGCCTGTTTCGTGCATTGATTGATTGAAATAACTTTATGGAGACTTTGCGTATGTTCAAAGTGAATTACTTGCGCTTTCCCAACCTCCCAAAGTAATTCCTTGGCTACGTCGATGCTGCTGTACATGTAGTTACTGAAACTGTCCAACTGCTTAGTGAACTTTATTTTCCTTAATAATGTCAACCAAGCACACTTTTTATTTTAATAATAATATATTTATTATTATTATTACCACCATACTGTAACAATAAATATAGTTACATTGTTTCATAGATTTAAGTAATCGAAAAGCTTTTTTTACTTGCGTTTGATGTGCTATCTGCTTAAATTTAACCTACTCTCTCCCCACCAATTTGGTTTTCGACCTGGCTACTCGACAGAGCTCGCCTTGCTCAGCTTTACTGACCGAATTAAACAAGCCATAGACGATGGATTACTTACTGGGGCAGTTTTTATTGACCTCACGAAGGCTTTCGACACAATTAACCACCGGATCCTTCTGTGTAAACTTGAATCTTTCGGAATTGTGGGTCCCGCTTTGCAGTTCATTCGCAATTACTTAACAGATCGCTCACAGGTAGTTTATGTCAATAACATTGCGTCATTTGCTAAGCCAGTTACCATGGGCGTCCCTCAAGGTTCAATCTTAGGCCCTCTTCTATTCCTACTTTTTATTAACGACCTACCTAGTTCCCTTAACCATACTAACTGTCTTCTTTACGCTGACGACACTACTATTTTTACATCCCAGAAAACAACTGCTGAACTTGAAAGTAGCTTAAACTCCGATCTCTGTAATATTTATCAATGGTGTGTTAACAATCATCTTTATATGAATCCCTCTAAAACTACATTTGTGGTGTTTTCATCCGCACAGAACACACTTCCCTCACCAGTTTCCGTATCTCTTAACAACCATATTATTTCCGTATCGGATCATGTGAAGTTCTTAGGCGTAATACTAGACAAGCATTTGAAATATAACTATCATGTACTCTCAATAATAAAAAAAAGCTTCTTTTGGCATTCATGTTCTCATTAAAGCCCGCCCTTATTTTCAGTCACGCATTATTTTATCATTATACTATGCATATATTCATAGCCATCTTTCCTATTGCATTTCATCCTGGGGTAATACATATGCCAGTCACCTGGAGCCCCTTCTACATCTTCAGAAACGGGCACTACGTCTGATCGCCTTCGCTCCATTTCAATCGCCTTCTACGCCACTCTTCATTTATTTTTCCGTGCTTCCAATTAATCTTTTATTCACTCTAAAGTTAGCTATATTGATGTACCGCCTCATTTATTATGGTCTATGTGTTTCAGGGCTATCCACACAACATCTTGTCAATACTAATAACACCAGGTTTTCAGCCTGTCACAATTTCCTTCTCCCTAAAGTGCGTAGCTATTATGGAAAACTAACTCTTAAATTTACAGGTGTATCCGTGTGGAACAACATACCACTTGAAATAAAGTTATGTCCCACATTCTATTCGTTTCGCAAAATGTTTAAAGAGTACCTAATCACAAAACGTGTTTGCTAAACTCAGCCGTCGTGCCTTACTCCTAATTTTAGTATTTCTTTTACTCACTATACCACTTGCTGTTACACAGAACTTTTCTAGCCTTGTTGTTATGAAATTTTAACCATTCTTTGTTTAATTCGTACAAAGTGTTTTTCACTGCTTGCTGCATTGTTATCGCACTTGACTTATTCTCTAACGGAGGTCCCCCCGACAGTTTTCTAACTTCGGGACCTCCTCTGCACTGTAGAATTTTATTCATGTAAATGTATGCATTCCTGAAATAAAGTTTGATTTGATTTGAAAATGTGTCTGAAAATTTCTGTACGATGGCCCTTGTGGCGTGAATATCTTACCGAACACCTTTGTTTATTTGCTGATGCGGTTTGCCTTTCGAAAGTGATTTGATTGATATATGGGTTTAACGTCCTGTAACCACAATATGAATATGAGAGACGCCGTAGTGAAGTACTCCGGAAATTCCGACCTTCTGGGGTTCTTTAACGTGCATCCAAATGTGAGCCCACGGGCCTACATCATTTTAGCCTCCGCCGAAACTGCAGCCACCACAGCCGGAATTGGAACCCACCACCTGTGGGTCAGCAGCTGAGTACATTAACTTTTAGACCACCGCGGCGGGGCTAATGTTCGAAAGTGACTCCGGATTTAAATACGCCGTATAGTAAAGGGGTCCGGATAACTCGACAAAGCTTTTTTAAAGACGATAGGCTTTCTTGGGAACCTTCGACGAAAAAATTTTGCTCTGTCTGTCTGTCCGTCTGTCTGTCTGTCTGTCTGTCTGTCTGTACATATGTCTGTTTGTCTGCCCTTAACAATACTTCAAACGGCCGACCCCACCCGCAGCGCCCACCAATATTGCTCAAGATTAAGCGTGCATACTTGTGCGATTGTCAATTCAAAACAATCGTTGCGCATATCTGAGGGACCATAACAACACGTCAATGTTTTGTGCGTGTGCCTTTATACTAGAGAAAGCACACACAAGTAATTCTAAGGACGGTAGCGTTAAACTCGCTGCGCTGGCAGTGCAACGTGGTGCTTAAAAAGGCAAGTGTTACCAATGCTAGGTTAAAACGACACGTTGGTGGCACCTGCCCATCGCCGGTGCTTTGCGTTCTACACCTTATCGCCCCCGTGAATGGCACGCATCTTTCTCCGCAGGCACGCTCGCCTTCCTGCGTTTTCCAAGATAACAACTGCCAGATGGCGCTGCTGTCTAACGTGCCTCGATGCGCTCGTTCGCCTCCGCTGCACGCTCGAGGCACTCTAACGCAGCGCCTCCAGATTACCATTGATCGATTTTCTTGCGCAGAACATCAAATAAAGGTTTGTTCACTCTTCCTAGACGCGAGACTATCGTCTTTCGAGGGCATTTGCATTGTAGCATGCAGATCCGCGGTCATTTTTTGTACCGTCTCGGAACATAGCACAGTCCGTGGGACAATAGCATTTCGTCTCCGCATGAATTGCTTTTGCAGGTGAAATCGAAGCACACTTCTTCGGCGAGGGAATGATGTTGCCACATGTGGGCTCAGCGTGAAAGGTCTGATCAGCAACCGCCCCACTTTACGACTTTTTTAAGACAATAGTCTTTCTTGGGGACCTTTGAAGAAAATCTGATGGTCTGTCTGCCTGTCTTTCTTGTTGTCTGTATCTTTGTCTGTTTGTATACTCTTAAGGATACCCTAAACGGCACGAAACGATACTCCAAATGGCCGACCCCATCCACAACACCCACCAATATTGCTCAAGTGTCAGCGTTCATAATTGTGTGATTGTCAATTGATAAAATGACCTCGAATCTGCATATTACACTTCAAATGTCGTCGAAAGACGATAGTATTGCGTCTGGAGAGAGTGAACAAAACGTTTATTTGGTGTTCTGCGCAAGAAAATTGGTCAATGGTATTCTGGAGGCGCTGCGTTACAGTGCTTTGAGCGTGTAGCGGAGGCGAACGAGCGCATCGAGGCAGGTTAGACACGAGCGCCATCTGACAGTCATCCTCGAAAACGAAGGCCTGCGTGCTTGTGGAGAAAGATGCGCGCATGTCTCGGAGGTGATAAGGTGTAGAATACAAAGTGACGGACAGGGGCCCCCTACCGTGTCGTCTCAGCAAAGCGTTGGAAACACGTACCTTTTTGAGCATCGCGTTGCACTGTCAGCACAGCACAACAAACGCTACAGTCCTTAGAGTTACTTGCGTGTGCCTGTTCTAGTGTAAAGGCACAAATAAAAAACATCGACGTGTTGTTATGGCCTCTCAGATATGCGCAATAATTGCTTTTTAATTGACAATGGCACAAATATTGACGCTGAATCTTCAGCAATATTTGGGGGGCGCTGCAGTTGGGGTCGGTCGTTTGGTGCCGTTTGAGGTATCGTGAAGGGCGGGAAAACAGACAATTGCACAGACAGACAGACAGACAGACAGACAGACAGACAGACAGACAGACAGACAGACAGACAGACAGACAGACAGACAGAGTGACAGACCAAAACTTTTCTTTTGAAGGTCTCCAAGAAAGACTATCATTTTTAAAAGCAATGGGTGCGCTTATCTGAGGCACCGTAACAGCGCATGAATATTTTCTGTGTGGCTTTATACTAGAGAAGGTATACATAAGTAATTCTAAAGAGCGTAGCGTTTATCACGCTGCGCTGACAATGCAACGCGATGCTCGAAAAGGCAACTTTTTCCAACGCTTTGCTAAACCCACACGGTGGTAACACCTGCCCGTCGCTTTGCGTTCTACACCTTATCGCCTCCGAGAAAAGTGACCGCACGCCTTCCTTTGTTTTCGAATATAAGTGCCAGATAGCATTCATGTGTAACGTGCCTCGATGCGCTCTTTCAACTTCGCTGCACGGATCGAGACTCTCTGATGCAGTGCCTCTAGAATACAATTTCCCGATTTTCTCGCACAGAACAGCAAATAAACGTTTTGTTCACTCACTCCAGACGCAAGATTTGATGACATTTGCAGTGCAACACGAAGACACGCGGCCAATTCTTTTATTTCGTTTGTTTCGCTACACATCCCAAAGGTCATGTTCAGCGTTACAAGATGCCTCTTTTAATAAACAAAAGGACTGGGAGGAAGCCCTTAGAAGCGGCGATCTTCGTGAACAACTGACGGCTGTTCAAAGGGCCCGCGATCGGGCGGAGGACCATGGTCTTGAGGCCCCAACATGGGCTGACCCGCAACTACGACTCTGTAGTTTCTTTGGACCGAAATCAAGTTTGTTGATTGACTAACTATCTTTCGCACAAAACGTAGATAGCGAAGCGCGGCATATACTTGTGAATGATTTCATGAATGCCTCTGGTAATATATTTTTAATGACCTTCGCGTACATTCATAAATTTTAAAAATCGGTAGATCCCACCTACAGAGGGAATTAATGATACGCAAAGTGCAAATGAGGAAGGTTGAATTACCACATAAAAGTCAGCACAACGTTACGAGGCAGAGGTTAATAATTATGCCGTACATCACTTCCATGTCATGATTATCATGTTTGCGCTTGGCATTTGTGCTCGTCGTCCACCCACGTCAGGGGGGAGAGGAAACAACAAAAGGGAGAAGGCAGGGAGGTTAACCAGAAAGACATATGGTTGGCTACCCTACACTGGGGGATTAGGGAAGGGGACAAGAAAGACGAGAAAGAAGGAAGAGAGAGAAAAGAAAAAAAAAGGGTGGGGGAGAGACTGACAGTAATTTCACTGCAGCGTGTAGAACTCTACCGCATGTCAGAGGCGTTCACACAAGCCTGTCTTTCTCAGGAAACACAGCAGGGCTTTCACTGCCTTGTGGGCTGTCGAGGCATGGGGACGTTGCTGTAATAGCACCTGCACAGAAAGACGCCGATCATCCAGACGCCGCATTGCGTTGGCAAGTACTTGTCTATCTGAGGCAAATCGAGGACAACGGCACAGCAGGTGTTCGATATTTTTCGTCGGTGCCGCAAACATCGCACGCTCACTGTCAGTAATTCCGATTAACGTGGTATAAGCTTTCGTGAAAGCAACTCCCAGCCAAAGGCGATAGAGAAGCGAAGCTGCACGTCGATGTAGGCCGGGTGGAGGCCGGAGTTGTAGTGAAGGGTCGAGCTCGTGCAGTCTTGTACGTCGTATGCTTGGTGTGTTCCACACAGTCAGTGTGAGACTGCGGCCAGTTGACGAATCTGCCTCGCCGCATCCGCTCTTGAAAGCGGAATCGGAACGCAGTTTGCTTCTTTATGTGACGTGCGAGCAGCATGATCTGCAGAATCATTGCCGCCTATACCACAATGCCCAGGTAACCACTGAAAGACGATGTCGTGGCCTTTTTGTATTAAAAGGTGGTGAAGTTTCACGGTTTGGTAGGTAACTGGTCATGGCATCCGTGTTGGAGAACTGATATCAGGCACTGTAACGCTGGTTTTGAGTCAGAAAACACAGCCCATTTACCTGGTCTTTCTTCTGAATTGATGTGTTCCAGTGCATTGCGCAGAGCCTCGAGCTCTGCCGTCGTTGAAGTTGTCACATGTGAAGCCTTAAAATACCGAGTTACCCTTTGTGATGGTATAACCACTGCTCCACCTGAACTAGACGGCGTAGTAGAGCCATCCGTGAAAATGTGCACGTGGTTACTGTAGTTTTGTTCTAGTAGGAATAGACTCAGTTGTTTCAGGGCATGTGTCGGTAAGTCCGATTTTCTCCTCATTCCTGGAACCATTAAGTGAACTCGCGGCCGGCTCAAGCTCCAAGGAGGAAGCAGAGGCTTTGATGCAAGTGCGTACGTCTCAGTAAACGATGAACGATGCTTGTAGACAGTAGTGTCGTATGTCGTGCGGGGCCTTTCAGCAGCTAGGCTCACCAGGTGGTGAGAAGGGGTCCTGGCATAATGCCTGAGGTGCATGCGCATTGTCTCGGTAATAATATGCGTCTTTATTGAGTGATCTTGAGTGATGGCAATGGTTTCAGCCGTTGAAGCACTGCGGGGTAATCCAAGGCATATCTTAAGTGCTTGGGCTTGAATACTCTGAATTGCGCGCAGGTTGGTCTTGGCGGTGTTAGATATTGCAGGTAAGCTGTAGCGTAAGAATCCAATAAACAGCACTCTGTACAGTTGTAGCATGGATGGTATGGGTACTCCCCAATTCTTTCCTGCAAAAAATTGGAACATGTGGCCTGTTGCGATCAGCCGCTTCTTCACGTAGTTCACGCGTGGAGTCCATGACAGGTTTCTGTCTATTATGACTCCCAAGAATCTGTGGCTTCTGCTGAACGATATATATTCTTCATTAATTGATATGCTGTAAGGAGACATTAGTTTCCGCGTAAACGCTACCACTGCACATTTTTTGCAGGACACCTCGAGGCCTTGTTTACGAAGGTAGCATGACGTCTTTGCAGCAGCCTTCTGAAGGCAGGCGCGAAGCTGCGGCCTTGTCACACCTGATGTCCAAATGCAGATGTCATCAGCGTAGACAGAAAGTTCTACTGTGCTAGGTAGCTGCTAAATGACTGCTAAATGACCACTAAATGACCGCTGAATGACCGCTAAATGAGCTAGCTGCGAAATGACCGCTAAATGACCGCTAAATGAGCTCCGAAGTAGGAAGGTGTGATTGCTGTCCCTTTCTTCTGTTTGGCAGTATCCGTCTTCAGTGAGCTCGGTGTTAGTGGGTCAGCCTCTTTGATAGAGGATGACCCCTCTCTATCGGTAGAGCAATTTTTCGGTGATGGTCTTCGCCCACGACGCCGTCGTCGGCGTAGTGTAGCGGCAGCTTCCCTGTGCGTTGAATTGTCCCGCCCCATACGCCTGAGTACCGCGTGTTCGTTTCGCACCCGCGGGTAATCTTTGGATGAGTCCTCATGAGCACCGTGGCAGTTTAGAAAGCGTAACACGGTGGCACCACAGGCGTCTTTTGAGTGAGATTCAGCGCACCGCGGACAAACAACTTTGTTCTCACAGACACCTTTTACGTGTTCCATATTGAAGCACTTGTAGCATTGCAGTGGCTTCGGTACGTATGGACGCACTGAGTGGCAAACATAGCCAACTTTGACATACGAGGGAAGGCCGTCTCCCTCGAACACAAGCCTCGAGCAGCGTGTGTTGCCGAGTCTGGTAATGTGCGTGATACGGGTGCCTTCTGTCGCTGGCTTTATTAGTATTGGCAGGTCATTAGCTGGGATGGAAAGATCCACATCATAAATGACGCCTACAGTGACATTACAACCTGTAGCAACCATTGGCCGAACTTTCACGTTGCCGGTTTCTGTTATGTGCCGAAGGCTTTGCAGTGCGCTACGGTGCATAACGTCTACAGCAAGGACATTCTTCCGTGCATTTATCCTCACGTCTTTGATCTCATTCGGCGCGGTTTCCTCGAGAAGCACAGAAAGAACTTGCCTGTTGAGGAGTCGTAAGTTAGATGCAGGGTCTTCGGGCATGAACTGCATGGTGGGCGGCCACCGCTGTGGTGCAGTCTTAACGGTGGAAACACTTGCTAACGATGCCGTCCACAGCAGTCTTCGTTTTGTAGTTTGATTAATGACGACCGTGAAGTCATCATCCGATGACTCAAAGCCATCGGAGTACGAATTGGTTGCCTCGATGTCCGTGTTGCTCGACGCGTTGCTACGCTTCCTGGACGACGGAGCCCGGCGCGATGGTTGCACGCCTGGAACATTCTCAGGTGTGTCCTGAAGCATCACCGCAAAGGAGGGAGCGGCAGCTCCCAGGATTTCCAGGAAAACAAATTGAAAATACTGTGACACGGGCACAAGCGTTCTGTCACCCACGTCAGGCAATACTAAATTTGGTATAGGTGTAGTTAGCGAAACGGCCATGAGCGCGCTATGAGCGTAGCATACAGTGACGTTCTTACATGTCACGCATGTCGTGATTATCGTGTTTGCACCACTTTCGTCTTCTACTCACGTCACGTAATACCGAATTCGGTATATGTGAAGTTAGCGAAACAACCGCGAGTGCACCATGAGCGTGGCGTGTAGTCAAGACTTACATAACACGCATGTCATGATTTCCACGTGAGGGCTTGTCACTTATGTTCGCCATGCAGTCATGTCATACCATGCCAGTTTTGCGATATGGGAAGTGAACGAAACCACCAGAGGAGCAGCAAAACCATGACATGTAAATCGTGACATTCATAACATACATGCCATGATTTTCATGTGCTGACAAATCACTCATGCTCGTCATACAGTCGTGTTATGACATAAGAATTTTGGTATAGATCACGTCATCTAAATGGGCAGCAGAGCTAAAAGTCATAGGCGGCTAGATAGATAGATAGATAGATAGATAGATAAATAGATAGATAGATAGCTAGATAGATAGATAGATAGATAGATATATAGATAGATACTGTCAGACTCGCTTAAGTTGGCTAAGAAATGCTTTGCATTTAATATATAAACGATCTGTATCGTTTTAGTACTTTCCTGTCATTTATACTTACACATGTGAGTGGGGGCGGGCTCAGCCTGTTAGGAAGCGTCTGGCTTTTAATTTTTTTTTCGTTTTCTACACACAAATCTCTTCACCTTCTTTCTGGCACTTGCAAATTGCGGGAAATGTGCATTGCTGATGTCAGTCTTTCTGAATACTATCATCAAAGTTTCGCTACTCTATTAGAAGTATGTATAAATAAATAAAAACCCCAAAATGATGCGCTGACAACGTTAGAACAAAAATGACCGCTAAATGAGATAAGTCACGTTTGACACCAAGCTAATCACGTGCTCAACCTGCTCGTGCAGGCTGCCTGTATATGCCTAGGTGGAACTATGACATGTTCGTCCTATGCATTTTATATGTGTGGTTTAACGTCCCAAAACACCCATGTGGTTATGAGAGACGCCGTAGTGGAGGGCTCCGGAAATTTCGGCCACCTGGGGTTCTTTGACGAGCACCCAAATCTGAGCACACGGGCCTAAGGCATTTTCGCCTCAATCGAAAATGCAGCCACCACCGCCGAGATTCGATCTCGGTCAGCAGTCGAGTACTATAGCAACTAAACCACCGCGGAGGGGCTGTTCGTCCTATGTATTGACAAATTTTGTGTGTTCATGATCCGGGCTAGGTCATTAGGCTTCTGACCCGAAGGCCGTGGGTTCAATTCAGGCCACGGCGGTCAGGTGCACGGTGGGTGCAGGGTAAAAAAAAACAGATAGTAAAAAGTTTTGCAGTCCTCCCCTACGACGTCTATCATAATATCGATATCTTGGTTTTGGAACCTAACACCGCACATGATAATATATTACTGATCTATTGTGAGCATGTGACACAAAAGTTGGGCAAACCACCACCACCACCACCACCATGCACCACCACAACCACAGAGAGGAAATGGACAGGCATGCAGCGCGTAGACAGGATAACCGCTCGTCATTAAGGGTAAGTAACTGGATTCCCAGAGAAGGCAAGCGGGCTAGGGGGATACCGAAGGTTAGGTGGGCTGATGAGGTTAATGTTAAGAAGTTTGCGAGTATAAATTAGCAGCAGCAAGCACAGGACCAAGTTGACTGGCGGAACATAGGAGAGGCTTTTGCCTGCAGTGGACGTAGTCAGGCTGATGATGATGATGATGACAACTGAAAAATCACAGCATATCTACGGAGTTAATGATGTTGAGTGGGGCGAAGCGTCCGTCAGCTTGTCCTTGCTTCCGTCCGTCTCTTCGTTCTCGCTTCGGTCCGTCCACGCGACCATGCGTCAATCTCTGCGTCCGTCTGTCTGTCCATGCGTCCGTCCTTGAGTCCGTCCATCCCTCTGTCCGTCGATTCATGCGTTCATCCGTCCACACATCCGCACTTCGGTACATTCATCCGTCCGTCTGCTGGTCTGTCCATCCGTCTGTACGTCCATCTAGTGAACATTCCAAGTTCCGCCATCTCCCATCTCGCAACCCCTGTGGGACATATACCCGCTCTAAAGCGGGTATGTGCTACCGGTGGCTACGTACATACATACATAGACAATACGAAAGAGCGACAGATCCATGCCATAAAGAGCTTCGGCCCTGAAAATCTGAAAGGTTGTGACGTATCACCGGCATAAACACATTGATACACACCGGAGCAGCACATTTCATCTTTTGCAGGTCAATTACCTGCATGAAGTACTTGGGCGGAGATTGTTTCCTTAATAAAGTTGCAAAGTACATATTAGTGCGCATAACGGTAAACAGCGAATGATTCGCTTAGGTGCTCAGAAAACTGCGCTACGTCTATGCTTACCGTTTGCTTGGGGCCTTTTTGTTTAAATAACTGGGCAGAACACGAATATTTATGCCAGGGTGGCACGTATTTAACTCTGAGAAATCTGCTGGCTCACCTGTTGACTACACCTGGAGCCACCACTTGACGTTTCCAGAAGGTTTTTCAATGTCTCCGTGGGTCAGTCAAGCGTCACAGATCAAAGACCGCACTAGAAAGAAGGAAACGGCAAGACCAGCTCAAAAAAAAAAAAAAAAACAGAGGAGAGGCAAGGAAATGCCAAAACGTGATTTAACGACAAGCTAAAAATGCGAATGAAAAGATACGTCTCATGATTGAGGTATGGCTTATCAATAATAGTGCTACCAGCCGCGAGATTTACTTGCATCAAGATTAAATGCTTGAGCAGTTATCTTTCACATAGATTACCCCGCGTGCGAGATTTAACTAGCCACACAGGCCAATGATCCAAATACGTTGTAACCATTTTTGTATTACGTTCATTGAATATACGCTGATTGATTGATTGATTGATTGATTGATAAGTTCTTTCGCATTTTGCATGGGACTATGCAGATAAGTTTTCGCGTCTTTCTTTTCCACCGCTGTGCGCATCTTCAGTTGTCAGTAGGCGTTTATAATGTCCTGGCTTCTTGCTGCCGTACGTGGACGCCTTGTCCTTTAGAACGAAAAATGCGCCTGATGATGACGTCATCCAACCACTGAAAAATCAATCCGGAATCGCCAGTAAAGGTGCTTCAAAACGAAAGACGTTGGAAGCGCGGTGAACTTGACTAGTTGGTACTGGTTTCATCGCTTAAATTTTTAGGATCTCTCTCGTTTTTGTCCCGCTGTAACATAGAGAAAGACGTTAGTCAACGCTTCTGTGTCGGTTGCTACAAATTGGTGAAAAAACAAGGGCGTGTATCGATTCTCTTCTGAAATGTAGCACGATCTCGGAGCACATGTTGTGTGGTGGCTTCTCTATGTTCGCACAATGTACATCTGGCCTGGGATTCAATATTCCATGCTTCGTTTAAGTTTCCGTTTGGAGGCCCCTCGAGACAACCACTTCCGGAATTTCCTTGTGAATCAGTGGGACCAGTGGGACAGTGGGTATAGGAAGACCAGTGAATATTTCACGGGAGCAGGATCACATTTTGTTTCCAGAAACACTTCCCGAATGACTAAAAGAGCCGCTATCGGTATTTCAAGAAATGAAGTTCAACGACGCAACACTGAAGCATCAGAAAAATGGGTAAATCCCAGGTACGGTGGTATCACGGAAAGAGGGGATAGTTTTGCTGCACACTGAAACTTTTGCGCAAAGGCACGAAGACACAGACGAAGGGGGCACGATGAAGGGGACACGGGGACCTGCGCTGGTCACTGTGTCCCCTTCGTCTATATTGATACGCAACCGCCGGCACAGCCAGTCTGGAAGAAAGAGAAAGACGACGTTGGTGGCTGGTTGTTGATGAACTGTCGCCATCTTGTTCGCCGAGCACAGTGCATCGTATTTAATTTATTAAATACATTACCCGTAACATTATTGGTGGAGGTGGACGACTCCCGTACCTCGATGGAGACGCGCAGCGGTCGCAACACCGGGGACTCTTCGGCTACTTCAACTGCCAGTGCCTCATCCTCACCGGTCTCTCGATCCGAGTCAACAACCTACGTCACCCTGCCACCCCTGCGGGATCCTGGAACTTTCTCCGCTGACGGCACCATCGACGTTGACTCCTGGCTGCACCGGTACGAGCGAGTCAGTGCTACCCACCGCTGGGATCCCACGCTCATGTTCGCCAATGTTGTGTACTACCTCGACGGCACGCCGCGGACATGGTTCGAAACCAACGAAGCCGAAATCACAAGTTGGGATCTTTTCAAATCGAAGATCCGTGATCTTTTCGGTGATTCATCTGGTCGTCAGCTCGCTGCCAAGAAGACTCTCGCCACTCGCGCCCAGACGTCTACTGAATCGTACGTCTCATACATTCTTGACGGCTTGGCGCTTTGTAGCAAGGTCGATCAGCGCATGTCAGAAGAAGAAAAAGTTAACCATGTCCTCAAAGGGATTGCTGACGATGCCTTCAACCTGCTAGTTTTTAATAATGTCACGACCATCGACACGATCCTGACAGAATGCCGCCGGCTAGAACAGGCTAAAGCCCGCCGCGTCACCCACGGCATCACGCGCCTGCCGAACACAGCTGCTACTTCCTCGTGTGATGACTCCGTCCGCCCAGTTTCCCGATGTGACGACCTCACCCGCATCATTCGTCGTGAGGTCGAGGCAGCCCAACCAGTAGCTACTCCATTTCCAACGCCTGATCCTTCACCGACCACTATCTCACTGATACAAGCCGTCGTTCGTCAAGAATTATCGAACGTCAGCCTACACCCCATTCAACCAGTCTACTCTGCCGAGACTTTTTATCGTCGTCCATCCGCTCCTCGATATGGTTCCAACTACTCTCGACAGCGGAATTTGTCCGAATGGCGTACACTGGACGACAAGCCCATATGCTTCAACTGCCGGCGTGTCGGTCATATTGCTCGCCACTGCCGCAATCACTGGGCTCCGCCGGCACGCTATGGGCCTCCTACCCAAGCCACTTCTGACCACCAGTCGTCCTCAACATTTGATTTTGGTTCCCCTATGCCGACCACATCCTCTGATCCTGCCGCACCTCTGACGAGACCTCGCTACGCCTGCTCGCCATACCCTGCTCGCCGTCAATCTCGTTCGCCCCCAGAACGCCGTCCTGCCTCTCCGACCTATTCGCAGCGCCCCCTACCGGAAAACTAGGCAGTGCAGCTTCTGGAGGTGAAGCTGCATTGACGACGACCTCTGCAAGAAATCCTCGTGTAACATTACCGCCCACCCGGAATCTGTTGAACGTTACTTTAGACAATGTACCTGTGCGCGCGTTGATCGATAGTGGCGCGCATGTGTCCATAATGAGTGCTGCTCTTCGTCGCCGCCTAAAGAAAGTTGTCACACCCGCCTTGAACCGAGCCGTTCGAGTCGCCGACGGGGGAACTGCCGCGATTATCGGCATGTGCTCTGCCCGTGTGACTATCGCCGATAGAAGCACTGCTGTTCTTTTCACCGTTATAGAAAATTGTCCTCATGAAGTAATTCTAGGCATGGATTTTCTCACCGCTCACTCGGCCCTTATAGATTGTTCAGCCGGCTGTCTTGACCTTGAAATGCCTCTACTTTCTGATCTGACCAACCCACCCCAAAGTCGCCTTTGCTGCATTCATTTCGCACGCCTTCCACCTAACTGTGTCACACATATCGACCTCTTCTCTACACCACCTGTACCTGACGGTGAATACATGGTGGCACCAATTCATGCCGTGATGCTTACGCATGGCGTCGCTGTTCCGCACACCGTTTTGACAATCGTTGAAAACCGCACATGCCTTCCTATTGTCAATTTCGCCCTCACTGCCCAAATTCTTCCACAAGGTATCTCCCTGGCCGAAATTACTGCTCTACAAGACCATACGGTTGAACCCTTCAGAGTGGATGATTGCTGCACCTCAGACAATGAACCAACTCTATCACGTTCATCGGGCGTCGACGTTGACCACATGGTACCATCAGACCTCGCTCTTGATCAAGCGGAAGCCCTTCGTCACGTCCTGGAGTCCTATAGTGACATTTTCGACTTCGCCAGCACGGCTTTAAGCCGAACGAGTGTTGTTACTCATCGCATCAATACTGGTGACGCGAGTCCCATTCACTGACGTCCATACCGTGTTTCCGCGTCCGAGCGCACCGTCTTACAACGGGAAGTCGAAAAGATGCTTTCAAAAGACATAATCGAACCCTCTTGTAGCCCCTGGGCTTCTCCTGTCGTCCTGATCAGAAAGAAGGATGGAACATGGCGCTTTTGTGTAGATTATAGGCATCTCAACAAAATTACGAAGAAAGATGTTTATCCGTTGCCTAGAATCGACGATGCCTTAGACTGCCTTTACGGTGCTACGTATTTTTCCACTATCGACCTTCGATCTGGCTATTGGCAGATCGCTGTGGATGAGATGGACCGTGAGAAGACCGCATTCGTCACTCCTGACGGACTCTATCACTTCAAAGTTATGCCCTTTGGTCTCTGTAATGCGCCGGCCACATTCGAAAGAATGATGGACTGGTTGCTCCAAGGGTTTAAATGGTCCACCTGCTTATGTTATTTAGACGACGTTATCGTTTTCTCGCCCACATTCGACTCCCATCTCAAGCGTTTATCGGCGATTCTTGAAGTTTTTCGTCGAGCCGGACTTCAACTGAACTCGTCGAAATGCCACTTTGCTCGTCGTCAAATAACCGTACTTGGCCACATCGTCGATGCCGCAGGAGTTCGCCCGGATCCCGAGAAAATTCGCGCCGTCACGGACTTTCCTGCTCCGAAGTCACAAAGGAAGTTCGCAGTTTTTGTGGGCTTGTGCTCCTACTTTCGACGGTTTGTTAAGGACTTCGCCATCATTGCACGCCCACTCACAAACCTCCTGAAGAAGGACACCCCGTTTTTCTGGGGCGCTGATCAAGCCTCATCTTTTTCCCAGCTCACGACGCTCCTTACAACACCGCCGGTTTTAGCTCATTTCGATCCATCAGCTCCAACCGAGGTTCGCACTGACGCTAGTGGGCATGGCATCGGAGCAATGCTAATGCAACATCAACACGGACATGACCGTGTTATAGCATATGCAAGCCGCCTGCTATCTACAGCCGAGCGCAACTATTCAATCACGGAACGTGAGTGTCTCGCTCTCGTGTGGGCAGTCGCCAAGTTTCACCCATACTTATACGGGCGTCCATTCCGGGCAGTTACCGACCATCACGCGCTCTGCTGGCTGGCCTCACTCAAGGATCCCACAGGACGCCTCGCTCGTTGGTCCCTACGATTACAAGAATACACGCTCACCGTAACGTACAAAACAGGGCGGTCACACCAAGATGCTGACTGCTTATCACGCTACCCTGTGGAAGAGGCTGCCCATACTGACACCTTTCCAGACCTCGAACACGCCTGGATGCTTCCCTGCGAACCATCATTGGCAAGCTTGAGTCAAGGCCTCGCGACGCATCTCTACAAATGTTCCTGGTAAAAGACGGCATCCTGTATCGCCGTAACCTCGATCCATATGGCCATGACTTGCTCCCCGTCATACCAGCACATCTTCGTGCGACTGTTCTCAACCAATTTCATGACGCTCCTTTGGCGGTCCACTTGGGCGTCTCTCGCACATACGACCGTGTACGTCGTCGTTTCTTTTGGCCTGGTCTTGCCCGCTCTGTTCGACGCTACGTCGCCGCTTGTGAACACTGACAGCGCCGCAAAAAGCCATCTTCGCTACCAGCTGGATTCCTTCAGCCGATCGACATTCCCTTTGAACCTTTTTTTCGAGTTGGCCTCGACCTGCTTGGCCCATTCCCGATCTCCAGCTCAGGCAACAAATGGATCGCTGTCGCCACTGACTATCCGACACGGTACGCTATCACACGAGCACTTCCGACGAGTTGCGCAACCGATGTGGCGGACTTTCTGGTATATGATATTATTTTAGTACACGGAGCTCCACGCCAACTTCTCACTGACCGGGGCCGCACCTTCCTATCAGCTGTCGTTGAAGAAATCCTGCGCTCTTGCTCTGCTAAGCACAAGTTTGCCACTTCGTACCATCCGCAAACGAACGGTCTTACGGAGCGCCTCAACCGCACCATAACCGACATGCTTTCTAAATACGTAGCGGCCGACCACCAGGACTGGGACGTTCATTTGCCATTTGTGACGTTCGCATATAATTCGTCACGTCACGACACTGCCGGCTATTCACCATTCTATCTACTATACGGCCAAGAACCCGCCCTACCATTTGACACCTTGCTGCCCTCGGTCACGGAGTATGCCGGCGAAGCCATCACGCGAGCCGACCACGCACGCCAACTCGCCCGCAGCCGCCTGCAGGCTTCACAGGAGCACCAAAGACAGCTCTACGATTCCCATCATCGAAACGTGCACTTTTCACCGGGTTCCCTCTTCCTCCTCTGGTCTCCCACTCGGCGTGTAGGGCTTTCTGAAAAACTGCTGTCACGCTACACTGGACCATACCGCGTCGTTCGCCAGGTGACTGACGTTACATACGAGATCGTTCCAGCCGATTCAACGTCATCATCGTCACCTTCAAGTGACATCGTGCACATAGCTCGACTCAAGCCCTATCACCCTCCTTCTACCGCATCCGAGTTGCTCAAGCACCGAGACGGTGCTTCTACCGCCGGGGGGTTATGATACGCAACCACCGGCACAGCCTGTCTGGAAGAAAGAGAAAGACGACGTTGGTGGCTGGTTGTTGATGAACTGTCGCCATCTTGTTCGCCGAGCACAGTGCATCGTATTTAATTTATTAAATACGTTACCCGTAACAATATCATCATGTGTTTTCGCTAAAGCTTCAGTGCACAGTGGTAATCGACGGTATGCGAAGCACGAATGTGGGAGGTTGAATTGTCACAGTAAGGTCAGCACAACGTTACAAGACGGACGTAAAATGTAAAATGTGCCGTACCTGTCTTCCGTGTCATGATTATCATGTTTGCGCCTGCCATTTGCGCTTGTCTTCCATCCACGTCGAGTGATGCCAAATTCCGCATATGTGAAGCTAGTGAAACGGCAGCGAGTGCGCTATGAGTGTAGCGTGTAGTCATGTTCTGCGTGACACGCATGTCATGATGTTTGGACGTGTCCTTTATCTTCGTCGTCTATTCACATCACGTGATAGCAACTTTGGTACATGTGAAGCAGCGAAACGGCCGTGAGCTTATCATAATTGTGGTATGTAGTCATGTTCTTCCATGACACGCCTGTCATATTATCAAGTTTGCACCAGTCGCATACCTTCGTCCTCCATTCACGCAAAGTAATACCAAATTTGGTGTATGTGAAGCCAGCGAAATGGCCGCTGGCGCATCATACGCGCGAAATGTAGTCATGTTCTTACATGACACACATATTATGATTGTCATGTTTGCACAAGTCATATAGCTTTGTCAAGCCATTCTGGTCATGTAACACCCATTTTGGTATATTAGAAGCTAGCGAAACGGCCGCGAGTGCACAATGAGCGTAGCATGTAGTCATGTTTCACATAATACGTATATAATGATTATCAAGTTTGCAGTAGTCCATTCATGTCACGTAATAGCAAATTTGGTAGATATGAAGGTAGAGAAATGACCACGAGGGCATGATGAGCTTGGCGTGCAGCGATGTTCTTACAAGACACAGATTTCACTATTTTCATGTTCGCACCAGTTATATACCTTCATCATCCATTTACGTCACATAATACCGAATCTGGTTATGTTAAGGTAGCGAAACGACCGCGAGCACATCATGAGCTTGACACATAGTCATGTTTTTACATGACACGCACGTCATGATTTCCACGTGAGGGCCTGTCACTTATGTTCGCCAGGCAGTCATGTCATACCATACCAGTTTTGCGACATGTCATGTAAATCATGACATTCATGACATGCATGGCGTGATTTTCATGTTCAGTTTTATGATTTCATATATATATATATATATATATATATATATATATATATATGTATTGTCATGGTGAGAAATGTTTATTTTTACAGACGGGATGATGCATAGTCGCAGAAGTAAGGCCTAGCCCAGAACGCTGTCACTTCTTTCTCCTCTTTTTCACTTCGTCAAAATGTCGTTTATATATATATATTTATGCGATCACATGCAATCCAGTCAGCTCTATGTCCCGTCATGATTTGTTGTCGTCCATGTGAGTCTATCCGCTGCCACTAGAGAATTTTTTCTTTGTATGGGGTGAGAAAGAAGCAGCAGTTCACGATCGATTATCGACAGCTACTGCGCTTGCAAACTTTAACAAGGGTGCTACTGTGATGACTCAGATGAAATAATTCCAGCAATGTGAGTCTAGGATGCTGTGGTATATGAGCGGTAAGGCATCCGAGCAAGTGACTGCACACGAAAGTAGAAAACTCTCGCATGCCGAGACGATATTGTCTGCCCGTCGTATAGGGAAGTTGTAAAATGGCAGTCATATCTTTTAAGGTGGTTCATTCCACGCGTCCAGCGGCCATCACTCATTCTAGCTGGCAGACCAACTTGAAGGTTCTATGTGGTCGGCTGGCACAGCGAATCTTATGCCTTCAAGAGTTCAGTATAACGGCCACGTACTACCCCGTGAAATGCAATGTCCACATGAGCATACGCTGCTTGTTTTCGCCACTTTAGATTAGTGCTAAAGAAAGTGCATTATATATCGCGCATACGATGAAATGAACGTTCTCCATTTTCCGTCTGTCCAAAGTTAACCTCATTGTGGTCAATGTGAGCCGTTCAGTTTGGTGAAGCTACTACAATGTATACGGAGTCGTTTCATGTGCGGCGTTCAAGCACCAACATCCCAATAATATTTTTCTTCAAAGTGACTGTAACGAAAAACAAATGGCGCTTGCAGTTTTAGCCACTAATGCTTTTTTTCATGTAACTGACTGCGGAAACTGCATTCAACTGACCGAGTGTAGAATCATCTCATAATAATGAACAGTTCATTTTCACGCACTTCATAATAATTATTGAAAGAAAAACCTACTATTCTCTCTTCATGCGTAGAAGGCGATATGCGATTCCTTGAATACTGTTGTGTGACTTCTACGGGTTTGCTAGTGAGAATAATTTTTGGTGCCTCAGGGGAATAAACTCAGATGATAGCCTTCCGACGTAAATTGCCTCTCAAGATCAGTCACAAAGAAACGCCATGTCCGATAATAGGAACACATGGCTCTTGTAAAAGTAGACAACCGGTTTAAAAAGGGAAATGCGTTACAGTTACGGACAAATGTGCATTAAGCCAGAGAGATTTTGCAGGAAAATAGCACGAAAATGGACTAGGTGAAACAACAGAAGAAAGTATTATCCGCGAAGAATCAGTGTGTTGATAACCATCGTTCCAGGTGTAAGAAAAGATAACTTTCTCATATTACGCACTTGTGTATGGGCGCCGAGGTTCGTGCGGTGCCTCTATCAGGTTGTTTTTCTCCGCGCCTCTCTGGTCACGTGATGAGCGCGTTTAAACTGCGCGTTAAGCGATCTTGGAGAGCAACACGTGATATTTTTAACATGTTTTAGAATCCCGGGATGCTTGATCTCGAAGCCTTAAAAGCACCCCTTTTTGACGCCGCTGAAATGCCAGAATAGGATGATAATCTATCGGGGTGCGTGAAAAGCGGGAATGATTTATGTGTCTTGGGACCTTAGGAGGGGTCTAGCTTCGTATGGAATGTTCCGTGGCTAGCCCCACAACAAAATCCGCTGGCAGCAGTGTGTTTGTGGGTCTCCGCTCTATTAAACTTAAGTGTTCCATTGTGTCGTGTTAACGTAATTGCCAGGAATGAAACGAACAAGCATAAAAAAGCAAATACAATGAATGCGCCAGAAGGAGTAGTGTGGCTGGGATGATCTGGTCAAAGCACTGGGAAGTTGGCGACCGTTGCTGTTTTCGGTGCGAACGAATGGTCGGCAGTGAGTGAGTTTTGTTTGCATCGTGGATGTCCACAGCTGGGAGATTCTGGCTTGCTACGAAGCTGCTGAGTGATGCGCATATCCCGCGAGCACAAAATAAAATTTTATGATATATAATGTCATGCCTCTGATGCCCGAGGAATTGAGAAAAGTAAGGTTGGGCAGAGTTATGTTCTTAGTAACCTGTCGCATGAGCAGTACGAACAACATCCTGCCCAATACCTGTTGAAGAAACAACGTGCCTCGTTTTTTTTCTCTTTTTTTCATTTTCCTGACTCTAAAGATGCGCAAATACTTGCAATTTCTTGAAGTGTTATAATGCCAAAGTCCCCGTTTCGCGCTTGTTATTGATATCTGATATGGTTTAGTTCATATAGCAGGTTTCATTCAATGGGTGCTAGAAAGAGAGATAAAAAATATTGCATAAAGGGTTGTGAGTGAAGGTGGGAGTGTCCCTTATTTCTATAACCCTATGACCTGAACCACCTGTCATGCTCGAGCGACTAGATAATATTTTGTTGCATTACTGTTGAGATGTGTTGCTCTTACTAGACCGGTGCTGCAAAATACAATCAGTGCTGCTATGCTTGAGCACACGGGTTTGATTCCTATGCTTAGAAGGCAGCAATATGAGAGTGCGGTAAAGCAAACGGGCTTTTTGAAAAATTTAGGCGCATCTAGAAGAACCCCAGTGGGCAAAAAAATTGACCCAGATCCTTCGAACGGAGAGCACCTCAAATTCATCTAGTGTTTTTGACAATCAAAGACGACAAAAGCTGTATTAGACCTCGTTCCAGGTGCTTTTCGATATTTGAACAAACCGGACATCAGAGTATGATGTAACGAGAAGCTAGCAGCTCGTATGAATGAATATATTGTAATTATTAACAAAAGACTGCGTTTTACGCTGATGAGATGATCTTTTATGAAAAGAAATAGTGAATGCACCTACACAGTAGCTAGAATTCTGTACACGAAGGCGAAGTTTGGTGGGTGAGTGTGTGCCGCCACTTGTGAGGCAAGACTAGACAAAACTGTAGACGTGTTTTTTTTTCTACTAATTAACGAATTCCTTCTCAGAATGATCCTCGCGAGAAAGAAGCCACGCGTGCGAGTGAGGAAGTTAGAAAAAGGGAAGATATATTATGTAGGTAATAGGACAGAGAATGCGGTGTAAAACACCATTGAAGTTGAAGAACCCGTTCACAGTCTTATAAACGTATCATTCATAGGAAACCTTTATGTTGAACACTACTCTTGTAAACACTGCTATAAAGTCTGAAGCTGTTAGTTGGCCTAGGAACAGGGCGAGCACATGTACAAAAGAAATGGGAAGTTCACATGAAATAACAAAGCGTATATGTGTACATGGGCAGAATGCCAGCTCAGGATAGAACAAAACAGAAGAAAACTGGGAAATTTTCATTACGTTGCTGCTCTGAAGCGGTCTAGGGATATTTAGCTGCACTATGAAAAAGTTAAATATGCATGCTGGCAGATTTGACTTCTGGTTGGCAAGGAAGCTCACTGAGAAAGCTTGCCAACAAGCTTTCCAGTGCACTGCCAACTTCGCAAGCAATACGACGAACATTTCACTGGGAGTTTGCGTCAAGGAATAGTTACAGCATAACAATTTGTTGTTGAATAGTGCCCTAGGTAGCGTTCGGCAAACTAGTTGCGCCTGTCTCAACAGTGACGTGGGAATGTTTACTGTCGTAAACTTACATCTGTACACAATTAATAATTGATCCATACTAATAATTGATCCTAAGCAGCACTCAACAAAAACAAATAAACAAAGAAACATATAAAAAGCAGCTCTCACTCTAGAATAGCGGATTATGGCTTGCTGCCAGAGAGTTATATTTCTGTACTTGCTATCATGCGTATACATCACCTTAAATCTATATAAAATTTTTTATGCATTTTCTTTTCCTTAAACATAGTTCTCTTTTACGTTGTGATTTCTTATATAAAGTCGTTATTTTGCTTTTATACTGTCTCCCGTTAGACACCCTACTTGCCTACGACTATGGGTATTATCAGCGTTGTGAGTTTACGTGAACTCCATCAAAAACGACCTCAATACAGTCTTCATGTCTTCAATCTCGCTTTAAGCCGGCCCCCTTAGCGATGGCTACAAGACACAAACAAAGAGTGATTGCCGCTCAAACATGGTTCCACTCTAGTTTACTCCAATAATGAGCAGACCACGCGATTGTACCGTAGGAAACATTCTGCACTAATGAAACACCAAACGCTGTGCGGTTTGGAGACTTGCCGGTTTCGAAACAACGTTGTGTTCGCAGTCAATGAAAGCCCCGTCGTGGAGGTCTAGTGGCTAAGGTACTCGGCTGCTGATCCGCAGGTCGCGGGATTGAATCCCGGCTGCGGCGGTTACATTTCCGATGGAGGCGGAAATGTTGTAGGCTCGTGTGGTCAGATTTGGGTGCAGGTTAAAGAACCTTAGGTGGTCGACATTTCCAGAGCCCTCCACTCTACGGCTTCTCTCATAATCAGCTGATTGAGTCTTTCCTTTTCCTTTACTTCATTTCCATAACAATATTGTGATTTAATCAATCAACAGTCATGGAAGGAGATCTTGGGGCAGACCTTGAAGTTGGCTTTGCTTGCAACCATCTACTCCTCGGAGCCGTTGCACTGCGGTTAAACACCCAAAACAAACTCGGCCCCTCAGACAGCGCTGAAAATTTCAGGAGCAATACTTGCATTTCTGCAACGGAACACAGAAATAGCATTGAGTGGGCAGATGCTGTATTCCTGTTCACGGCCCCTAAATAAAGAAAGAGGTTGTCGCCTGGTGCTCTTGACAATATCCTCTGGTCTCTAAGTTGAGAAGACAATTTGCTTCGTTGCTCTTGAAGGAAGGTCAAGGAACAAATAAGCTGTCCTCTCCAGTCCTTCTACTGCAATATTCGAAGGTCACATATTTCCAATGGTCCCACTACGCAGTGCACAACGTTTCAACCAACAGTAATAAGAGGCTAGTGAAAAACGGTCCGTAGCTCAGCATAGCTGCATGAATCCAAAGCTCTTAATTTCAGAGATTCCGGCTGCGGCGGCTGCATTTCCGATGGAGGCGGAAATGTTGTAGGCCCGTGTGCTCAGATTTGGGTGCACGTTAAAGAACCCCAGGTGGTCTAAATTTCCGGAGCCCTCCACTACGGCGTCTCTCATAATCATATAGTGGTTTTGGGACGTTAAACCCCACATATCAATCAATCAATTCAGAGATTAATGATATTAAATACCTCGGCTTGAAAATCGAAGTGCTGTTCAACTGCATATATGCTGCACCTTGGCCCTTTATTATTATTTGCGCGCTTAGTATTCATACAATGTATTTATACGAATAGACTTGCCCAAGTGCCCGCAAATAGTGTGGTTTTGTTCTAGAATATATAATGACTGAAAATAAAAACACCCGGTGAACCACCGCAACAAACAAAGGAGCACATTAGTCATAAGCGAAGGACTATATGGCACATCTATTTGTCACGACGCCAGGGAATGTTCTTCATAATGGGTGCCACCTTGAACTTGTACATTAGCCAGGCAAGTGTTCGAGAAGCAGCCACACTGAATGATGCCCAGTGTGCACCAGGATGCTTCAGTTACATTCCGCAATGCTTGCGTCACAAGCTTTGTAGACAAGACCTGATCTGACAAACAAGGGCATGGCTGTTGTCCTCGTCCAGATGGCGCGGCAAATGGTTTTTGAGTATAACTTGACCACTAACTTATATCTTGAGAAAATATTCTGCTACAGTGATGATATATTCTTCAGCGATCAAAGAGGATTACATTGCAGAGAGACTGCGAGTGACCCAGCGATGCCCCAGAGTGCGGCGGGCTCGCTATCGGCCAGACAGTCGGCGTAGTGCAGTTCTATTTTTGTGCTAAGGTAGAGATCGCGACCCTGATTGGCCAAAGACGGCGAGGTCGCGCCCATGGGGCGAACCATTCTCGAATAGTCCGGGTGACAACAAGGAACTCACAAGAAATCCTTGCATACAACCTCGCAAGAAGTCGAGACGCCTTGAAGAAGTTGAGGTGCGGTTTCATGACGCGGCTACATCTTGAAGGGCGGGGCTTCTGGCACTAATGCTCGGAGAGATTGATGATTGTTTCTGTTGCGTACGGGATTACGTCATCGGTTGGCCCCACCTTTTTTACCTTCAACACGACGACGTCACAGACACCGCGTGCACGCGCATCGTGCGTGCCTGTCACGAATGAGACACGTGGACCGCTGCTCGGGGCGAAAATGACAAAAATTGAAACGCAGATAAAAAAGCGCCATGGGCCCGGCACTCGAAGCGATGCGACAGTTCGGCCTGGCAGTGACACCGCGCGAGCGCCAAGACGAAGACAAATTAGGGCTCCGGAGACGAGCGAGCCTCCTCTTATCGTCTCGGCGTCGTGAGTGTGGCCGGCAGCAGCGACCGTCGTCATGCATTCTCTGGCAACGCGCGCGTGCCTTACGGCTCTCTTCACGACTGCATACGGTGAGCATTCACAAAAGGAGATTCAGTACTTTTTTGGTCCCGTAGCAACAGCGTAAGTTTAACGAAACGATAGCCTCAAGGATTGGGTTTTGCGGAGCTTGCTTTCGAAACAGAGCACGTGGGATGCGTGCGACGAGTTGCAGGCTAGGTATTATGAGATTCATTTCTCTCAGTCTCAACACCATTAGTACATGATGTAAGTCAAGGCGGTGAATGGTTTCTGACGCTTTTTAGAACCCACTTGACTCGCATAGTTCACATGTGTTTACTCTGAACGTAACGTGTCCCCTTTGACATTGCAATGCCCTATTCGGTTGGTTCGGTGTGATGCAGATGCGGTCGGTGAGGTCAAAACTGCGTGTCATAAAGGAAAAACAGTAATAGCCGTTGAAAATAGCCTCAACGCGGTGATCTAGTGGCTAAGATACTTGGCTGCCGACCCGAAGGTCACAGGATTTATCCCCGCTGCGGTGGCTGTATTTCCGATAGAGGCGGAAATGCTGTAGCCCGTGTGCAACAATTTGGGTGCATAATAAACAACCACACTAAGTAGAAATTTCCGAAGCCCGCCACCACGGCGTCTCTCATAATTATGTGGTGGTTTTGGGACGTTAAACTCCACATGTCTACCTGTCACTTTTAAACGCAGTGCGAAAGGAATTCAGTCCTGACCTTAAACTTAATAAAAAGCTTAGGCAGGACACTAAAAGGTTTAGGCACGATTCCTTTGTCCTAGTTGCATATAATATCATATTCCTTTTCAAAGAGCCTAATTTATTTCGCCTAATAAATTTTATATAAATATAGCCTCATCCTAAATATAGCCTCAAGGCTAAAGTACTCGGTTGCTGACCCGCAGGTCGCAGGATGGAATCCCGGCTGCGGCGGCTGCATTTTCGATGGAGGCGAAATTGCTGTAGGCCCGTTTGCTTATACTTGGGCGCTAGTTAAAGAACCCCTGGTTGTCAAAAATTACAGAACCTTCCACTACGGCGTCTCTCATAATATTATGGTGGTTTTGGAACAAACCACACATACAAAGTTTTATATAAATATAGCCATTTGCACCAACCAATACCATTGGTGACAGTTCGTTTTCTTGACGCAAGATGCGCTATCAACCTCTCTTTAGTGTAATGAGGAGATGGCATGTTTTTATCACATATTTCTCCTTAGAATGTGCTTGGAAGTTTCAGTGTTGTAATGCACCTAAAATATGGCCCATCACAACGCGAGCGGCAGAGCAGTGCATGAAAAAAAAAAGAACGAGAACAAAAAAGTTGACAGTTGTCACGCGTTAAACAGTTCATTGCCTTTGGCACCAAGCTAGTGCGACAAGCTGTGCCCTTGGCCCGAGGAAGTGCGACACTGCCGGCGTGAAGTCGCATTCCTGTCTAGCACCGGATGATGGGGCCCGGCTTGTTCGAAAGGTCTTTTGTTTCTGAAAATGAAAAGCGCGAATAGATTTTTTTTATTCGAGCGTAGTCCTTGCGGTTAGTTCGCAAAGTAGAAGTTCGTATATCCTGGTTTGCTTAGTCCTTCCCATTGTTTGTTGCAAAGGTAAAGTGTTCCCTGATTCAGTAATTTCATAGAATTGTTTGAGATCGTTATTCTCCTGTACTTTCCGAAATCGAAGCCAGTGCGCAATAAGATGTAGCGTTGGGCTGACCTGGACACCCCTTTTTCTTTTCAAGTATGACATGCTTGAAGTATTTTTTCAGAAAAAATAATATATGTGGGGTGCTTTTCTTGAAACTTTGTATACTTGTCAAAGCGTTTTCCTTGTGAGAGAGTTTGTCGCCTCGTCTAGCTATCTCTTCAACGCCCCTTACGGGGCATATCGATACAGCGGCTGGCCTGTCTTCAATACGGGCCACCGCTTGATAGTGGGCGCTACACCCGTTCTGTAGGAAACAGGCTGCTTCGTGTGTGCTCTACACTTCACTTGTTAATCAGCTCTTTCCTTCTTTCGTCCTTGAGCGGAGACGAGCGCCCGCTCACGCACTCGTACACACACAAACGCGTTAACGCACACGTGTGCCCTGGCACGCGCCTGCACGTGAGGCACATAAGCTGGGGCATTCCTCCTGCACAAACCGTACTCAAATGGGTCCATGGATAAACGCTACGGCTGTTTTTTGAACTTTACAGGAACAACATAACACAGACTTTCTTTGACTATCTTACACACACATACACAGCAAGCATGCATACTGACAGAAGAAACGAGGAGGGGAAAAAATGTTATTTAAACTGACAGTGCTAGATAGCCCTTATCCTCATAGGGCTGGTCAACATCCCCAGTCTGGGACGTCACTAGCAAAAGCCGTATACCGAGCCCACTGGACCAGAATTCGCTGCTCCATTAGTGTGGTGCAATTCAGCAGGGTTGTCTCCTCGTCTCCTAGTCCTGTAGGGTGGGGTTGCGGATTGGGGTAATTCTGGGTTCATTTGGCAGGCCCACATGATAAGGTAAGTGTTCGCCACTCCAGCACAGTGCCCACACTGCCCAGTTATTTTCAATCGTGATGTTCGAATATTGCCTGATAGAGCGGCGTGTTTTTTTGTAGGCACCGCAGCACACGCACTCCTCTGTTTTCGAGAGTGAAAAGACGTCCATTTTTGAGATCTGGTGCAACCAAAAGAGCAACTGTAAAACTAGACCACATGCTAGAATATCTATTACTTTGGGCGGTTGTTAGATAATGTGAAAGTGGTGGGCCGGGTACTGCTCTTTTCACTGTCACGCTACCTTCAAAGCCTGCAAACGACACTAAGCTTTCAACAACAATCGTCCTAAGCTGGTGACGGCAGATACAAAAGAATGTCCCGTCAAATGTTATGTGCTAACCAAACATGCAGCGTACGAACGCTCTGAGTAGCGCTCATTCAGGCATCTTCCCATTTGGCCCACATATGGCCCAGCCACAGCTCAACGGGACCTCATAGACAACCTCCGTTTTGCACCCCGCCAACTTTAGTTAATGGTTCGGGCCACAGCTGCCATTGTTTCTGACTCTTGTAAGGACACACGCAAGACAACTTGCATGGCGCTGAACAAAAAAAAACATTGACAGAAAATTTCTTCGCCACTTTCATAATACCATGCGAACAGTTGGTACGTAGTGTAAAACGACAAATCCTTTCACCTTTGAAAACCTGCTGCACAGTGATACCAGGAACAGAACTATGTCTCCAAATGGCCTTCAATAGTTGCTCGGCTGTAGTCTTCAGTAGAGCCTCTGTAAAGCTTGCTTCTGAAAGTCTAGCCACATGGGAAGTGAAACTGCCTTGGGCTGTGTGGTGGCAGGAATTAACTTAAGGATTCCTTCAGTCAATTTCAACTGCGAGATTAGGCCCGTGCTAGCTTTAAGCTACTTTTACTTGTGTTCCGTGACCCGCGCAGTTTTGCTTCACTTCCAACACTAAAAGTTTCCTCCACGATAATAAGCTATCGCGCCTTGATAATCACTTACGTTCTGGTGCTTCTTGAATTGGCGAAGCATAGTAAGCAAGACAATAACGCTATATTGAAATGAAGTAATTCACTTTTTCCTTGATTAGTCTGGGACATGTACAACAACAAGGGAGCAATATCGAAAAGCAGCTGAAGAGGGTATTTATCCCCAGTTACTGTGTGTACGTTTTTATGACAATTTTATAGTGTACTGACATTCTTATATTACATGCTTAGAGTCTAAAATAACACATTGGCTGTGTCCCAATTCTTAGACAGCTCGTAGACAGTCTATGAAGTCTGCTATAAGACAGCATCGAGCCCATGCTCTCCGAGAAATGACACACATTTAGACGGCTTTTACGCGACGATGCGCCACCTCATGTCAAGAAGAAAAAGCTAAAGTAAACAAACTTAACAGTTGTATTGTCTGCCCTATTCCGTATTGAAAGCAAAAAAAAAAACAACAACAAATAAACGTCACTCACACTGAGCGTCTCGCGAAGCGTCTGCTTGTGTGCAGACAACCATTCCGGCGAGATCCGATTTATCTGAGTGATTCACTGAGCCGCCATCTTGTTTAGACAGCAAAGTAGCCTGCATCGTATTTGCCGACGATGTGGTCTTTTTGGAGCTGTCTATTTTGCTGGCTACGTGAAAATTGGAATGGGACTTAAGATGGCCGCCGTCCACTTAGCTGTTTATTTAACCGTCTACGGTGAGTATTGGAACATACCCAATGACGTAAAAACGTACGCACAAAAAACTAAATGAAAAAAAAAGCATGCAGAATAAATGCAGGACTGGGAGTTACCGTTTTAAGTGATGCCATCACTTATCCGAGAGCGTGTGCTGCTACTGCAGGCGGGTCGAGACTTTCACTAACAACTGTTCTTCGTGCAGTTTTATTCCAGCGCACGAAATAGAAATATTGCCCCTTCTCAAAACAGCACTGCTAGCACATGTGAACTATGTGCACTAAAAATGATTATGGTGCACAAGATGAAGAGCCAATTTCTTTATAACAGTTGCGAAAAGTAATACGCGGCTCAAGCCCCAAACCAATAAGACTGATTCTTGCTGTTCAAATAATTTGCGCTAAAATGGTAGGGCTAGTAAATTTTAATAAGCACTTGGAAGCTCGCTGGAACCATAGAGGATAAAATTTTGAAAAACTTTTGTATTCACCATCCTAATTTAATAGTCAAGCATGGATCTTGTAGTGCAAAAGCACTGGATTCACCCTTATACCTTACTACAAAGCATAGCCGAAGTGCTACTGTGATTCAGGAAGAAGTTGTCAGGATGGTACTACACGGTCGAATGTAATGATGCAGAGCGTAATTTGAGCGCTTAGCGAATAAAAGTGGTCGACTGGGCTAGATTATAACAAGGAAACTCAATACAACAGGCTAAGGGGCACACAGGCTACCGGTAAATTATTTAACGATTATAGATAAGCACAACGTTAAGATGACGGAAGGCCGTCAAATAGACCAGGAGTAAACAGTGGTAGGCGATATTCTGTTTGACATCAAGCCAATGAAACGGACTGGGGCTGGCTCCACAATAAATAGAACAGAAACCACTGCTTATGCAGTGGAGGCTCTAGCGTCCCTATAGGGATAACCGCAGACCTCCCCAAAACCAGCTCAAACAGCCTTATTTCTGGTCCCCTCTTTTTGTTTGCATGACAGAAACCATCACCACCAACGTTTGCAGACGTCAATGGCTGCAAGTAAGATACAGTAAGAAAATGATGATGTCAATAAACTGCAGTCAGGTGGAAGAAGTAGAGCGAATTGGGTGTAACTAGGATAGGCACTTATACAGCGATGAATATATAATATCCCGTTAATAACAATGACTGTAATTGCACTACATGGAAGTTTTGTGGATTCGGGCATCTGTTACTACACAACGACACGTACTAGTGATTTCATTGTGCACTGTAAACACTAACTTGCCGAAAACTTAAGCTTACTTTAATACGAAGTTGCAGTTTTCAACGTATGAAAGCTCAAAAGGGAACTAGTGAGAATGAGGAAGGGGTGTACGCTGCTGTAACTTGGAGCTCAGGGGAGTCTTTAAAAGTTAACCTCTACTGTAAGGCGTGCACACATTCTTGCGTTACATCTCCAACAAAATGTGACCCTCACATGAGGGATCAAACGCGTGACTAACATGCTTAGAGCAGCACTGCACCGCATCCTCTAGATCGCAGACGGTCGACCACAATTCCACTTTACTATTCGTTCATTTCACGTAAATGGCTGGATTTCTCTGGAGATCTGTAATCTATGAACCGCTAGAGAAGCTCATCATGCAAGTGGAACCGAAATAGCTGAGAAGAAAGAAGCCTAACAAAAGCCGAGGAGGCTAGCTCTAGCAATAGGACTGGGGCAGTACAATGTCACCTTGAGAACAAGCGTGCTATTGCTGTTGCCTAGGGCCCAGGGACCCGGGCAGAAGTCACAGCAGATTACAGGCAATTTGAGAAGAGCATAGTGGTGGGAAGGCAATCACACGCAATCGCTACCGACGCCATGTGAATTTGAAGGCGTTAGAGAGAGAGAGAGAGAGAGAGAAGAGAGATGAGAGGGATTAGAATGATTGATGGCCTCCAGATGAAAGCAGCTGATGGAATCCGTCACCGTATATTACGAAAATGTTTGCCGACCCTGGGACCGCCATGGCGTCTACCGAGGTACTCCCCACTGCGCAAGCAGCGTGGATACCGCGGGAAAAAGCGCTTACGAGACAGCCGCCGTAGTGGACCGCTATCGTCGACGCAGGAAGGAGGGGACGAGACGATTTGTGGGAATGCCGACGCCTTCAGAGCCATTAACACCGGGGCGGCCAGACCGGTCCGGGCGGAGAGAAGACGTGCGACGTGACAATCAAAAGATGGATCTGCGGCACACCATCCATGAAGAGCAGACGAGGTCGCACGTACCCGATGGCGGCGCGCTTCTAATGTCTCCCGGATCGTCGGAAGCAAGATGATACGAACCAGCCTGCGTAGAAAAACAAATAAACAAATAAACAAACAAAAACATGGACCGCGTGGGGCATGGGCCCTTGAAAGCTTCCAGCGGATCGACCAGGGGCTTACGATTCTGCCAGTTTCTGTCATCACCGAAATAAATAAGTACAGAGAAACAAGTTTTCTCCCTTTTTTTTGCACAGCTGATACGGCACCCAATATTGCAAAGTGCGTATCTTTTTCTATATATCTCTCGCCCCGTCTGAAGGAATTCGTTGATGAGAACAAGGCTTATCGACAAAACCTTTCTACAGGCGTTGGGGTTTCCACCCATTGCCAGCCGTTGGTTATTCAGCTATCTGTAACGCATGGACAACCAGGGTGCCTAACATGTTTAGGTGGGGTCGTACACAGGGTATATAGGGTACACAGGATACACAGGGAAGTATGCCTTACTGTGGACGCTATCTCAAATATATTTTAACATGTAAAAGCCAAATAGGACCGAGTATGTGTTGGTCATAATCTTGTGCAATAATGAAAGTGAATTGCTTTACCGAATAAATCTTTCCAACAAAAAAAAAAAAACCTCTACATTGCATGCAAAAAAAGGAGCTTGACAAAATTCTGCCTGAACGCTTGTTGTGCGCAAACGAAAAGCCATAATGACAGTGACGAAACGGCTTGTCATCGCTAAGAATGAGAAGTGACACGTCGTGTATCGGCTAAACTCTGATTGATGAGAGAGAAAGAACCATTCCAAATGCAAGATCTATTTTTTTTTGCATTCCACAAAGAGCGATATTGTTGTTTACATTTGTGAGCTTTAATAGTTCACATTTCATATCTAGTTTTCTTTAAAGCGCTGTGCATCACGTTTCAAAAGTAATTCTCATTGTGAAACTTAATTTCTACAGCCACCACTGCCCCATTCAGGAGCCGCTCATTTCTGCCGTTCCTCAACGACTTCAACCAATGCGACGCCTTTGGCGAGGAATTGTTCTCACTAAGCCACAGTCTTCATTGGTCATCACAAAACTATCACGATGTTAGGAAGACAAAAATACAGTGTGCCGAAGCCTGCCATTGCTCACGCAGTTTTATTACGTGAAGTAGGTGTTCTGTCGCTCCAATGATTACTGAAAGTAGAACCTCCTTCATGCAGCATTACCCGTCAACGAGAAGGCGTCACCATCGACACCATGGCCTGATGCGTGCCCCGAGCCATACGTGCGAGAATCGGAGGCGTTCCTGCGCGAGATCGTGTCAAGATTGGAGTCCATCTTACCGGACAGCATACCCGTGCCCGATGTGTCCTGTCAGGAGTACACTCTCTTCAATGGCACACTGTCCCCTCTGCACTTGACTGCCGTCAACGTGATCGAAGAGGAGGCCATGTGCCAGAAGAGTGAACGCCATTTTCCGTTCACAATTTCAGTGAGCAAGGTAAGTTAAGAGATGTTGCGAGTGCCATTGATATTTTTTTTACTGCACAACAGCAGTTGATGTTCGTGGCGTGCTCTTGGCCACCACCCCACGGAGGTTCACACTCACTGTCACTCGAAATTAATCAAAGAAATGTTCACAATCAAGTCCGAATTTAATCCAGGCTTTCTGCTTTGCAGTCGACTATTTCACTATACAGACACGTCGGCGCTTGAAAGCTTTGAAACCATGCCCTTCAGAAAAATACCCTGTACATACATTATTCCTCAACATACATCATGTTAACTGATGTACTATATTGCGGCAGAAAGTTGAATTAGCACCTATTGTCACTCTATATGAACTGTAAAAAGAGTGTGTGGTCCTTGGTTTTCCTGCCATTATAAATGGCTCTGCCATGTTTCTTTATAACAATGAGCACTGCACCCGCAATGCATAACTAATGTGTTGAAGACGTGTAGCGCGTACCGCAGTTCCACGTTTTACGATAAATAATTTCATAATGCACATTTCTCTAGTTTCCAAAATTACAACCATTTACGGCACAATGGGTAAATTGCACCTGCACTTGTAGTAGTCGTGTCGAGAGAGAGTAAAACAGCTTCTACAAAAGCTCCTCGTCGAAGTTGCGCCGTGACATTGCTTCTTGTTCCGCGCAGGCCTAGCGTTTCTTTACTCGAAAATATCAGCATATGATTTCCTAAATGGTCGACTCATTGGCTAGCTGGCACAGCAAATTGTCCGAAAAACCGAGTGTGTGTGAAAATGTACAATGGTGACGGACAAGGTGTGTTGTGTGTTTCTATTTCGTTGGTCGTGCTTGCTTCCGCACTCTGACTTATGTAATATGAATTTCAGTAAGCTTACACAACGCAAGCTTGAGTAGGAAAAGGACATTTGAATATTGATTAAGTTAGGACCGTGTTCCGCCGTAATATTAGTCACTTCCACAAGCGCAAAACGTCTTATCATACAATGAGGCTTAGGGCAATTTTCGAATAAGATTACGAGCTATATTTTTAGAAATCTCAATACGTAAGTACACACTATTATTTTATGTTGACACTTGTGCATGTCACAGCAATGAATCATTTCGAGTGACTTTCCTGGCATGCTATATAACTATGAACACAATAAAAGTGCAGCCTGCATATAGGTGAAATCGCCTGTTTTCAAAATGAGGACCCTCTAACTAGAAACATTTCACACCATTTATGTGGTATAGTCATTCATGGACTGCTAGTGGGATAAGCAGAATCAACAGAAAAGAGAGGCTGCAGCCGATGTTTCGATATAATCTTTGCCAAGGGCTTCCTATAAAAAATTGGCCAGCCTGTCTGAGGCACTTTCTCTGTTCATTCTGCTTATCCCACGGCGTCTTTCCAATTGCGGACTTCCGTCTTCACTTCGGTCTTCGAGTGCAAGAATTTACGAAGTAACATGTATTGTCTGTTATTCCCCTTTCCCTACCACACTCCCAGATGGACGGCACGTACGAGTACATCCACAGAGGGTCCAACGACACAGACCCTGAAGACCGTGGTCACGTTGGAAGTCCTTTCTCCGGTGCTTATATGCGGGGCACTCTGAGCCAGAAGATGCAGGCAGCCAGCGGAGACGGAAATGGCGTGACGTTGACGCGACCCGAATTCTGGCCCATGAGGATTACGCTGGGAAACTTCATGTCCTACCCGAACATCCGCAGCTACCCGATGAAGCGCCAGAGTAGCGGAGCATCGTACGGCCAGATGAAGTGGGCTGCAAAAAGAACTTTCTATCCACTGTTCATATGGCTTCCGGAAACGCATGTGTTGCCCGCTCTGCGTCAAGCGTACGGGGGAAGGCTGATTGCTCACGTTGGGAAAAAATAGGTGATGTAACGGCACCGCAGTGACAAAGCATGCTTTCATGATCGAACACATGAATTCTGAATCTAAAAAAAAAGTGGTCGAAGTTTGGAAGTTTTTTCTGCCTGGGAAATCGAACGGGCCTTGATATTTTCCCCGTTTTGACTAACGCCAAGTGCCGGAGTGTCTCTCTCTTCGAGACGCTTATTAAACGAGTGCAAACAGCGTGATTAGGGCTAGCTAAATTATTATTTTGCGCTAATTTTCATAACGGTGGCCATTTCCATATGCGCCCTAGTGTTACTTTTAACGGAAAGTAACAGCCATAACGGTTGTGACATTTAGAAAAACAATTCGTCAAACATAAGGGTTATGTCAGAAAGGCAAAAGAAAGAATTGAGTGAAGTTAATGTGGACACAAGACATATAGGCAGTTCTAGCAGTTCACAATGCGAAGTGGGCTATCACGAGGCAGCTAACGTGAAATACACAGTGACCATGCGCGTCTTACATGATGGCTACCTTAGCAGCTGCGAAAGACACTCAGGAGCGTTTTGATTGTGTAGTCAGCATGGCAGCGGCTGAACTGCCGACTATGAAACAGTGTGCGCTCGCTACTTGAGGCTACTTTTTGAGAGCTTACAAAAAAAAACGAACAATGTGACTCATTCCTCATTTTTTTATCCGCCATTTTTTTGGGGGAAGATACCGATAACTGCGATAGGCAGTTCATTAGGGCGTTAGCTCTGTGAAGAAGCCGCAGCAAGTTACAAGAGTTTTTCGGTTAATAGGAGCACAATCACATCACTTCATTTGCATCAGTGAGGTATTGACACGGTGTAATGACCTAATCAGATACTCATTACTCGCAACTTCATTAACCTGCTTTTATGCTTTTGTATGGTTTACCAAGACACTTCGGCCTCGGAAAGTAGGTGCCACAATAGCCTGGCGGAAAGACGCATGTGTCATCTTCCGAATGTCAGATTTTGTGTTGACCATTGACGCATAATGAAAAGATAAAAAGCACTAATATTCCTTGACACGATTACCTCGCTCAGATCAATAGTACGAGTCGTGTAAGAAATTAAACTGAATCTCATTAGAAAGCATATTGCGTGCAATTGAAAGCGAGCACACACATGACACTCTTTGGATGTAGGTTTCTCAACAGCACACTATGTGTGCGTCACCGTCATGTGACTACCTGAGCACAACACAAATGGAGAGGGTGTTTGTTATTAAACACAATGTTTTTATTTTTTATTTACAGATACTGCGTTCTGTTCCAAAATCTTAGCTGGACAATTAACACAAAAATGCAAACAATTTAACACACATATATTGCAGGCTTCTTTCAAACAGTTGTAAGCGTTCAAAAACAAAAAACACTTATAACAAACAGGTGAATTAGCACGAAGATATTAATACCATATTCAGGTGTTATTAATACATGGCCAAAGGCTTTTGAGAAACTACACTGGAATTAAGATTATTCCAGTCCGTTACAGTCCGGAAAAAATATTTAGAACAGTTATTTCTCGTGGAAAAGGGAACTATGGTTAAAGCATGCCTTTGCCTTGTTTCACAACCTGTTGAGAAAGAAAAATAACTCGAAGTGTGGACTTTATAATAACCATTTACGAGCTGATGTATAAATTTCATACGGCAGACATGGTTGCGCTCCATCACCACTGCGTTGTCCACTGCATTTAATTAGGATCTTAGGTAGCAATACCCTCCCGATGTACTTTTATGCGCTGGATTCACAGGGCGAGTGTGAAAGCAGTATTATATGCATTTTAGCTCATGGTGTCGCATAAAACAGCCTCTGTATTGCATAGAGTTAGCTTGCAAAAATAGCGGTTCTTCTTACAAGTACAAACAATACTATGGGATATACTTCTATTATTGCCATCCTCATTTTCTTCGTATCATACCTGCTTTGAATAAGCAAATTGAGCTTTTTGAAGGCCATGCTGCAAGGAACGTGAGATCTATAACTTATTTGAGAATGTTTAACATTAATAGAATGTGTCTGTTGTTAGTAGATGTGTCGTAATAGGTAGCCTAGTATTTGCATAATTTTGTTTTCATTCTTCAAGGCTTTGTGTCACCTAATAAAGACGTCAAAGGCATATAGCGTCTTCCAATTTTCGTTGTTTATTAAACACTCATACAATCTGGCATATACGAAGATATGCATTGCGGCATACGTGCTACACCGGGTAAACTTTTAAACTTTCACGGGTTGTTCAGTTAGACGTGCGTAGTTTACTGAATATCATTCATAAATTGTTGCTTACTGCAATGCGCTTCTGAATAAAAAGAAATACCGTTCTCTTCGTTGAAGTATCCGTCAAACACAGGACTGCTTTTTTTTTCACTTGAATAGGAGTAGACTACTTCGCTGCGGTATAACTCCAGTGTTGATTTTAACAGCTTGTTTGGCAAGCTTCTTGTGCTCGTGCCTTGTGCAGCAGCGGCGTTTAAATTCCTCCAGTGATTTCAGAAATGCTCATCAGATGGCGCGCAACAAATCATGACCTCAGCTTTTCGGTGATTCGAAAAATGCTCACTAGATGGCGCGCCGCCACTCAAGGTGGCACACACACCACTCGGCACGTGCGCTTCCTTTCTCTCCGCCGCGAGCACACCCGGTGAACACTCTTCGTATCCACTCGGCCTCATGAACACCTCAGAAGCGAAAGCAGCGGTGCGCTGGGTTCACAACGCAAAAGAAGCTCGGCCACGTTACCAATACTTTATTGTGCCCGGCAATCATGCAACACTTCGACTCCTCCTTCACCGGCAAATGTCCGTACTATGTGAAGTGGCTGACACTTACCACAGCATCTGGGCTTAAGTTGAGTTGAGCTTGCCAGTTCAACTCTTCCCCCTAACTCAACTCGAGAGGATGGGGAAGCGACTCTGCTGGGTTGCTAGGACATTTAGGCCTAAAGGGCACTGGACCATAGAGTTATGATAGCCAGTGTCGCAAATGGCGTCCCGCAATAAAGACTCCCCGCACTATGAAGCCTCTAAAAGGGTGCACCTCTCCTTTGTTTTCTTAATATATGTTTTCACTCACTCACTACCAACACCCTGCCCGGGGTATATAAAAATTTTGTCACGTCTATATATGATGGTAGCAGATGTGTACGGATGATTCGCGGGTTACCCGATCATCTCGAAGTCGGCTCCTCCGACATCATTCACTTTTAGGATATGGCGGCAATTTTGTTTCTTTGCGAATATAACGCGAATTAGCTCCGAATACAAGAAGAGGGACCATGGACAAGGGCCACGCAGTACAACTCTCAATATTCAACAGTAAAAGGCTGAAACAGCAGTTTCTTTTACATACTTAAAGGCATGGCGAAAAAAAATGTAGTCTATAATTGGACACTCGATTGATTTGGAACTTTTATGGTGGGTTGCTATACCACCAGCCAAGCGTAACTTTTATCAGTATCAGTGAATAGAACCACGTATTATTACCGTGGAACCTCTAGAAAAAGTGCTGATTCATTTTTTGAAATACACTTATGTGATGGGTGTTCTTTGAAACTATTAAAGGCAACCATCTCCATAGTGTGAGAGGGACAAATCGGTGAAAAATGGGTCATGTGTTTTATATTGGACCACGAAACCACGAATAATTTTTGTACGTGTTTTCCCATCGTGCTTTTCTCAGAAGACCACAAATGAAAGTTGAGCCAGTAGTGTGAGCATGTGTGGATTTACATGCATGGCGTCCAATAAGCTCTTCAGGGTTAGTGGTCATGAAAGGAGAAATCTGCCTTTGTTATTCCCGGTAATCACTTCCTAGTGTACGCTAAGTCTGAACCAACGTCGTATTCGGCAGTGTGGAAGTCCTTGAAAGAGTTTCATGAGTTCGTCTGAAAAGTGAAGTTCACCCGTCTCATTTTTTCTGCCTCAACATCAACCATGGCTGATTATGATGATGACGTCATCAAATATGGCTCACACCCACATTTGAAAGCACCCAAGACTTCGCGTCAAACTTCTTTCTTGTGGCTACTAGCTCCACGAAAATTCCAGTGATGGTGTTGATTACAGGGGGGGGGGGGAATCGAATAAACAGGTACTCTCTCAAACAATGGCTGTTATGATTCAGTTTTCGATGCGCCAGGGAAAATATGTGCGGTCTCTTCAATTGACGACACCTCCTTTTAGTTATTTATAGTAGCGCAATGCTAGCTGGTTGTAGCATTGAAAGGGAGGAACCGAATTTCAGTGGTTGGAAATCGGTAACGTAAGCTAAGCGCCTAAAATATTACCTAGCCGATACTTACAAGCAACCCTGACACCACAGCATCTCTTTGAGTAAGCATGGCGATATTGATTGATATGTGCGGTTTAACGTTCCAAAACTACCATATGATTATGAGAGCCGCCGTAGTGGAGGGCTCCGGGAATTTCAACCACCTTAAGTTTTTTAACGTGCACCCAAATCTGAGCACACGGAGCTGCAACATTTCCGCCTCTATCGGAAATGCAGCCGCCGCAGCCGGGATTCGATCCCGCGACTTGGGGATCAGCAGCCGAGTACCTTAGCCACTAGACCACCACGGCGGGGCAAGCATGGCGATAAAGTATCCATGGAATGAAAGAGTAAGTCAACGCATCTTGTGCCAAGCAGAAATTAGCCCCAGAAGGACATACTTCATTTGGTAAGTATGCTTAGAGAATAACAGCAACTCAAGTTCTCGGCTTTTTCAGGAGCCAGAAACTGAATGGAAACACAATTTAGAGAGTGCATCATTACATACAGAAAACAGGTCCTGATGTAGGCAGGCTTATACAAAATATTATTCATATTATTATAAATAGTTTATTGAAATTACTATCTACATTGCTTCCTTACATTGATACCTCTAAAGGTAACGTATAAAGCAAGTTTCACCAAAAGATCGCAAATTACACTGCTGCTGATGTGTACAACTTTAGTAAAGAAAAAATGATTGTGAAACGCGTGAAATAGGTAGAAAATCACTAATACAAAATCATCCTGTATGAACGGTATGAACCCCAAGGACGCATAACCAAGGGGCGGAAACTTCCTATGTAGCTTTTAAGAGACTCGCTCTTTCACGGTTATACGCTGCGACAATGCCGCTTCCACTACTGACGTCCCCCTGCCGGATATTCTGCTGAAAGTAATTCACAAGCAAAACATTTCTTTTATGACGTCACGGGTGAGGTTAACATATAGAGGGAAAGGATGCGAACCGAGGGCAGAAGACTTGCCCCGAATGCCGCGAATGCTCTGCTTCTCCACTTCGTATGGACCCAGATTTTGTTCGTGCCTCATTGCAGGTCTTCTGGCCGCCCTCTCGACACGGTCATTCGTTTAATTACGTTAACCATTTTCGAAATGTTGTTCGCGTGTTATTATGTGGACAAATGAAAGCTGACCCAATCCTCACAAAGACAAAGCATGATATATAGATGCAAACTTTAAAAAAGATCACGCGTATTGTCACACGAGCAAAATTGAAGATTTCTTATATCGTTCCTATTGTACTACAAACAGAGACATACGTGTAGTCGGAAGAGACAGCCTGCACAAAGCTTTCGCAGCTGAATTATGCTTATAATGATGAATTATTGATCCAAGAATACCAGAACCCTTGCGAAAATTATTAGGTCACAAGCCGGTAACGTAGTTGACTCAATTACATCTTTATGACAATGAACATGATATTTTTTATATCTTGATTACCAAACAAGACAGAATATAAGGAAAAAGTAGTGGCACCAAGCGATAAGAAATCGTTGAACAGGAAGTGCTGTTGGAAGGATATTTCTGCTAAAGCTGGCATGCTTTCATTACGGCCTTTCGAAATAAACGTTCCATTTCAAAAAACGGTGGCACCAGACATTCCTTGTTTAACAACTTCTCAAAACATCAGCGAGTCAATTACATGCATTTCATTGACAGTATTAGAAGGGAACACCCACAAAGTTGCAAACAAGACATGTGCATTATCATGAACAGAACCTCTAGAACCTATAGTCGTTTAACATCATTTGAACTACATGCCAATGTAAAGGATGAAAAACTCTGTAGCCTAGTCAACACGCATTCGAGCCTCTCATGGAACATATTTTCTCGGCAACAAATGACTGAGCTCTCGTAATGCCAATTTAGTCAAGCGACACTGTGATTGTGTTATTCCAGTCAGGCTGGCAGATAGGTTTACTCTTGCACTAATCCAAACTTTATACTTGCTCTACTAATGTACCCAAACAAATGCGCTTACTTGTTGTCGTTAAGGGTCTTCGAAAACCTTCACGGAGCGAGAAACCATGGTGTTAACACACCACAGAGCTGCGCAAAATATGGGATGCTGCGATTTTGCCATCCTCGTCTAATGCATAGTTGATCTGCTTGACGTGGCGGACTGCGGCGCCCGATTGCCGCCCGCCACATCACATGCCTGGTCTTTCCCAGACTCGCTTACTGAGCTAGGCAACCGAGCGCGATTGAACTTGTGATATCACTGAGCGAGTGGCCAGGGTGAGAGGAGGCAAGCGCTGAACACGTCTTGCCGTACTTCACCTGATTCAAAATTCGCAATTTAAGAAATAAAAAAAAAACACAAATAAGCCTAAACTGAAGATGAGTTCTGTACCGTTCAATCACATTTCTTTATTTGTAAAAAGCTAGGCGAAAGACAGTAAATGCAATGATTAGCGTACACTTGATTCGTTAAATCAGATCTTGGAATGTCCGGCAACTGTTAGGAACACGGACGTTCCTGGAAAGGAAAAAGCCCTGAATTTCCGGGGCCTGCTTCAGAGACGCTTGCATTCGTGGGTAGGGTCTCCGCTAATGAACAGAAGATGCATCTGGTCTGCTGACTCACATTCTATATACGGATACGAATAGCAAATAGTATTTACAGCAGATGCGCCCGGCGTAGAGTGAACATAAGCCTGTTGGTGCTGACAATGTATAAAGTACTATAACATATTAACAACAGGCAAACCTTATATATCACAGGCAGCATTTGAGTTGATGACGTAAGTATCCATCATCCTATACCATGTTGTTGCGTTGAGAGGGACGGAATAAAAAGAAGGAAAGGCAGAGAGGTGAATAGACCAGTTTAAACCCTCATGGGTGCTTTGCCTGTCCATAACTATAAGCACCATACGGTAAGGGTGCTTTGACAAACCAACACACCCATGTCATAGGTGTTTTGGTTAGTCAAAACACCTTTATTGTAGAGTGTTAGTTATAGACTGGCCAAGCACCATTTAGAGTGAAAACTAATTTACAGTGCACGATGCGCATCGGGTTTGATGCTGTATTCCACGAGAATGAATGATTAAAGGGGTAGAATAAAAGTTACAAAATGTTTGAAAGGTCTTGTTAGAGTGTGAAGAGCATTGAAATTTTCAAAAAATAAAGCACGGTTGACGTTCATGGCACGTTAGCATGTTTAAAATTGTACCCTTGAAAAAAATGAGTTGTTCACCCCGCGGAGGTCATTAGAAACTGGTACTGGCAATGGTATGAAGACTCACCAGTCAATGATTGTGGCACATGAAATGATGAACTGCAGGCGACTGTCCTAAGTGTTGCGTCGTTACTTCACCTCCGCCTAGTAAAACTGAGTTATTTTGTCAAGTTGTTGCCACTTGAAGACTTCGTCATACAAGCCGCCCTGTGAAGACTGCTCTCTAAACTTCGCCAACTTGTGACTGCCAAAACAAGCAACACCCATCGCACAATTGAAGTCGTGATCAGAGTCGTCAGTACTCGAAATATTGTCACGGGGTCGTGACGTTGACGCAGGTAACAGTCGACGCGTTGAAAAAGAATGTCTTTATTTGGCCTAACACTGGGCAGGAAACTAATGGTCTTACTACCGTAATACACACTGTCACTGATAGCAACGAACAGAGCGGCGGCCATAGACAATGTGATGAGCGTCAACTTGCGTCGGCGTTTATATAAGTGTCGTAAAACATTCGAAGGTTATCGCTGGCGGCCGAGCTTTCGGAAGAAGTTCAGATGCTTGCGTTATTACTTTCAAGCTATACAGGTGATCCCAAAATTATCTGAAAGGCTCTGAGACTTTCCGGTACGGATTGAAAGATGCAGTAATGATTGATATGTGGGATTTAACGTCCCAAAACCACCATAAGATGATGAGAAACGCCGTAGTGGTGGGCTCAGGAAATTTCGACCACCTGGGGTTCTTTAACGTGCGCCGAAATCTGAGCACACGGGCCTACACCATTTCCGCCTTCATCGGAAATGAAGCCGCCGCTGCCGGTATTTGATCCCGCGACCTGCGGGTCCGCAGCCAAGTATCTTAGCTACAAGACGATAGCAGCTGGGCACCGCCAGGTGAATTTTTTGTTCTAAAAGTTGGGGCGTCCACACAGGGCTGCAAGAAGCCAGGACGTCATAAACGCCTACTGACAACTAAAGATGCATACAATGGCAGAAAAGAAAGGCACGAAAACTTACCTGCGCATGCCCGTGCAATATGCGAGATAACTTATTAATCTGGCACGCGCGGTGATATACAAGAAAGATAACTGCTCAAGCATTTTATCTTGCTTCAAATTGATATCACGGTAGGCTCAGGCATGCATTACCACTATTATCAATATTCCATGCCTCCATCACCAAACGCTTCTCTTCATTCATATCTTGCACTTGTTGTTTTATCTCTTTTTTATTTGTTGCCTTTGCTAGGGGTTTCGTTGAGCTGGCCTTGACGTCTGCTCCCTTATAATGCGTTGTTTCGTCGTTGACGTTCGGCCGACCTTCGGGGTCAATGAAAAGCATTCTCAGAACTTCAAGGTGCCGAAGGTCTACATGACAGCGGCCATTGTGGTGGTGACAATTTCACGCTAACATCAAGTGGTAGTGGTCACCATATGAGCAAGCATGCTTGCTGACAGGTTGACCACTACTACTTGAACGAGGCAGTATATCTGCATGAAAAAGATTGATTGATATGTGTGGTTTAACGTCTCAAAACCACCAAATGATAATGAAAGACACCGTAGTGGAGGGCCTAGGAAATATCGACCACCCGGGGTTCTTCAACGTGCACCTAAACGTGAACACACGGACCCACAGCAATTTCGCCTTCATCAAAAATGCAGCCGCCGAAGCCGGGATTTGATCCCGCGTACACGGGGAAGAGACCGGCATTGTACAGTCGACCACAAAAGTTTACGGACCACGCGAGCGCGTGGCCGAAGGTCTGTTCATGACACTTCCGATACGTCAGTGGTGGTCGACAGGACCGCAGCGCCCTGAAAGCATCCCTCCGCTAATCGATGGCCTGTCTCTTTTCTGACTGGGTACATGTAATTTTCACCTTTCACTTTTCAACGCGTCGCGCTTTAGGTATCTGCGTCTACGAGCTTCTGCCTGGACAGCAGTCTATCAGTATAACTATTATTCGTCGCATTTTTTTTATCGCAATGTGACACCTAGCCAACAGAACGCCGTTTGAGGAACGCCGTGATAGTTTTGATAGAACAACAATGCGCTACGCGGCAGTGGAAAACTGAAAGGCCAGTGAATACGAAGAAGACCCGTTTTCGGCCCGGAACTGCGTTCGACGGTAGATTGCGCGCCGCTAGGTGGCGCGGACAGGCAGTTTAGCACGTGCTTTCGTGGTCCGCAAACTTTTGTGGCCGACAAGGAGCGCGTCTGCCAGTATTTCTGTCGATGGAAGGTGTATGCGGTATTCATACATGACTCCCAGGAATCGCGAGTGGCATTGTAGGCGCAAAGTAATATTTGTTGAGACTTTGCATCCCAAAACTATATTAGGAATATGAAGGACGCCGTACAAGAAGACTCCATAAAACTTGGCCACAGGCCACTAGGCTTTTATGACAATACGGCCGCCACAGCCTAAAATGGAAGCCTCGACTGCTGGCTGAGCAGCCAAGCGTGATGACCACTGTACCACCGCGGCGGGTGGAAGGGGAAAAGAAACAAGCGAAATCATCAATATACTTTGTATTCAAAAACTTGTTTTAGGATAATAGTACTAATTTTTTGTGAACGTGACACCTCGGGCAATAGAAGGTGCTTGCGGTCAAGGCACTTCTTCGAGTTAGTTAAGTGGACACATGGGGCAATCTCATCTTGGTTATGAGCACTCAGTTATTGTAAGTTGGTTTAGCGTGTTTCGCGCTGTAGGCGTTTCAAGTCACAGATTTACTATAGGTGAGAAACTATAGTCACGGTTTTCAGCGTGTTCTCGAGCGTTAATTATTCACTCGTGGCTTCACTGCGTGTATAATGTAATTGTCAGTCAGTGGTGAATTTTTTCTGCTCGCTTGCCACTTTTGAACTTCTTCTTCGATGTCCTTCTGCAGCGTCTGCCTTTCAGCATGAGTGAGAGTCTGAATTCCTGGCGTCACAGGAATCATCAAAGCTGCGTGTAAAACGAAAAGCAACTTAGAAAACAAACAAAAACCACGTCAGAATATAAAACCACAACCTTCACATGTAAATTCAGTCTGAATGGCTTTCGGCTTCCGTTTTAGGTGGCCTTCGAGTTACCGTAATCAAAAGCGAGTGCTTCTATTCGGGCATCAAAATGAAGCTTCTGGGTATTGTTGGAATAACTTGATGGCAAGCATTACTGCAGACGTAAATTGTGCTCATGCTGAATCAGCGCAGAGACGAATCACAAAGAAAGACTACACAACGCAAACAAGAGAGCATGCTTAACAAATAAGTAACCTCGATGTTTCAATATGAACACAAGCCAACTAGCCCAACTCTCCCTTTTGCTGCCGTAAATTGTGCAGAAATAAGTAACCTCGATGTTTCAATATGAACACAAGCCAACTAGCCCAACTCTCCCTTTTGCTGCCGTAAATTGTGCAGAAACCATCAAAGGAAAAAGAAAAACAAGTATAAACGACACATACGTGTTACACACAGACAATCGCTCATTTCTCATTGTTTCTGAAGGAATAATGTGGGAGGCAGGTAACTTCGTCTTTGTTTAAGCCCAGCCACTTTGAGTATTCGCATGTATTAGATCACACATACAACGTACGATTTCAGGGATAAAGTTATTGATTTTGACTTCGTACAAAACACGACGGCGACGGTGAAAAGTTGCATGGAGTATCCCTATAGTAGCTATTGCAAAAAATATGAACATGCACAAACCTTTTTCGGATGGCAGTAGTGATGGGTGTAAATAAATCACGCAATTTACACGAAGTTTTCATTTGATTCACAAGGTTAGCTTTCATCGGTAACGAGTAGTTTAGGCCCTTGCCCGTTATATTCAAGGTTTTGAACAATAAACTACGAATATGCTTAGTATCACAAGAAAAAACTTATGGATCCCTGACCCTTCTTTTCGACTTCGCTTAGCACATGATACTCACCTCTGTAATCCTGTATGGGCAGATAGATGTGAGCGATTTCACCACTTCGTAGCTCTAATCCAGTTTCCTTCGCTAATGATCGCACGTAGTTGAGTCTTTCCTCCGTACCTTGCATATCCTGTGTAATGGGTATCAAGCTTTCCCAAAGCTGCAAAAATTATTAACAGTAATGACAGACATCAGTGGCATGCCTGTAAGGCAATTGCGGCGTACATTTACAGAGAGGGAGGCTATTGTGTATAAATTCGCAGCAGACTTAGTAACATTCTGAAAATATCCTTACACTGATGATGAAACAAGACTACCTCCATAAATTGTTTGAACCTGACAGTTGGTATCTTGATAACACTAAGTTACGCCTGCGAAGGACATCGTAGCTGCGTTGATTCACTAAATGTACTACATCGTCTTGTACTACCAGCTTTTGATAAGACAGAGCATCCTGCCATAGCAATAGATAAGACTCAAAATAGACTGTTTACATGTGTTATTTGAGGCGTAACGCTTCATGCTAAAACTAAAACAAACTTTTCGGTATGTTTTCAATTTCATCAACTGTGCTAGGACTATTTCCGAAAATATGCGATAAATAATGTACAATAAAATGCAACGCAGCATGAAAGATACGTCGTTGCTGTGTGCTAACTGTGTGCTCACCGTGGAATACCAAGCTACCGACGTAGACGGGGTCTAGACCCCGATAAGCCGACGTGGACTCAGCAAAAACGCTTTTTGATGATACTACGGCCTGTAGAAGGCCGTAGTATCATAGATCTCGGTGCTTCGGTGCTATAGATCTCGGTGCTTCGGACTAGAATGTGATTCCGTACGGCACTACCAACTTTCAGCGAAACTTCCCACGACATGAAGCTTTTCATGTCGTGTGCGTTAAGCCATCTAACATTCATCAATCTAACATTCACGCTTTGCCTATTATACTTTTGAATGCGAAGCATTTCTTAGCAAACTTCGGCGACTTTGAGCACATCTATCTATCTATATATCTATCTATCTATCTATCTATCTATCTATCATCTATCTATCTATCTATCTATCTATCTATCTATCTATCTATCTATCTATCTATCTATATCTATCTATCTATCTATCTATCTATATATCTATCTATCTATCTATCTATCTATCTATCTATCTATCTATCTATCTATATCTATCTATCTGTCTGTCTGTCTGTCTGTCTGTCTGTCTGTCTGTCTGTCTGTCTGTCTGTCTGTCTCGTCGGTCTGTCTGTCTGTCTGTCTGTCTGTCTGTCTATCTGTCTATCTATCTATCTATCTATCTATCTATCTATCTATCTATCTATCTATCTATCTATCTATCTATCTATCTATCTATCTATCTATCTATCTATCTATCTATATATCTATCTATCTATCTATCTATCTATCTATCTATCTATCTATCTATCTATCTATGTAGCCGCCTAAGACTTTACGCTGTCCTGGCCGTTTCGATGATGTTATAAATATCGAACTTGGTATGGCATAACATGACTCTATGGAGAACATATATTACTAGTCATAACATGAAAATATTGACATGTATGTCATGAATGTCAAGATTTACATTTCATGGTGTTGAAGCTCTGGCGGTGGTTTCGTTCACATGGTGTGTTGCACAACTGGTATGGTGTGTCGTAATTGCACAGTGAACACAAGCGACAGACCCTAACATGAAAACTATGACATGCGTGTCATGTAACAATATGATTACATGCCACGCTCATGATACGCTCGCGGTCATTTCGCTATCGTCACATGTACCAAATTTGGTATAATAATGCGTGAATGGATGACGAAGGTATGTGACTGGTGCAAACATGATAATCATGACATGCGTGTGATATAACAACACGACTACCTGCCACGCTCATGATGAGCTGGTGGCCGTTTCGCTAGCTTCACTTATACCAAATTTGGTATTACGGGACATGAGTGGAAGACAAAGGTATGATACAAGTGCAAACATGATAAACATGAGACGCGTTTCATGTAACATAACTACATTCTACGCTCATGATGAACTCGCGGCCGTTTTGGTAGCTTCACATGTACTAAACTCGATATTACCTGACACGAACGGACGACACAGGTAAATGACACATCCAAACATAATAATCAAGACATGCGTGCCATGTAACAACATGACTACATGCCACACTGATGATGCGCTCGCGGCCCTTTCGCTAGCTCCACATATACTCAAGTTGGTGTTACCTGACGTCGCTGGATGACACAATATATGACTGATGCAAACATGATAATCCTGACACGCGTGTCATGTAAAAACATGACAACATGCCACGCTCATAGCGTGCTCGCTGCCGTTGCGCTAGCTCCATGGACATATACGAAATTAGGTATCACGTGACGTCAATACATGATGAAGTTAAACGACAGATACAAATATGATAATCATGACACAGAAATCATGTGATGCATCAATTACCTCTATCTCGTAACATCCTACTGATTTTAAAGTGACATATCAAGATTGCTCATTGGCGCTTCGCATATCATTGATTCTCACTGTACGTTGTATCTGCCAGATTTTTTTCTTTGTGTATGCATTGCGTCTCCCTTCGGTGTTTTGTTTTGAACTTCGGCAGGATGCTTTACGCAGTGGGGTGATTAATGGCCTGTGTGCTCTTTCTCGTATTTCATGGATCCGGTTCGTTACACACGTAAGGACTGCCTTTCGCAAAGCGGGCCCGGTGCTCCGAAAACCTTCCAGATCATTTGAATAATTGTCCGATAGCCTTGAACGCACAAATGCGAGCATTCGAGCTTGTAGAAGAACTAGCGCTACCACCAGTGATAACACTCGAAGGTTCCATGTCACGTGTGTATGTTTCACGACGGTCATCGACGGATCAGATTATCAGTGGCTGCTGGTCCGTTGGGTGCTGTCCCTGTACAGTTCTTACTGCTCTTTCCGGGCAGAAGTTCACCCAAATAGCGAGTTTTTTTTTCCTGTATACCATGATCCTTGCCTGCGTTCAAATCACGACCACGTGACAACGTTCTTCCCAAGATTTACGTATCTCGATGCATTGATGCATTTGCCTTCAGCTACGAACACGTGCTCCGCAAATGCTTCGTTGCAAAAAACGCAGATAAATTATTCCTCCTAATTATTTTTTATCTTGCTGGATATGAATCTCGATACATCTTTTTTTTCTCTTACTAGTCTGACCGTTTCTAATTATGTAATAGATAAATATAACAACAGCGCCACTGTTTTCAAGTACATGTCCCTTTCCCGGAAGGTTTTCTGTGAAAAAGTGACGCTTTCTCTTAGTCTTAACTTAGCCGCACTACTAGAAAGGCCTGATAATTTTCCTTCATCCAAAACTAGTTGCGGTGTACAATCTATATAATCAATGTGGTTAGTGCCCCAACACAAGGACGTGAATACGACGAACGCTGTAGTAGAAGGCTCCGGAAGTTTTCACCTTCTTTTGATCTTTAACGCGAATATCGCAGAGTACAGGGGCTTGTACCATTTCGCCTCCGTAGAAATGTGATCACCATGGCCTGGATCATAGAGTCTCCTAATATACAGAAGAGGGAACTGTGGCGCTAGTGTCTATGGGAGCTGCTATGCACAGCACTTCAGCGAGCATAAGAATGATGGGTAGTACACACATTTGTCTAATTTTCGTACTTCTGGCCTACTTTTGGCTCCGTGTGGCTTGGAGCTGTTTTCTCACGAGACAAATATTAGCAAATGATCAGCGGTTGCGTTTCACCATCTTATTCGTTTAGACTTACCTTTCCAAATCGGGTCACGCGGTTCAAAATGATTGAATCTTGCTTTCAAATCAAAACCAAAACACAGCAATAGACGAAGCCGCAAGTACGATTATCCGCCCGCAAGTACGAAGACTAGGCAAATGTGTGGTCTACCCATCATTCCCATGGTCGCTGAACGAATCGCAGTCGCCAGAGTTCCCCTATAGTCAATTTTAGGAAACTCTATGGCCGGGATCGGACTGGTGACGACCGGGTCAGCAGCGCAGCACCGTAACCGTAACACCACCATTGCTAACCACTGTACAATTTTTTGTTAAATTACTCTACCAAGAAATTTTCCCACAGACTCTGTCATGTTCTCTACGTCTTTTCTATGTGAGCATCGCACGTGCACACGAGAGTTTAAAAAATGGAGCCACTAAACGCTAGTTTCCAACAAATGACTTTGTGCTAGCCGGAGCTCGTAGACCAAGCCACCACTGGTTGCCTTTACGCTGAGGGCCGTAGCGGCGGCGCACTTGTCGCGGCTTGTCCCTGATGTCTGCGGATAGCAACCTGCCTAGACCAAATGCGTAAACCAAAAATGGTGCCGGCAAGTTGACATTGTCCGCTGCAGTGGTGTTGAGGTGATGGTTGCTGCCTGTTGTGTATGTGACCATTTGTGTTTTCAGGAAGGAAATTTACGGCGTTTATCAGCGTAAGCTTGCTTTGCTAGCTTAAACACAATGTGGGTGCTTGTTCGACATGTTACGTGTCGATATGCGTCGTCGAAAGGTTCAATGCCTCAGTTTGCTGAAGTAACTACCACTTTCTTCGATTGGTAACGCGGTGCTGCCGATGTGGCGGCCCCTTGATGTCCACTACTCGAAAAGCAGCTGGTGGTCAAAGTGTGCTGCGCCGCTACGAGCGACTGTCTCTGAGAGCTGCTACAAGCGCAAAATATTCAGTGCTGTTATGAATGCTGTGACAACCGGAAACAATTAAGAGACAGAACCTGTCTGCATCGTACAATGTGTTTGTAGCACTTGATACAATTGGGCATGCAGGATCATTCTTGACGCGTCCTGCACGTGATGTTTCCGCTCATGGGGAAGCTTTGCAGCTGTTCGTTTTGGAGTACGCGAACTCGCAATCGGGACGGTTTCCAACTCATCTGAATCTAAATTATACAATGCTTCACTCACCTCTGCAAACCTACTCCAGCGGTCCTTCTTGGCGAGCGCACGCCAGATGTCGGGAGTCATGTACCAAGCGCAGTAAAAAAGAAGACACTCTCCACCAGGCTTCAGCAACTTTTGCATGTTCCTCCACGCCGCTGCCTGGTCCTTCACTCGGTTCAAGCTGTTGAAGACGTAGAGTCGGTCGAAAGGTCCGTATTTCTCGAGAAGCTGGGACACGTCTCCAGTTATGTCCAACTGTTCGTAGGCCAGTTTCGGATGAGCGTTGTGCTCTCGAGCGAAAGAGACCATGTTGGAACATATGTCGACTCCAACGATCCGGTCCACGCTATCTGGGCTGTTGGGTAATAATATCTTCTTCGTGGCAGTTCCGCAAGCGCAGCCGACATCCAGAAACTGGAATGGCTCGGGCGTTCGCTTTCCTATCGACTCCAGAAGGTTGTTCTGGTGGCACTTCAAAGGTCATGTTATAAACGGTTAAGCACCCTTTTTAATAACGGGAAAGTGTGTTCTGCGACATCCGAATATAACTTTGCATCGTAATCATGCTGTTGCATTGTAATGTTGCTGTGTAGCATTGCTAGATCTCCAGTACTTCTGTGGTTGTCCAACCTTGAAATAATGAAGAAAAAAAACAGACATATTACACGTTTACAAGTTTGCCTAAAGAGATACCATGAAAAAGCATAAATATGGCATTCGATGGATGTATCGACGAGCTATGTTAACACTACTGAATTTTTTATTGTCTTGAAAGGCTTATGTCATAACTTAGCTTAAAAACCATTGATTAAACCAAGGCACGATGCTTTGGCTGCCTATGTGATGTTGCACTTTAAATTATTTCAGGGTGTCCAAGAATCTTTCTGGTGCACCCATATTTATGCACTGGAAGAACTGTTTGCGTACGCTTATGACCGGGGGAAAACTTGCCCATAAAATTTTCCGGCATATAATACGCGAGAGTGTACAAGGCAGGTAGTGGATAGGGGATGCTCGGATAAAAGCTAAATAAAACTCGTGAGAAATGCCTCGCTGAATCAATATAAGGCCGTGAGCAGTATCTTTATTTTAAGGATATGTTTGCCCTATTAAGCCAGTTCTCCATAAGCGTCTTCACTGATAGCAGCCAAAATTGCCTATCTGAATGTAAACACATCAAACGCAGTCAGTTCTTGTGGAGCCTTCAGGTAATGCCCTAGTTCATATTGTGTTTGCCTGGTTCCTTATATCAGAAACGCACGTGTAATGAGCATGGGTTCTACTTATATCTTATTTTGTAGTCAAGCTGACATGCCCCATTGTTAATTGGCACAAGCATTTTTCTAATCAATATATTTGAAGGCGAGGCGAGGGGGGGGGGCACAATGGACGACATAATTACGACAGACACTGTGGTGAAAGGCTCTGTACAATTTTCTACCTGGTGTTTCGTAACGTTTACTTGAAGGACCACTCAACCGGATCCGACATTTTTTTTACACCCCCTAAACAAGCTTCTACATCTTTCCTACGCCTGACTAAGCTCCTTCCACGCTTAGTGACGTCAAATCGGTGATCGGTGACGCGACGCAGCACGAAGCTCGTCGATTAGTCTAAACCAGGTCTCAAGAAGCCGTAAAGAAGTCAACGTAACCGATCACTGAGTTGATCTGCAGGTCGTGGGTTCGTATCTCGGCTGCGACAGCTGCATTTCCGATGAAGGCGGAAATGTTGTAGGCCCGTGTGCTAAGATTTGGTTGCACGTTAAAGAACCCCAGATGGTTCGAAATTTCCGGAGCCCTCCACTACAGCGTCTCTCATAATCATATGGTGGTTTTGGGACGTTAAACCCCACTGATTCAATCAATCCATCAATCCGGTCACTGATTTGACGTCACTGCACGTGGAAGGAGGTTGGTCAGGATTAGGAAAGATGCGCGAGCTTCTTTGGGGTGTGTAAAAAAATTCGGAGCCTGTTGAGTGGTTCTTTAAATGGAGCGGATGCACCTCTTTCATTTAGCTTCTAACGAAATGCGTTCGCTAAGAACGGGATTCTTTCCCCCCAACCAAGATGTAAGCAGTCGATCCCAACAAGGTCTAGACCATCCTTCACTGGGTATTTCTCTCTCAGAACGTCAGGACTTGCATGGGGTGCACTTTTCCCGCGCAACGTTTGAATTCGTCTGAAATATTCCAGAAAAACGCTTTGAGATCAACGGATGCTCTATGCTGTTACAGTGTTTTCGTTTGAATAATATTTCAGTAGGCGTTTAGAGAAAAAGTGTAGAACAACTATCTCACCTGACTACGCCAGTGCTTGCGACAAGGCCAAATGCAGGGTGATGTGTGCCAGAATGTTGCTGCGTTAAAACTGGCTTAGGGCCATCCGGGTTTACTCATTTATCGCCTGTCCAGCTGAACACTGCCGACTATGCAGCCGTAACTGTGCTCAAAATTCATGTGGATACTTGATTGACATCGAGTATTCACCGGATGAGTGAAGAGCGTAAAAAGACGAGTGTGCTAGAAAAAAAAAAAAAGAGAAACGGGCTGAAAGTTTGAACTATACTTCAGTGAAAGCAACATATGGAACGGATGTTCGAGGCTTAGCGGTTGGCAGTTACAAAGGACGACAACACCGTTGAAAATTCAGTTATTACGATAATGCATGCTAGAGTGGACATCCTGTCCATTCTGGACGGCGAATCATAGTAGACAGAATTATTCGTGACTAGAACAAGGGCAGATCGGACAGGAATACACCTAATAACAAATACAGCTACATCTACGAATGCATGCGTCTGACTTTGACGAATACCTTCCGTTCGAGACTGTGTGATAACGCGGGGTAATTTTTTAATAAAAAATAAATAAAATGTCGATTTCTTTAGCGACGCTGCGGAATCAAGAGGAAAAGCACATCCGTTCTCTCACGCCATACTGCTTGAAATATTTCGACGTTCACAGTACACTGCGCTAGGGGTTAGAAGCTTGGCATCAAAAGGTGACAGTGACAATTTAATTAAGTAGCTTGAAAGCAACGAAGATTGGCTAAAGTTCCAATGAGAAATAATTTATCCGTCAATCATCTTGACGGTAAAATCATTTATTATCTGTCAGATGGTAGTATTCACAATGTACATAGTCGGCAGGGATTCGTCTAATGGTTGGTTCTTTTTATTAGATGAGGGTAATATTTTGCATTTATTTGCTAATGTTCGTCACTTTTCCTTTTTTTTTCTTTTCTTTCGGCCTGTGCAAATATATATATTGCGCGCTGTAGACAAAAAAAAACTTTTTTGAGAGTAAGCGCTCTTGTTTGTGTCCCCCTTTTTTCTAATGCTCATTTTTTCACACTCTTTCGTTTCCCAATGAGGAAAATGTAGATGGCTTTGCACAGCTTCCAATTTGACAGTTTCTCAGACTCTGAGTGTTTTGCTAGGCTTACAACTAATTTTTGCAAAAGACAAAAAGTGGAGCACGCAGTGTAACCGCTTTATGACTTATTTAGGTATTTACTTGACTTGTGGCCTTCTCGTCGAAATAGTGCTAAGCATCGTTGGTCAAACAGAGTCGTATGCTTCAGCTCCGTTGATATTATGCAATCATGGGCTTGCTATCTATAGTTTCAGACGCTTGCCTTTGAACCAGCGGGACGCGTGCTGAAAGCCAAACCCCCCAAAATATTGCGGTAGCAATTATATGGAGAGTCTCGGCTAGTTTTGCAGTCACCGCCGCCACCCTCATTCACACACACACACACACACACACACACACACACACACACACACACACACACACACACACACACACACACACTTATATATATATATACCTTTATATATATATATATATATATATATATATATATATATATATATATATATATAATATATATATATATATATATATATATATATATATATATATATATATATATATATATATATATATATTGAAATACAACTGTGCAGCTGACGCTTCATTCAAGCAACAGCAAGATGGCGCCGATGATGAAGAGGAACGGGGCGAAGACTGATGATGGTTATTGATAGATGAGGAAGATGACGTACAATGAATTCTCACACTAATTTCCCCCGTCGACGGAAGCGGCCAGCCTGGCCGCGAATTACGCTGTGGAACGCATACAATAGGGCTTGAGACGCGAAACGTGCACAATCTCTGTCCCGTGGCAGCGTTGGTCAGTGGGGACATGAACAGGTGTGACACGGTAGTTCACCGGTGAGGTCTGTTCGATAACTTTGTAAGGGCCAAGATAGCGTGACTCAAACTTTTCGCATAAGCCAGGCGTTCGCGCAGGAGTCCACAGAAGTACATTGTCGCCAGGGCGGTAGAGAACGACGCGGTGAGTGGCATCGTAACGATGTTTGCGATCTTCTTGGCTAGCTTCGGTGTTTACACGGGCAAGACGACGGCATCGAGCAACGCGGAAAAAAAACTGGTCGCAAACGAATGATGAAGAGTTAACGGGGCCAGAAAAGAATGAAACGTCGAGTGGTGATGTCGGTTGGCGTCCGTATACTAGGAAAAATGGAGAATAGCCTGTGGTTGGTTGAACTAACGTATTATATTGTTACGTCTACGAGGGGTTTATTCGAAGCAGACGTAACGGTCGACTCGACGGTATACCGCAGTGAACGGGCAGCAGCGAGTTTTTGCCACCAACTGAACGTCCTCCTCTTCTGCTACCACCATGTTCCCCGCTACACAGGTGCACATACCTAAATTACACATGTGGTAACACTTCCCTCCGCGCAGACGAGGCCCACTGGGCGAGTCAAACAGTCTCTCGAGGAATAAAGCACTTCAAGCGTGCGACATGGACAAGTTCAGTTTTTGCAGACCGTCGGCCGTTTGAATGGAGACGCGCTATGCGGTAAACTAAATCACTGATACGGTCTACAACAAGATAAGGTCCCGCATAGTGCGCTAGCAGTTTCTCGCTCAAACCGCGTTTTCTAGTTGGTGTCCAGAGCAACACTAGGTCACCGCGATTGTACGTCACGTGTCGGCGTCGGCGGTCAAAATGTGCCTTCGAGCGGTCTTGCGAAGCAAGAGTGCGCAAATAAGCAAGGCGTCTAGCTTCTTCGGCACGACAGATGATCTCGGATATGCAGGGATCATGGTGGTCCGAACACGGGAAAATGGTATTCAGGGTATGACGAGTTGGTCGAGCATATAGAAGAAAGAAAGGACTGTAGCCGGTATTTCTATGCTGAACGGTGTTAAATGCATATGTGATAAAGGGTAGAATACTGTCCCAGTCCTTCTGATTTGATGCAACATACATAGACAGCATGTTCGAGAGAGTTCTGTTCGTTCGTTCAGTTAGACCGTTCGTTTGGGGATGATATGGCGTAGAGTGCCGAAACCTTGAAGCACAGACACGAAGCATCTCTTCCATCACGTCTGCTGTGAATTGTCGGCCACGGTCACTGATTACAATTTCGGGAGGTCCATGTCGAAGAATTACAAAACGTAGCATGAAGGAAGACACATCGGCTGCAGTTGCCGATGGTATGGCAGCTGTCTCGCAGTACCGTGTTAAATGGTCGGTGCAAACGACTATCCAGCGATTTCCATTAGAAGACCGGGGAAAGGGTCCAAGGAGGTCAATCCCGACTTGCTCGAATGGAGTTCTAGGCGGCGGAACCGGATGTAATCGCCCTAAAGGAGCACTTGTTGGGCGCTTATGACGATGACACTCGTTGCAGCTAGACACGTATTGTTCCGTCGTGTGGCGCATTTTGGGCCAGTAGAATCTTTCTTGAAGACGGCAAAGAGTTTCTGCTGTGCCTAGATGACCGGATGTTGGGTCATCATGCATAGCCTGCAAGACATAAACGCGAAGACTCTTCGGAACCACCAGAAGATATCGTGAGCCGGTGTTGGTGTAGTTCTTTTTGTAAACTAGCCCGTCTCGGATGCAGAAGCGCGTAGGCGATGATTTTGGTTTGGTAGCAAGAAGCTGTTGTATGGTGCTGTCCCTTTGGTGCTCATCCTTAAAGGTCTTGTTATCAGGAAATGGTTGGTCGAGTGATGCAATGTCGGTATCGAAGGTGTCCGCGTCACATTCCATCGTTGGAAGCGGTAGTCGCGAAAGACAATCTGGGTCAGCGTGACGTCGGCCGCTTTTATACGAAACCGTGAAGTCATATTCTTGTAGACAAAGTGCCCAGCGCGCCAGCCGACCAGATGGGTCACGCAGATTAACCAACCAGCAGAGAGAATGATGGTCTGTCACGACGGTAAAGGGGCGTCCGTACAGGTAGGGCCGGAAGCGCTGCACTGCGAAGACTACTGCGAGGCATTCTTGCTCTGTGACAGTGTAGTTACGCTCGGACTTGCTGAGCGAGCGACTTGCATACGCTTCGACGTGTTCTTGATTATCAGAGCGTTGAACCAGGACAGCACCTTCACCAATACCGCTGGCGTCTGTGTGAATCTCAGTGGGAGCGAGAGGATTGAAGTGTTGAAGAATCGGATGGGACGTCAAAAAAACTTCTACTCCGAAAAAGCAGACTCGCATTCCGGGGTCCAGTCAAACTGCGCACCTTTCTGAAGCAGACACGTGAGCGGGTATGCAATATTGGCAAAGCCAGGAATGAATCGGCGAAAGTATGAACAAAGCCCCCAAAAGCTGCGCAGTTCTTTCACCGAGTTTGGCTGCTTAAATGCCTCCACTGCGGTCGTCTTGGTGGGATCCGGTCGTATGCCTTCTTTGTTTACTAAGTGTCCAAGGAGGAGTGTTTGGCGCTCTCCAAAACGACATTTCTTTGAGTTGAGCACCAAGCGTGCTTTGCTTAGGCAGTCCAGTACGAGGTCAAGGAGTGTGTTGTGCTCCCAAAAAGTGCGCCCAAAAATTACAACGTCGTCCAAGTAACACATACACACTTCCCACTTCAATCCACGCAGAATGTTGTCCATAAATCGCTCAAAAGTTGCGGGCGCGTTTCAGAGTCCGAACGGCATCACATTGAATTCAAATAGACCATATGTTGTAACAAATGCTGTTTTCTCCTTGTCTTCCTCGTGCATAGAAATCTGCCAGTAGCCTGGCCTCAGATCCACAGACGAAAAGTAAGAGGCCGATGATAGACAGTCGATAGCATCATCAATCCGTGGGAGTGGGTATACGTCTTTTTTAGTGATGGCGTTGAGACGGCGGTAGTCAACACAAAATCGCCATGTCCCATCCTTCTTCTCCACTAGAATTACTGGGGCGGCCCACGGACTACATGATTCCTGAATTACATTTTGCTTGAGCATCTCGCAAACCTGTTCATTGATCACTGCGTGTTCTGACGGCAATACACGATATGGTTTCTGTCGGAGAGGTCTGTGAGATGTCGTGTCGATTCGGTGCTTTATACCAGAAGCAGATAATGACGGTGAATCATGCTGAGCGAAATCAAAAATACCGGCATGTTTGCGCAGAATACTCGCCAGTTCATTAGGTTCCTTGGTGCTGAGTGACTTATCAATCATAGCGATAATGGTGGTGTCCCTGGCGTGCAGATTATTGCAACGGGTCTTATCCGGGGAATCATTGCTTTCTGCGAGGGTGGCAAGCGAGAATACTTGGTGTTCACGAATCTCTGCAAGTTTAAGATCCTTCGGCAGCACTGTAGGTTCACTAGAGCAGTTAATCACCCACAAACCAGTATGCCCTTGCGCAACCGATAGTGTACAGTACGGTATTAAAACTGTCTTCTTTATGCAACTGAGATGCACGGGCTCCACAATTGCGTCAAATGTTTTCTCGCTTGCAGGTGAACAGACAACAGGGACGCATTTTGCAGACAACGGCGGCACAGTTGTGTCCACAGACACGCAAAGAGCACTTTCTTGAGAGGGCGAGTTTTCCATAAACGAAACTGGGATATCAGAATCTACTGTATATTGTCCTGTGCGGCAATCGACAGTAGCACCACATAGCTTCAAGAATTCGAGTCCCAGAATGACGTCATGCTTAGTATGAGGGAGAACAGCAAACTCTGTGACAAAGTTCTGGCACGCGAAACTAACAGTCACAGTGCAGACACCAACAGGTTGTAACACCTCTCCGCTCACTCCACGAAACGTATCAGGACGGTCCCAATGAAACATAACCTTTTGTCCAAGAAGGCGGGTGAAAACTAAACTCATCACTGACACGCTTGCACCTGTGTCCACCAACGCCATCGTTGGTACGCCATCGATAAGCACTCGAACCTTATTTCTAAACATGGAAGCTAACGGAGGTATATCTGTTGAAATCGAAGACTGTCCGGCGACCTCACCTCCAACGGCCGCGCCGGCTAGTTTTCCGTAAGAGGCGAGGAGTGGCGGCGCCGAGGAGACGGTGATCGGTTGGCACGAGGGGCAGGTGGTGGTGTCACACTGCGGTCAGAGGCCGGAGATTGGTTTCGTAGCGGTCCTGGGATCTCGTAAGACGCGCTTCCCGGAAATGTCGGTGCTCGGGTAGCGCCACAACGGTTAAATCTCGGTGATCGGTCATACCTTGGCGGCTGCCGGTAATTGCAATACCTGGCAATGTGTCCTTCGAAGCCACAGTTGTAACAGACTGGTAGAGGGCGCTCACCGAACCAATGCTGGGACCGCTCAGCTGTGAAGGGTCGGTGACGAGCTTGCTGAGCGGGGGCTGCCCACCTCTGTGTGGCGGGGCCGTGCCGAAGGCGTTGGCCATATCGCTGGTCAGCCACGAATGAGTCACGACGTGGCCGCGGATTTCCGGTTTCGCTGATGTCTGCCACACATACCGATGGTGGCAAAGAAGCTGATGGTGCCGCCGTGTAGTAGGGTGGATTGGTAGGTGGATGAGGAACGGTTTTGTCAACCCTACTACCTTGTCGCTGCAGCTCTTCACGCACAATTGCCCGAATAGTAGTGGCAAGGTCGGTGGGCGGGCTGACGTCGACGCTGGCAACCGTTGTCAAATTTGCCAGCCTACCAAATTTCGGGGCGATGCGACGAGTCTTCAATTTTTCAAACGTGCGGCAGTGATGTTGGACGTCGGAGGCAGAGGTGAGGTCATCCCTGCCTATCAGAAAATTGTAAACGTCTTCCGCTATGCCTTTCAATAGGTGTCCGACCCTGTCTTCTTCAGACATCTGCGGGTTTATAATCTTGCAAAGCTTAAGAACGTCCTCTATATAGGCAGTGCAGGTTTCTCCAGGAGTCTGGGCTCTTCCAGCAAGAGTCCGCTCCGCGCTTTTCTTTCTTGAGTCGGAGTCGTCAAAACACTTCTTGAGTTCTTGAGCAAAAATAGCCCATGTTGTCAAGGACTCTTCGTGGTTTTCATACCACATCAGGGCAGTGTCCGTGAGAAACAGCGCGACGTTTTCCAGCTGATCGATAGAGTTCCAGTGGTTGTACCGGCTTACCCTTTTGTAGTGCGTTAGCCACGCGTCCACGTCTTCTCCTGCCATTCCCGCGAACGGGCGGGGTTCCATGTAGTGATGCCTTGGTGTAGCCAGTGTAGATTGGCGCGAAGTCGAGGCGGTTGATTCCTGACCTTCGCTCTGGGTCATGACGACTGTCGTCGGCGGCAGACCGGCAAGACGACGGCTCCGGCGAACTCCGAACAGCTGTAGCTCCGTGGTACGTCGATGTGTCGTACCCCGCACCTCCACCACTCTGTTACGTCTACGAAGGGTTTATTCGAAGCAGACGTAACGGTCGACTCGACGGTATACCGCAGTGAACGGGCAGCAGCGAGCTTTTGCCACCAACTGAACGTCCTCCTCTTCTGCTACCACCATGTTCCCCGCTACACAGGTGCACATACCTAAATTACACATGTGGTAACAATATGCATACGTGACAAAGGGAAGTATGGCATCCCAATTGCGATGGTCCGGTCGGATATACATGGGCAGCATGTCACACAGCGTGCGATGAAATCTTTCCATTAAGCCATTGGTTTGCGGGTGAAAGCTAGAGTTTGTTTTATGAACTGTTTTTGATGCTTGAAGAGCTTCACTGAGCGTGCTTGAAAGAAATGCCTTTCCCCAGTCGCTCAAAAGCACACGAGGGGCTCCATGACGTAGATAAATAGCATTCAAGAAGAAAGTTGCTACTTCCGAAGCACTTCCTGAAGTGATTGAGGCCGTCTCAGCATACCGGGTCAAGTGATCAACCGCGGTGACGATCCACCTCTTGCCGTCTGATGTAGTTGGGAGGGGCCCAAAGAGGTCAATTCCGACGACAGAGAACGGCTCTGATGGACAAGGAAGTGGTAGTAGGGTACCGACTGGAGCAGTAGTGGGCCGCTTGCGGTGTTGGAAAAGTGCGCACGAGGCATTATATTGTCACAAAGACACAGGCACGCAGGTACAAAATAGGGCGTTTACTTTCGCAACCCAAGGGCCAGAAACGCGAACACCAGAGCACGCGCACACAGATCTACTTCGTTGTCCTCTTCAGATGCTGGCTACTATAGTTGCCAGCCTACCTTGCGTCAATTCCCCCCTTTCAAGAGAGACCGTCCCGGTCGATTGATTGAGATGCTAGAGGTGGCCATGAAAGAAAAAAAAATGATCACGTCAATGAAAAAAAAAGCCCACGCTGTTGTGGATAATAAGGAAAAAGTTTGAAGTGTTCATAAGTCGCGGGCATGGTACGGTTTCATCCGTACTACATGGACTACTTCTGGACGTGGACGTCTTCGGTTTAAACTGGTGTCGGAGCTTTGGGGAACTACCTCGTAATTCACGTCACTGAGGCAGCGCACAACTTCGTAAGGGCCAAAGTAGCGCCGCAATAGCTTCTCCGAAAGCCCACGATGTCGAACTGGTGTCCACACCCATACATAGTCACCTGGTTGATAGTGGACGCTGCTTCGGCCTTGGTTGTAACGGCGAGCGTCGATATCTTGCTGCGCGCGAATGCGGTTCCGTGCAAGCTGGCGGGCTCCCTCGGCTTTCTCAACGAAGTCGTCAACGCTGTCATTTCCGCTGTTGTCCTGGTCTACAGGGAGCATAGCGTCTAACGGTGTTGTGACGCGACGGCCATAAACAAGCTCGAATGGTGTTAGGTCTGTGGTCTCTTGCACAGCGGTGTTATAGGCAAACGTGACGTACGGCAAAATTTCATCCCACGTTTTGTGCTCTACGTCAACATACATAGATAGCATGTCGGCCAATGTTTTGTTTAACCTCTCCGTCAAGCCGTTTGTTTGGGGATGATAAGCTGTTGTTTTCCGGTGGTTGGTGTGCGTCAGCTTGGTGACTTGTTGCAATAACTCTGCCGTAAATGCTGCTCCGCGATCGGTTATGAGAACAGCAGGTGCACCATGGCGCAAAACAATGTCGTGGACAAAGAATCTGGCGACTTCAACTGCAGTTTCCTTAGGCACAGCTTTGGTTTCTGCATAGCGAGTCAGATAGTCGGTCGCGACAATTATCCACTTATTTTCTGAGGATGACGTAGGGAAGGGACCAAGAAGATCCATTCCTACTTGCTGAAATGGTGCTCGAGGTGGATCTAAAGGTTGGAGGAAACCGGCGGGCTTTGCGGGTGGAACTTTATGCCTCTGACAGTCACGGCAGGTGCGGACATAGCGCTGAACGGACGAATACAGCTGTGGCCAGTAGTACTTCTGTCGGATGCGCGCTAATGTCCGAGCAAAGCCTAAGTGACCGGCCGAAGGATCGTCGTGGCACGCCTGCAAAACTTCCTCACGCAGTGCCATTGGAACGGCGAGGAGGAAAGTTTCCTGGCTGCTCTCAAGATTTCTCTTGTAGAGAACATTGTTCCGCAGGCAATACGTAGCCAAACCACGCGAGAGTCGGCGTGGGACGACAACGTCTTCTCCTTGAAGATGCTGGATGACAGGAAGTAGCTCAGTGTCCTCACGTTGAAGCTCAGCCATCCGCACCACATCGACGATGCCAAGAAACGGTAAATCTTGTTCAGTGTCAGATGACGTCGGGGAAATAGGAGCACGAGACAGGCAGTCAGCATCTGTATGCTTATGTCCTGATCGGTAGACCACCATTATGTCGTACTCTTGAAGGCGGAGGCTCCAGCGGGCGAGGCGGCCTGATGGATCCCGTAGATTGGCAAGCCAACAGAGCGAATGGTGGTCACTGACCGCTCGAAATGGCCGGCCGTATAGGTAGGGTCGAAACTTGCTAATGGCCCAAACGACTGCTAGGCACTCTTTTTCGGTGGTAGAGTAATTAGCCTCTGCTTTTGTGAGACTGCGACTCGCGTAAGCGATCACACGCTCTGCGCCGTTCTGCCATTGAACTAGAATGGCTCCGATTCCCACGTTGCTGGCGTCTGTGTGGATCTCGGTGTCGGCAGTGTCGTCGAAATGTGCCAGCACTGGAGCTGTCTGCAGTCGATTGCGCAGCTCTACGAAGGCTTGTTGTTGTTCTTCCGTCCATACGAAAGGTACATCTGGCCGTGTCAGTCTTGTAAGAGGTTCCGCAATTTTCGAAAATCCTTCGACAAAACGGCGGTAGTACGCACAGAGTCCGAGGAATCGCTGAACAGCCTTTTTGTCTCCCGGACGAGGGAAATCGGCAACGGCAGCCAACTTCTCCGGATCTGGTCGAACACCCCCCGGGCTAACCACGTGGCCGAGAAACTTGAGTTCCTGATAGCCGAAGTAGCACTTTTCGGGCTTGATGGTAAGGTTCGCTCTCCTTATTGCAGTGAGGACACTTTTTAGCCTTGAAATATGCTCGTCAAATGTGGTTGAAAACACAACGACATCATCCAAGTATACAAGACACGTCTGCCACTTTAGTCCAGCTAGTACAGTATCCATCATGCGTTGAAACATGGCGGGAGCGGAACAGAGACCGAAAGGCAGCACTTTAAATTCGTACAGCCCGTCAGGCGTCACGAACGCGGTTTTCTCACGGTCGCCTTCGTCAACTTCAATTTGCCAGTACCCTGACTTGAGATCTAGTGATGTGAAGAACTGGGCGTGGCGTAGACGGTCTAAGGCGTCATCAATCCGTGGCAGGGGGTAAACGTCGCGTTTCGTGACTTTGTTAAGCCGTCAATAGTCAACGCAGAAGCGTAGTGTGTTGTCTTTTTTCTTTACTAAGACAACAGGTGACGCCCACGGACTTGTCGAGGGTTGGATGACGTCATCATTCAGCATTTCTTGAACTTGACGTTTAATCACCTCTCTTTCCTTCGGGGACACACGGTATGGATGTTGGCGAAGAGGCCGCGCCGACTCCTCGGTAACAATGCGGTGTTTTGTAACGGTGGTACGCTGAACTTTCGATGCGGTGGAGAAGCAGTCCGAGAATTCCCTCACAAGGTTTAGCAGCCGCTCTTTTCGTGAATCTGGCAAGTCTGGATTAACGTGAATGCGGCTTCCCAGGTCAGCACAAGCTTTTGCATGTGGTGAAGTCGTATCCATTGTGCTGATATCGAAAAAGTCGGCTATTTCACTGAGGAAAGCGACAGTAGTCCCTCTAGGAACGGGCTGAAACTCATTGCTGAAGTTGGTCAGCAGAACTTGAGAGCGTTTATTCTCTAACCGAACAAGGCATCGGGCTATGCATATGTTTCGTTTGAGCAGCAGCGGGATATTTGCCTCAGCAATACCTTCATAGTCGTTGAATTCGTCGAAAACGTCGCAGGCTACCAAGGTGAACACGCTACTCTTCGGCGGTAACGTGACGTCATCGTCAACAATTCTCAGAGCATTGACGTAACTGCCGTGAGGGTTGCGCGCTAAAGCGTGTGCCGTAGAAAACGTCACTTGCGACTGTTGCAAATCAATCACGGCTCCATTATCACGCAGAAAGTCCAGTCCGAGAATTAGGTCCCTCGAGCAACTCGGCAGTATTATAAAATCTCCGAGATACGTAAATCCGTGAATACTGACTCGCACTGTGCACCGCCCCACCGGAGTAAGAAGATGGCCCCCTGCCGTACGTATCTGCGACCCAGCCCACTGGGTGGAAACCTTCTTCAGCCTGCAGGCAAGACCCATGCTCATAACAGAGGTGTCTGCTCCAGTGTCAATTAGCGCCATTACTTCTTCGTCGTCCACAGTTACCGCAATGTTTGATGTCACCACTCTTCGCATCCCGTTTGACTGCGTCTGTACATCTTTTTGCTGTTGTCGCTGTCGTCGTAGTGGAGGATCTTCCGTAGAGTCAGCGTCAGCGGCCTCACCTCCGGAGGTCGCTGAACTCAGTTTTCCCGACTTGCAGGACTGGGTGAACGGCGTCTTGGAGCGCCGCGTGAATAGGCTGGGCTCGGTGACCTGTAGCGAGCAGGCGACGACGAGCGAGGCTCTGGTGACCGATGTTCAATACTGCGACGATTCGAGATGAAACTCTCTATTTCCTGTGGTCGCTCGCCAGGTCGTGGACGAGGGGCATTAGGCGAAAATCCACGGAGACCCACACGACGGTATGGACATGTCCGGTAGACGTGTCCGGCTTCCCCGCAGTGGAAGCAAAGGGGCCTGTGGTCGGGTGTACGCCAGATGTCACTCTTTCTCGGTCTTGCTTCGGCGATCAACGGTGAGCTGCGAGGGCGGAAGCCTACCTCCATTTGTTGAGCGTGTCGCTCATTGGGGTAACATACGCTGGTGGAACTGTACGATGGACGACGTCGCACTGCTTCCGCGTAGCTCATCTCGACGCAGTGCCTCTGTTGGGGCGCCTCGGATGGTTGGGGAGCGTGAACGGCTTGCCGTAGCTCGGCGCGTACCATCTCCGCAACGGAGAGCTGCTCTGCAGGTGAAGCAGTCACCTGCATCTTTTGTAGCTCTTCCTTAATGAGAGCTCTGATAAGCTCTCGCAACGCGCTGATGTCATTGCCGAGAGTGACAGAAGTGACCTCACTTGGGTTTACACCACGGTTATACTGTCTGGCACGCTGTTGAAGGGCCCTCTCCATGGCAGTGGCTTCCTCATGGAACTCCGCAAGTGTCGCAGGCGGGTTTCGAATCAGGCCGGCAAAAATCTCTTCTTTAACACCACGCATTAGGTGGCGAACTTTCTTGGATTCGGACATGGAGGGCTCCGCACGCTTGAAAAGCCGATCCATGTCCTCTACGTAGGTCGTCACCCTTTCGTTAGGGCCTTGAACCCTTGCCTCTATAGCACGCTCCGCTGTCTCCTTCCTGTCCTCTCGAGAAAATGCCTTGAGGAACTGCCGTTGAAACTCCTCCCATGACGTAAGCGCTGCTTCATGGTTCTCAAACCACGTTTTCGCGGAGTCCTCCAGGAAGCAGTACACATAGCGTAGCTTACGCTCTGGTGTCCAATCATTGATGACGGCGACCCGGTTGAAATGCTCGAGCCAGTCGTCGGCATCTTCAAAAGCAGCTCCATGAAATGTCTTCGGCGTCTTGGGCTGGTTGATAACCAGGTGCGCTGGTGCTGGCGCGGTGACGTTAGGCGGGGTTTGATTCATAGCCCTCTGACGTTCAGGCAGCAAACCGTGCTGTGGCTCGAGTCCCTGGAGACGACGGCTGGAACGTACGTGCACAGAAGTAAGTTCGGCTGAGCTACTCGATGGACTTGCGTCAGGGGTGCTCTCAGGGGACCGTATCATCTACCGTACCCAGCACCTCCACCAGAAAATGTCACAAAGACACAGGCACGCAGGTACAAAATAGGGCGTTTACTTTCGCAACCCAAGGGCCAGAAACGCGAACACCAAAGCACGCGCACACAGATCTACTTCGTTGTCCTCTTCAGATGCTGGCTACTATAGTTGCCAGCCTACCTTGCGTCAATATTTAGCTACTGTCGTGGCAAGACCTGGCCAGAAGAATCGACTGCGGATGCGCTCGTATGTTTTGTAGTAACCCAAGTGTCCTGACGTCGGGTCGTCGTGGCAAGCGCGCAGAACTTCAGTGCGTAGTGCGCGTGGTACGACGGGAACCCATCGGTGGCCTTCCGTGTGGAAAATGTATCGATATAGCACATCGTCCTCCAACTTGAATAGTCGGAGTTGTTTCCGGAGCCTGGCATTAGGGGAAGACGAAGCACCGGTAAGCCGACCAATGATGTCAGTGCAATAAGAATCGGCTCGCTGGTGAGTAGTAAGTACTGACTGACGGGTGGATGAAGGTAGGGAAGAAATGGATGATATCGTCGAGGCGTCCTCTGTATAGCCAATTTGACAAGGGGATGTGACGTGCGCCGAAAACTGTGGCAAAGGGCATCGTGACAAAGCGTCGGCATCTTGATGTTGTCTTCCAGTCTTGTAGATGACGTCAAAGTCATAAGATTGTAATCGGAGAATCCAGCGGCCAAGTTGTCCCGACAAGTTTTTGATTGTGGACAACCAGCAAAGAGCATGGTGGTCTGTCACAACAATAAAATGTCAACCATATAGGTACGGACGAAATTTTTGGATCGACCAGACAACAGCCAAGCACTCTTGTTCGGTTATCGAGTACCTCTTCTCTGCAGAGGTCAGAGTATGGATTGCATACGCGACAACTTTCTCGCGAAAGGCATGGTCGCGCTGCAGGAGTACGGCGCCGATTCCTTGTCCACTCGCATCAGTGTGTAATATCGTAGGTGCCTTGCCATCGAAATAACAAAGCACCGGTGGGGATGTCAGTGCCTGCTTGAGTTCTTGAAATGAGGCTTCGCATTGATCATTCCAATCGAAAGAACCGGTACTAGAAGGAGCTTGTGGACAGGAGCGGCAATAGTGGCAAAGTTGCGAATGAAGCGGCGAAAGTACGATGCGAGTCCAAGGAGACTGCGTAGTTCTTTGGAACGGAAGGGTCGCGGAAAGTTGAGGACTGCGGAAATTTTGTCCGGATCGGGCTGGATGCCATCTTTAGTAACGAGATGTCCTAGAACTTTTATAACTGTGTTGCCAAAATGGCACTTCCTTGTGTTTAGTTGAAGTCCAGCGTTGGAGAGGCATGTGAGCACTCTATCTAGGCGTTGCAGATGATCATCAAAAGTGGAAGAAAACACGACGATATCATCGAGGTAGCATAGACAAGTTTTCCACTTGAGGCCACGAAGAACAGTGTCGATCATCCTTTCAAATGTGGCGGGAGCATTACATAGACCGAATGGCATTACCTTAAACTCGTAAAGACCGTCCGGCGTAGAAAAGGCGGTCTTTTCTTTGTCTGCTTCGTCCATTGGTATTTGCCAATACCCGGACCGAAGGTCAAGGATGGAGAAGTATTGGGCGCCTTGCAATGAGTCAAGTGCATCATCTATACGGGGCATCGGATATACATCCTTTCGGGTAATCTTGTTGAGCGCGCGGTAATCAACACAAAATCATACCGATCCATCCTTCTTTTGTACTAACACAACGGGTGATGACCAAGAACTGGTAGAGGGTCGTATGATGTTTCTGTTTAGCATATCGGTCACGTTCTCCTCGATGATTTTGCGCTCGGCCAAGGAGACTCGGTAGGGACGACGGCGTACAACAGTCTGACCTTCAGTGTCGATGCGATGATGCGCAACTGTGGTCTGTCCTAGTGCCGAAGCATTGGCGTCGAAGGAGGCCTGGTGTTTCCTGAGCAAATTCAGCAACGCCTCACGCTGAGAAGCAGAAAGGTCAGGATTTATCCCGGAAGCAAAGGAGGAGGAAGTAACAGGCTGGGCCTGTTGTGGCTGAGCTGTCAAGGCGTCAAGAGAGACCAAAGATACCGGTTGTGTATCCACAAAACATGACACTGCAGAACCTTGGGGTAGGAGGACGGGCTCTGCGGTACGGTTCAGGCCAAGGATTATCGCAGCACTGTCTTTGAACCGCACCAGGCTGGAGGGGACTACAACGCCGCGAGCTAGACAGCTGCTGGAAGGGGTGATAAGGACGTCACCATTGGCAATACTCGGAGAAGTGATGATGATGAGTTTCTCTTGACCCGGGAGCAGTATAGATTCGGAAGCTGTGAAAAAACGCAATGGTTTTTTGTCGACGCGTTCGCTGCAGTGATCGGTCTCGGTCATTTCGACTACACGTTGACGGCAAGAAATTAATGCAGATGCTGATGAGAGAAAGTCCCAACCTAAAATTAGTTCATGAGCACATGAAATTAAGACAGCGAAGGTGATGTGATGAAGAATACCATCAATGAAGACACGCGCTGTACATTGGGCCGATGGTCTAATTATTCCTTCATTGGCCCCAATTAAAGATGATCCAAGGTAGGGTGTCTTCACTTTCCGCAATCGAGAACACAAGTCGGCACGCATAACTGAAATAGTTGCTCCCGTGTCCACCAAAGCCAACACCCGCACACCTTCCACAGTTACCAATAACATGTTTGACGGTCGTTCAGGAGGACTTGGGTCATTTCGCCGCGATGCAGTTTTCCCTCCAAAAACTGCACTGTTTTGTTTTCTGATCGCTGGACAGCCAGTTGAGAGACAGGCCGAAGTGGTGAAACAGAGCGTTGATGTGGCGAAGGGGAGCGTGGTCGGGATACACGTGTATTGTTGGTCGTGTTGGAAATGCGCACAGGAGACGGTGATCGGTGGTTGGAAGGACTGTCGGCATAACGGTAGTAACCTCGAGCACATGTGTCATCTCGTTCAAAAGCGGCATAACCACGACGTTCATCTTGCTGCCGATGTCGACAGACCCGGGAAATGTGTGCTCGAATTCCACAGTAGTAGCAAATAGGACGTGGGGCCCGCCAGGAAGAATGGTAGGTAGGGTTCGGTGGACGGGCGACTAGAGGTGCGAGATGTTAGTGATCAGGTACAGGTGGTGGTACTTGAGACGGCGAGGGTTGTATTGCAGCGATATGTGCATACGAAGTGGGTTGGGGGCATGGTGAAGCACGGTGGGGGCTTTGAAACGCTGACATTTCTTCCCTAATAATTTCACGCAGATCACTAGAGGCGGGTTGAGCGGGAACGTTGTTAGAAGGAGGTAAAGTGTAGGCTTGCAATTCCTCACGAATTATGGCTCGAATGATGGATCGGAGCTCCATACTGTTTGCCAGGGGGTTCTCAGAGAAGTCGGGTCGCAGGCGGATTGACTGCAAGGTATCAAGCCGCTGGCATACCGAGACGACGTCGGAAACCGTCGAAGGGTTGTGTGCGACGAGGGCGTTAAAAGCGGTAGGTCCGATACCCTTCAGAAGGTGCCGGACGCGATCACCTTCTGGCATAGTGTCGTCGATACGGTGGCAAAGTGCAAGCACATCCTCAATATAGGAAGTGTAGGACTCACCGCAATGTTGAACGCGTTCTGCCAGTTTCTTGCGAGCAACTTCTGAACGGACGGTCGGTGTGCCGAAAATGCGTCGGAGCTGGTCTTTGAAGGAAGACCAATCGCGGAAGTCGCTCTCATGATTCAGGAACCACGTCTTGGCAACCTGAGAGACGTAAAACTGGACGCGTGCTAATTTCGATGCCTCGTTCCAGTTGTTGTAGACACCTACGCGTTCATAGTTGTCGAGCCAGTCTTCGACATCTTCGCCAGGCAGACCGGAGAAGATTGGAGGCTCCAGAGGGGGGTTGTTGACCGGGCTAGGGTTAGCGGCTGGTGGTTGCGCCGGTGGGTGGTTCGGTTGGGCTTGCTCTTGGGCCATGGTGCTCTGATGGCGCAAGCGACGTTCTAAACCGAGCTCCAGGAGCTGTCTTTGGATGGAGAGAGGTCAAAGAGGTCGGGAAGCACCTTCCACCACTTGAAATACAACGGTGCAGCTGACGCTTTATTCAAGCAACAGCAAGATGGCGCCGATGATGAAGAGGAACGGGGCGAAGACTGATGATGGTTATTGATAGATGAGGAAGATGACGTACAATGAATTCTCACAATATATATATATATATATATATATATATATATATATATATATATATACAGCTGTTGAGAAATGCTTTGTATTCAGCCACTGCTGCCTGGCCGTTTCCCGCTTCAGATATAGCCATGAATAAACACCAGTGAGAGGAGCGATCCTGCACTCAGCGAGGTGTTTCGAGGTTTCGAGGCAGCAGGTGAAAAGCACATGTGTGGAAGGATACGTCCATGCTCTCATGACGGACTCCTTCAATTATTTTGCCGTCGTGAGTAGACTACACCCGGGGTTCTAGCCTTTGAATTGGAGAGAATGCAGAGGCAGCGAAGCCAGCTGGCCACTTCCCTCAAAACGAAATATAGATAATGCAATACACGTAGGTATACATAATTTTAGTAAAAAAAAACTTGCGTGTGTACACGTGCGTGTATATTCAGGACATCCCAATTATCACGCAGCACGAGTTAGAAAATGAGGAGTGGTGTTACGTGAAGGAAACGTAGTGCATATCATTCCCAGGTAACTGATGTAGCTGCTAAATTTTTCGTTAGTGACTAATAACTTATTATTCTAATTACATTTGTAATTCGAAAACTACTCGCCTAGTTATCAAAATGTCATCGAGGCACCTGTCCCTGCTACTTTCAAAAAATATTGTCACAGTTCGCAAAGTACGCGGGCTCTATTGTAATGAACAGAAAGACGCTGCCCTCTCAGAGACACCAAAGGTGAACTCGGCCAAAATAACTGCTTTTTTTGTGACACGCCTCTCGTGCAGATCAATCGTCATCTTCACCGACGCCAGCGTATAGCTGGGCACGCATAGGGACACGGCATTACTTTCCCTCCAGAGAGAGCATCGTCTCGATGCTCACCAAGTAGCAGTCGATGTGCAATTAGATGGTCAATATCCACATCAGTCTGAAGGATAAGGCTTCATGCGCAACACGTGCACAGTGTCAGGGAAACGGTGACGGCGGTGGGAGCAAAATAAACCACCACCAACCACCTCGTAAGCGACGTCGCTGAGACGGTGCAGTTCTTTATATTGTCTAAAGTGTCGGCGCAAAAATTTCTCCGACAGACCTCGCCGTCGCATAGGGGACCTAAACCATACTCTTTCCCCTGGTGTATAAGCTACAAAATGATGACGAAGATTGTACCGATGGGCGTCGCGTTCTTGTTGGCTGGGTGTCCTGACTCAGGCAAGTTGCCTCCCTTTCTCAGCACGCTCAGTAAAGAGTGTGGCATCTGCTTCAGAATCATTTGAAACATGAGACAGCATTGCATCCAGAATTGTAGTTACTTCTCGGCTATAGATCAGTTCACATGGAGTCATTCTCGTTGCTTCCTGGCGGGGCGTATTATGCTCGAAAGTGACGTATGGAAAAACTTTGTCTCAATTTTTGTGCTCTACGTAGACGTACATGCAAAGCATGTCTGCAATCTGTCTTGTTGAGGCCTTCAGTGAGCCCGTTCGTTTCTGGGTGATAAGCTGTGGTGCTGTGCCACTGAGTGTAAGCATCGTGTGCAGAAGCTCAGCTGCCAACGCAGTTTCTTTGTCCGTTTTGACGACCACTGGAGCACCGTGTCTCAGGACAATGTTCTAAATAAATAATTGTGGTACTTCAGCAGCAGTGCCTCTCGGAGTCACCTTGGTTTCCGCGTATCTGGTGGAGTAGTCAGTCGTGACTACGATCCACTTGCTGCCATTATGCAATATTGTAAATTGGGCCTAAGATGTCCCTGAAAATCTGTGCGAACGGAGTTTCGGTTACACAAATAGGATGTAACTGCCCAGCAGGTTTATCCAGTAGAGCCTTCCGTCGCTGACACTCAATACAGGTTCTAACGCAATGCCTCACCTCCACTGGAAGTCATGACCAGTAGTAGCTTTCTTTTTCTCGGAACAATGTTCGCGTATAACCGTGGTGGCCCGAGGTAGCTTCGTCATGACAGGATTGCTAGATTCCCTTGAGGAGACTTTCGGGAACTACCAGAAGAAAATTCATGCTTTCCTGTTGAAGAGAAATTCTTCTTTTACAGCGTACCATTGAGTAAGCATAATTATGGCAATCTTTTCAAAACATTCTCGGCGCATTTGTGGCTCGTCCTTTTAACACCTCAGTCAATGAGTTGAGCTCCCTATCGTGTTGCTGTTGCCGAGAGATGACAATTGCACTTACAACAACTAAAAAGCTGACGCTTCTTCGTCTTCTGTGATAGTTGATTCAATCAGTGATCTTGAGAGGCAGTCGGCATCAAAATACTGCCTTCCCGGCTTTTAGACTATTGCCATGTGTACTCCTGAAGACGTAAGCTCCAGTGCGCCGAACTTCCAGAAGAATCTTTCATGTTGGTCAGCCAACAAAGGAAGTAGTGATCGCTTACCACTTAGAAAGAACGGCCATATAAATATGGGCGAAAGTTTGCGACTGCGCGAACGACCGCCAGACATTCCTTCTCCGTGGTTCAGTAATTGAACGCGGCGCGTGACAAGGTTCCGCTAACGTAGCAAACCAATCGCTCCGCACCGTCAAGACTCTGGACCAAAACATCACGTAGGCACACATTGCTGCCCTCTGTGTATATGGCAATTGGTGCATCCTCATCAAAGTGAGCGAGCATCACTGGAGTTGGTAGACGCTCCCGTAACTCGTGGGATGCCGCCTCTTGCTCCTCACCCCATATAAACGCAACATCTTCTTTAGTTAGGTGGGTGAGTGGAGAGACGACGTGCGGAAACTCCGCTCCGAATCGCCGCTAGTAGGCGCAGAGACCAAGGAAACGTCTGACTATCCTCTTGTTCATGAGCTTTGCAAACTTCGCGACTGCAGCAGTTTTGTCCTGGTGAGGTCTAACATCTTCGTTACTGCTCACATGTCCCAGGAATTGAAGCTTTTTAAATCCGAAGTGGCATTTTTTGTGCTTTGAATGTGAGTCCTGCTGACCTAAAGGCTTGAAGAGCCGACTGCAGCTGCTTTAGGTGTTCTTAGAACGTGGCGTAAAAAACAATCACGTCATCGAGGTGCAGAGGATACGTTTTCCATTTGAGACCAGACAGAACATTATACATGACTCTTGTAAACGTGGCTGGGGCCGAGCATAAACTGAAAGCGAGGCCTTTGAATTCGTAAAGACCATCAGGCGTCATAAAAGTGGTCTTCTTACGGTCACGCTCATCCTCTTTTTGCCAGAATCACTTTAAGATCCATAAATTAAAAATCCTGTGCATGCCGTACTCTGCGATAGTCGATGCGGAAACACAGGCTACCACCTTTCTTTTTGCCAAGCACCATAGGTGGCGCCCAAGGGCTCTTTGATGGTTGTATAACATTATCCTCTGGCATCTTCTCAAGCTGCTCATGTATTGCCTCATGTTCTTTCTAAGCAACACGGTATGGGTTCGGTATAGTGCGTCTAGCTGTTTTTTCCATGATGATGTGGTGTTTGGATCAGCGTCGTCTGACGAGCGCGTGACGTTGAGGAGAAGCAGTCCCTAAGCTGGTCCAGCAGCTTCATATGACGACATCTTTCAGTCGGCGTTAAACATGGTCCGATTTAGACAGTTGGTGCATCGTGTGGTGTAGGAGCCGTTGCTTCCTCTTGCATAGCAAGGCAGTCGTAACTGTTGTCGAGCTCCTCGAGGGATGTCACCGCACATCCTTTACCAATGTGTCGGCGCTCGTTCGTGAAATTTGTCAGGTATACCACCTCTGCATGCCCATCGACTAAGGTTACGACACGACGAGCGATGGTGACACTTTCACGGATGAGAAACGCAGTTGCATGCTCGGCTAGTGCTTCTTCGTTACACTGCGCACCGCAGCTGACCGAAACAAGGCTGCATGATCGCGGTAGGTATACACTACGTTCCTCGTCAACTACACTTAACACCCTGCATCGTTTGTGCGTCATTGAGTGCCGTCTTTGTCAGCGGAAATGTTATCACGCCTTCTATTATGTTGGCAACAGTGCCGTATACTCACTCAAAAAGTTCTTCCTATTATTACCGATTTGCAGCACTCTGGAAGAATCGCGAATGTGGCAACAAAAGCCATGTTCTCGATGCAAGATAAGTCTTGCAGTGCATTTGTCCGTAGAGGTCATCGGCTGGCGTCAAGCATTCCAAATCGTAAGGGCCCGTCCATTCCGTTCTGACTTTCTTGTGTTTGTTGGCCAGTGGCCAGCACCAGTGCCAACCAAGGCCGCTACTTCTCGCTTGTCAATTGTCAATGTGAGGTCGGCTATCAGAATGTTCTCCACATAATTTTATTTCATCGGTGTCAATAACTTTCGGTAAATATAGGAGATTTTTGGCAATTTGAGGACCTGCAACTTTCCTCCCGGAGGTTGCTACTTTTGTTTTCCTCGTTGTGGGCTCGGAGACGGACCTCTGGTGACGTGAGCAGAACTGCGGTGGCTTGGGGAAAAAATGGGCTGGTGATTGTGAGCGCGTTCGCGGCCTATAGGAGCTTTGTTTCCAACCGGCCGGGTCGTCGTCAAAGGAGGCACGGCTTTCGCCAAAGTGGCGGCAAGGAGTATCAGGCTGGCTGATACGGTATCTAGCTGGCCGATACGGGCAATACCGATGAATATGTCCCAGCTCCCCACAATTGTAGCACAAAGGACGCTGATCTGCGATCCGCCATAAATCGGTCTTCCGCAGTGGGGGACGCTTGGCAGAATCCCGTTGGGCGCAGGCTGCGACAGGGAGTGATTTGGGTTAATGCGGCACCAGCGCGGACAACGGACGACGAACTGCGTCCGCATAGATGTACGAGTTCAGCTGTATGATAGATCAGCAGACAACGGGCGATGAACAGCGTCGGCGTAGCTGTATGCTGCTGACTAGTAGGTCACGTCTGAACCAGGCTCGGGGAAGCGAACGCCTGTCAGAGTTCGTGGCAACGGTTTCAGCGAAGGAGGCAACTGTGACTTCCGGCTTCGGTGGTGGTTGCGACGGTGGTGTATGCATTGCGTTCTTATTGGCAATATCCTCACGTGCAATTTGCCTAATTAGTGGGCGTAGGCAGCTCTCATTGGATGACATGGTCATAGCGCTGTCCCCTACACGTGCGCTGGCCATGAGGCAATTGTATTGCTGGTACCACTGCTAGAAGGCCCGCTGGATTACTGTGGCCTCCCTAATAAACTCGTCCACTGTTGTTCGGAGGATTGCGCACAAGGCCAGCGGACAGGTGTTCTTTGACTGCCACGCATGAGATGGTTTAGCTCTATAGCTTTGAGCATGTTGGATCCGCGCGGTGAAACAAACGTGCCATGTCTTTAGCAATTATCACGACTTCCTCGTTTGGCTGTTGAATGCGCGATTCGAGAAGGTATTGCGCGTTTTCACGTTGGTCTGGACTCCCGCAGATATCAATCAACTAGCCGACGGCGAAAGTCATTCCACGTTGTCAAAGTTCTTTCGCGGTTAATGAACCACGCCATAGCGTTGTATTCAAGCGCGAAGTATACACTGAATAGCTTCTCGTCGTCAGAGATACAGTGGTTAGACTTTGATATTCGATCAAACTGCTCTAGCAAATCTTCCGCATATTCGTCTTCGTGATCACGAGAAAGCTAAAAAATCCGAAGGTTCTGGACTGTTACCTGTGAAGGCTTCCTTGGTGAGGCCATTACTTGAACAGGGGTGTCCGTTGATAGAGGTGGTCCTTGTAAGGAGCCGAATGCAGAGTCCAGACCTTGATGGCAACTGGATTGAGCGGTGTACCGGAGTCTCCACGCCTGGTTGCCTAGTGGGGCAGGAACGAGAGCTGCTCACAGGACTGGCGATCATGAGGCGCCGGTACCCAGCACTTCCACCAGTTTCGAAGTTCAAAAAGTACGGGGGCTTTCTTGTAATGAACAGAATAATGCTGTTCCTTCAGAGACACCAAAGCTGAACTCGGCCAAAGATGATGACGATGATGATGATGATGATGATGACGCCTTTAATATGGCTCATGCCCACTCAGAGGATCGGCCAAGAACTGATTACCCGAGGTAGGTATTTTTCAATTTTGAATAATTATGAAGAAATAATGTACGTAAAACGAAAAGAGTATTATAAGTGTTCTTCTCTCGTTCTGACCAGACAGAATAACTATAGCCTTGACTAACACTGAATGTGCTTTAAAATATTTCATTCTAATATTAATCATAGTAAAACATTACTAGTTCTTTTGAATGTTAAGCGATTGGTGCACTAATGAAACACAGTTAGGCAATTCAAGTCTTATTTTTTTTTTGTTTCGTAAAGGTAAGCACAATCGGCATCAAAAACATTCTTGTGGCTGAAGCCCAAAAGTCGAACTACTTTTTACTGCCCGGGATCTCTGGCATTCGACATCCATCACCCCGGGAATCAGGTGGAGCCTTCTTCTGAGACTCTGGACTTCGACGCCCGCATCTGGAACCACGACCGTTCCTGCAGTAGCTGGTGCCGCGCTCATCCTACTGGGGTGTTCTTGGCTGAGGATTGAGTGGTTTTAAATTTCTGTCTTAGAGTCCGACTCTAGTTTGTTTCTGAGTCTAACCATATCTCCAGTGCTCATGTCGACTACTTCTCCTGGCCAGGCGCGATCCGCCTGGTCAGCGTCCTTGCCGTCTAATGAATTACCACTAGACTCCTTTTTCCGCAGTGGTATCGACAGCATTCCCGTAGCACTGGTACCTACAAATGGAGGCTTCATCAGACTTTCAAACCCTCAGGTGGTTCAAAAGGAACTCAAGACAACTTCAAATCATTTCCAGACCATCACAGATGTGCGCCCATTTGGGCGAGGAGGTATCGTGTGTAGGTCGCCGGATCAGACCTGCGTGCAGGATCTTCTCAAATGCACCTCCTTTGCTGCTACCCCGGTGAGTGCTTTTATTCCGCCTCACCTTGCATGTACCAAAGGCCTTGTACGGGGAGTCGACTCCAAGCTGAGTCCAGCTGAGACCCTAGACAGGCTCTCTGGAGCAGGCGTAATTTCAATTTACCGGTGTAATCGCCTAGTCGACAACCAGAGGGTACCAACCGAGTCTGTTATCGCGACATTTGTGGGCACAAAATGCCCATCAGAAATAAAATTATGGCCACTGATCTTCCGAGTAGAACCCCTCGCTTCTCGCCCGATTCAGTGCAAGAACTGCTGGAGATTCGGCCACAGTGCGGGAGGATGTAAATCTAACGTTGGTTGTCGCACCTGTGGAGAGAGTCATCCTTCAAGCAATTGTACTGCAACAGTGGAAAAGTGTTGTCTCTGTGGGGGCAGTCACTGCGCCGACAACTCTGACTGTTCCGCTCGTTCCCGGGAGGTTCAAATCCTGGAAGTTATTGACCACCGCCGCTGTTCACGAAGGGAAGCCATTGACATAGTTAGAGACAGGGCTTTTGGATACTCTGGTATAACAGCACGCTGCACTTCCAGTATGTACTCAACTCTATCGCAGGCTATTGAAACTGCTGTGGAAAAGGCAGTGAGTAAGGCAATGGATAAACTAATATCTAACCTTTCCGACTGTTTAGTGCAAATTCTTTCAAGCCAGATTGGACAAACAGTACAGACTGGTACAGAACCTGCAGTATTACACATTACTAGTGACGCCACACAGCTACGCAATGTAGTGATGGACGAACTTTCTGCATCTGCAGGCAAGGCTAAGCAGCCAGGAACACAGGTGCACTTGGACCGACATTCGCCTCGGCCGAGTACAAGTACTGATACAGATATGGAACTCGATATACGAACTAATAAACGTACCAGATCCCCTATCTTCACCGATCACAAGTCCAAATCTAAACGGAATGAATCAGCTATTTCGCGTGAAGATGCTAACAAGGGCGCGACATGCGCCTCTGCGGTGCGCTCAACACCATACGTCAGTTGAGGGTACTGCAGTGGAACTGCCGTTCTATATTCTCAGCCTCAAGCGACTTACATTACTTTTGCAATAATTTTAATCTTGATATTATAATTCTCCAAGAAACTTGGCTTACACCAGATAAAAATTTCCATCTTGCAGGTTTTCGTTCTTTTCGATTAGATCGCCCATCACGTGGTGGTGGTTTAATGATCCTTGTATCAAGTAAATTATGCCATAAAGCGAAAATTTCTTTCAGAATGTTAGACTTCGATTGCGAATTATTAGCATTAGACTTGTGTCTCCCCGGATACCACCCTTTTTCAATCGTAAATTGCTACTTCGCCTCCGGTGTGCAAAGCACGCGTTATCTTGACAGCGTTTTGGTAGCATGTAGAAAGGAAATTGTACTCACAGGAGACTTTAATTCACACCATTTGTCTTGGGGTATAAGGACAGATTCTTGTGGTAGGCGACTGTGGGAATGGACTATTGATCACAACCTCTCCTGTCTGAATAAAGGTCATGTAACATTTGTCCGAGGTCAAACTAGCTCAGTATTGGATTTAACGTTTTGCTCCAATGCAATCAAGATTTTGTCATGGGCTGTTCTGGATTCGGCAACTAACAGTGACCATCTTCCTGTAGTTTTTGACATTACTTGTCCAACAATAACTTTAGATCAGCCAAAACGCACATACATCAACCAAAGCAAATTTCAAGCCTGCCTCCGTTCTGCCATTTCCAAGCTTGGAAATGCCAGTACTAAGGAGATTGCATCTACGATAGGTTCAATGCTGGAGGGATCTAGAAAAAATTCTGAATTTTCTATTCCATCCAATAAACGATCCTCCTCTCGTTGGTGGAACGATGAGTGTACGCGCGATTATAGAAGACGAAAAGCCGCTTGGAAAAACTTCTTCTTAATCAGAGCCCAACAAACAGGAAAGACTATCAATTCCTTGCTGGCGTATTTAAGCGTACAGTGAACCGCGCGAAAGAAGAATACGAGAGTAGACATTTTGATTATCTTTCTAAATCAAAGAATAAGCGTGCTTTGTTCGGTTATCTTCGGACAAGAAAAGTACTACCAGCACCTTTAACGTGGCAGTCATGTGTCTTGACGCCGGTAGAAATGAACACTTCTCTAGAAGACATAGCGCAAGGTTTAGAACGCCGCTTCACTGCAAATTTTTCGGCTATTCATTCCGTTCTGGTAAACTTGCATGAATTTCCAGAAGTTTCTTTAGCTGAATTGAATCAGACAGTATTATGCTTACTGAGGACGGCTCCCGGACCAGATGGGATTACGAACTCTATGTTGAAATGTTTACTCCAGGAATCGCCTAATCTTTTGCTAGAACTAGTGAATTACTCTTTGGGGAATGCATGGATACCTCCAGAATGGAAACTTGCCAAAATTGTATTGTTGCTAAAAATGAAAATGATGCATACACGTTGGATAACATAAGGCCGATCGCACTGACATCAAACTTAGTGAAATTGGTTGAGAGAATCATCAATATACGAATTAATGAACTTATTACCATGAGGTCTATTCTAAGTCCCTGTCAAATTGGGTTCAGGGCTGGTTGTTCAATTTGGGATGCCCACGTTGACTTAGAAAGTAGGCTTCAATTAGCTCGGCTACATAAAAAATATGCTGCTTTAGTTACCTTAGACATCGCTAAAGCATATGATACCGTGGAGCACTGTATTTTGATAGATCGATTAGAATACCTTGATTTTCCATCATACATAGTAGCGTGGGTTCACAATTTTCTCGCAGACAGGAAATTTTATTGTTTTAAAGATGGGTTTTCATCATCTACTCATACCCAAACGAGGGGAGTACCGCAAGGCTCGGTGCTTTCCCCGGTGCTATTTAATTTACTAATGAGCACCATCCCACGTAAACAGGATATAACAACTTATGTTTATGCAGACGATATCGCATTTTTTGCAATGGCAGATAACATTCAGACCTTATATGAACGGCTGCAGACTTACCTAAATATATTGGAGAGCTGGCTCCATGGCAACAGCTTTTTACTTAATCCAAGTAAATGTGCCTTCCTTCTTTTCCCGCTGCAATACCCTGTGAACATCTCTCTGTCTTACCATCATGAGGATATACCACAGGTGGAATCTGTTAAATACCTTGGAGTAATTTATCACACATCGCTCAACTGGCGATCTCATATCGAATATATCGCCGGAAAAGGTGTGCGGGCCATTGGCATATTACGTAGGCTAAGTAACTACCGCATAGGTATGAGAAGAGACACATTATTAATGATATATCGCATGTATGGTCGTCCCATTTTGGAATTTGGTTGTGTGCGTTTCTCTGGAGTTCCAGCTTACAAGTTGCGGCCTCTAATTCTTCTGGAAAAATAAGCTTTACGCTTATGCCTTGGCCTTCCCAAAACAGTCGCCAACAATGTGTTATATCTCGAATCGAGGGTCCCTCCGCTTTCTTGTCGAATTTCGCCTTCTGACTGTTCAGACATTCTTAAGAATTTATGAATCACCATTACGACATTCAGAAACAGCCTTTATTTCCACCCCGGAATCATTTTTTGCTGCCAGATGGCCGCGATTTCACACGCCACAAATTATATTTGTGCAAAATTTACTGGAGCCTCTAAACGTACGTATATGCGACATCATGCCGAGTCGTTATAATTCAGCCGCGGTAGAAATTCAATTCGACGACATTTTTCCTAATAATGCCAAATTACTTCCCCATATTATTTTGGATGGTTTACTCCAAGATCACCTGCGCCGTATTACAACGAACGTTATTATTGCTACAGACGCATCGCAATACGACGAAAAGTCAGGGGTTGGTATTTTCAGCCCTATTTTAAATTGGATTTATTCCCTTCGACTACCCGATTTCATACCCGTTTTTGTGGCTGAGTTTCTGGCAGTAGTGCTCGCCTTACGCAAGTTAGATACAGCAATTACATCAGCTGTCATAATAACAGATTCCCTATCTCTTTGTGCGGCACTTTTTGTTGTTGCTGATAATCACGTAACAAAGGCGTTCCGTGCATTAGTACCTGCGCATTTAAGAAAAGTGCGATTAGTTTGGGTGCCTGGACATAAAGGTTTGTTTCTTAATGAAATAGCAGATTCGTTAGCTAAGTCGTCAATTAGCGAACCAATTCTACCGCTCTGTCCATCATCCGCTTATGTGACTGCTGCTCGATTCCGCAGACGTACGCTTATGCAAGTCTTTAAAGGTTCAGCACTAACAAACTCTACAGAATATCGCCATTTATTATATCCCTGGCGAAGAGACTTTTGCCGCACTCGAAAACAAGAAGTAGCTATCACAAGGCTGCGTTGCCGGGTACCAAATCTAAATTTCTATAAACACAGGTCTGCTCAGGCACCTTCGCCACTGTGTGCATTCTGTGATGAACTGGAAACAATAGACCATTTCTTTTTGACCTGCAGGCGGTTTAACACATTACGAAAAACCCTATTAGAAATACCTTAGCGTGGCATTGGTATGGACTTATCTCTGCCTGTCATTTTGTCTTTTGGAGCTTCCATTTCTGGTTTCTGTAATGGCACAGTATGCGCGGCCGTCCGGGACTATATTGATGAAACTAATAGGTTGACTAATTAACCAGTTTCATTATCTTAACATGTTCACCTAATTATATACGTATAAAATCAGACTAATGCTCTATTCTAAGAATAAATTTGTTTATGTAAATATTTCTATGCATTACATTAAGCACCACACTTGCCTATAGGCTATCGGTAATCTTTCTGTTATACCTCCATCATTCTAAATCTGAACAGTAAATTTTAAAGCCACTCGATTCTTGGCCAATCCCCCACAGTGGGTATGCGCCACTAACGATAGGAGAACAACAACAACAAGTCGAAGCACTGAAGGTAAGTATATTGTCACTTAACAAATTGAGCCATCTCGCGTGGATCAGTCGTCGTTTTCACCGACGCCAGCGTATAGATGGACACAAATAAGGACGCGGCAGTAATAATTGTGTGCTAATTTCTCTTTGTGAATAAACAAACTCCTCAAAATATGAAAAATAACACTTGACTGCACTCACACCCCCAAAAGAAAGCAGTGCCCTCAAATAATCTTACTAGAAGCAAACGCTTTGCTTCTTTTTTGTTATCAAAGACAGCGGACGTCGTGCATATTGGCAAGGGTATAGGTCGGGTGCCAGCAACATGTGTCGAAGTTTTGCAGAGATTCTTCCCGCTTGTTTCTACGTCCCCATTACCATTAATATCTCACGGTCGACTGTGCTCAATTATAATGCGGCCCCATCACCTTTTCTAATTACAGTAATTGCAGCCGGACTGAGTAAGATCAAGGCGGTGTATTCAGACGAAAAGTGGCACATAGCGCGATCCGTGGTTTTTTAGGAGCGAAGCTTCTTATGGTGTGCCTTGTGCGTCTCCCGTTGTCATAGTGCGTAACCTGTGGCACATACCTGCATACCAGTGGTACACACCCGCCCTCGGGCACATATCCGCATGTCCACATGTCACGAAAAACGCAGCACGGCGTCGTTATTAAGCTCTCGGTGTTAACGAAGCGCTGACAGCAGAAATGTGGTAGATACTCTCGTTTATTTTCTTGGTTTATCCGCTGGATTGCGGTACTTGTAGATGATGAATATATGATAAAAAGAAGCGAGATTATTGTGTTCACCAGATGGATGGACGGACAAACAGGCAAGCAGACGGACAGAGAGGCACACAGACGGACGAACGACCACACGAAGGCACGCACAGACGGACGCACAAATGAACGCACGTACAGACGCACGAATGGGTGCACGTATGGATAGACGGACGCACAGCCAGAAGCAGGGACAGATTGACGGATGCTTCGCCCCAGTCATTATCCTTCATTCCGTGGATATGCTGTGTTTTTTTATTTCTACATTTTCTTCATTGCTACTGGCTGTCCCAAAGTTAGCTTGTTTCAGGGTGCTTCTTTTTAAAGCGGGCAGCGGTTTAGCCACGTGTTATTTTTGGTATTTCGTGGGCTTTCTTTACTATCGGGAAAAAATGAACTCGCATTCCGTTGCTGAAAGTAGCTCAGACAGATGTCGCTTCAACATGCGCACATCTGCCTCAAAAACATTTTGATTATTAGGTGAGTACCCTATAAATACGAATATGATTATGGCTAATTCTTTATTTGCCATTTACGAACAAATTAGTAACAGCTACTAAAGTAAAGTACAGTAAACTACAGTATGCATTACCTTTGCTTCATGTAACGCTATTCTTGCTGTTTAAATTACGCTGCGTGATAATTGGGATGCCCTGTACATGTTTGCTACGCATCGAATGTGCGTCTTGCCTTCATGTCATTCAATGTGTTGTGTTCATGTAACTAAATTATGTTTTGGTAATCCCGCAAACTTATGTATAGTAAGCATGTCATAAAGAAATGTTGAACTGTTATTGACGCTAACTGTCTGCCGTAAAATAAATTTTTCTAACGCATCAAGTGGAATGTGTCTACTACTTGAAATTTGACGTGCTAGAAGGGTAGCTCATTTCGTTTGGACGAAGTTTACATCTCGGTCATGAAGAGCTGATCGCAAAGCGCATTCGCGAGTGCTTCAGTGCTTGCTGCCATGAAATTTGGCGAGTGTTACTCCATATCATTCAGGAGGTATAGTGTTGTTCATGGTTGTACAACAATATCGTAGCTTGTGCGTCAGAGAGCGTCCCCAGATTTGACCCTATAATGCCCGCGCAGGCAACGCCTGGGTCCTACGAACACTGTGGTAAACTGGACACTTTCCTTCTGCGTGGTAGTGCTTTTGAAGCATAGCAGGAGAAACTATTCAGCTGCTACCACGCGCATGAACTACCAACTGAGAACGCCGAGGCACCCCATATGGCCATGCTCATACAACTCTCTGTGGGCTGCTCGACAAGTCTGGACTTGCCTTCCGGCACCTGCTCATGACGTAACAGCGCCAGTGTTGCGCGGCCGCGCGATAGGCCGTTCGAGGTCTGTCGAGATCATCACTTCGCTAGTGAATTGTGTGATATCATATCCTTAAAAACAGATCAAAGTTGGGCTATGGGAGGGGGGGGGGCGGCTTCAGTGAAAGGGCGGTGTGGGGTGATGTAGCCCCTCAAAAGTTTTGCCCCATACCCCCTCCCACCTCTTTCAAGAGTAAGAATTGTCAAAATAAAATGCATGTGTTCCCAGACACTCTGGCCCCGTGAAGAAACTCACTTGTCAAGGGCAACCTCTCGCCTCCTGGTAAAGAAATCCTGGCGCTGCCCCTGGTTGGGCTGGTTAATGTATGCTATGAATGGCAACGCTCAAGATGCGCAGAAAGCGTACGATGACACGAATATGAACGTTTGTTTTTCTTTATTGCAGCAAGGCAGTAGGAACCCGAGCTCAAGTTCGGGCGTGCCTCTCGCGCAGTCGAGCTGCGCATTACTGGGAATAGACGCCGTGCGTTAAGGCGGTTTCGTCGGCGGCATTGGCTGCAATGGCGGCAAGGACAGGCGCGCATGCACTTCTCATATGGTGAATACCATGCTAGTCAGCAATATTCACAATAAAGCACACAGCAAATGCAGTTATTGTTACAAAAAAACATTTGTTTCACTTCTCTCTGTATACTTGCCTGGAATCAACAACCAGTTGCCACCACTCATCTTTGAATGAAACGACGTCATCTTTGACGCAATAGTTGGGCTCCGTATGGGTGTTTCTAATTTTGCACTTTCTACGACGCTTCATTCGCGCCCTCCCCCGTTTTCTCTTGTTTTTCCAGCTCGTTATCACCACCACTTGGTGTCGCGTGTGGCCAGCTTGCACACCAAGACTCCGGGGAAAACCGTGGGAGAAAGATATCAAGGACGGCGTCTGAAACGGGAGATGCCCCACCCACCCCCTTTTTCATGACGATTCGCGCGAACCGCGAAAGCGAAGCAGCGCCCAACCCTGACAGCAGCGGAAGAAGGCCAGATCACGGGCGGGTCGCAGTGTCGTGGTTGCCGAGCGGAGGACAAAACCACTGACGGCATGCGTTCACTGTTTACTAGTCTGCTGGTACCACTGCTTGCGGCATCACTGGGTGAGGGCTTGGCTACGTGCAATTTCATTCTTTACCTGTAGTTTGATGCGCGTCTACCGTTGCTGGCAAACGCATGAGCTTTGCGCTGTGCGTAGTTGCTGGTGAATGACCTTTCGGGAGTATACGGCTGCTTAACTAAGCGATAGAACTGGGTAGATTAAGGTACTCCTGGCTTTCTTTGACCCGCCTCTCCTACGGTAAGAGCGTACATATGGATTGCGTGTGAGTCGCATGCTTTGTATGTCACAATAAATACAAAATTTCTTGGCACCACAGGCCAATGTGATAGGCGCAAGAATTTACTGAAGAGACAGCGCCTTTGCTGTCAAAGCGTGTTGTGCTATCGTGACCGTCATTGTGGCAGAAGCATATGATTGCCTACTGGTCGTCGATGCTATTTTTCTGAGAAGTTCAGTATATGACTATCTATTATTGCGTCATTAGGTGCAACAATTCAACGACTTTTCAACACCCAAGAGATGTAGAGGGATGGGGCCACAATGAACATTACATCGGTGTGCGCAACGCGTCACTTCAATGAATGTTTTTTAAAATCTCATCGAGGTTTTGGGACGTTGAACCCCATAAAGTATTATTATTATTATGATGATGACGCTACGCGTGGTGCCTATACTAAATATTTTACTTGTTTTGCATTAATTGTTTTGTTCGCATGCGTCTTCTTGTGCTCACGAAAATAGTTTTCAATGATGACTTTTCACACGTACTTTATTGTGTTTGTCATGATAGATTGTGAAGAGCATCTGATGTCCCGATGATGTATAAGCATAAGAGTTTCTCAGCCTATGTACATGGTAAATGGACTTTATGAAAAATGTCAGTGAGAGATGAGGTTGTGAGATGTTGTTGTTAGTAACACATGACCGTTTTATAAAACATTTTGCCCGCGATAAGATTTTCGTACATCCATATATTTCATTATACTTCATTTAGATACCACAAGAGCAAACGCTTGTATTATTGGAGACATCTATTGCAGACTTAGCACAAAAAGCATTTAGGGACAATCTATAAGCCTTAGTAAGGTTAACAATGCGTGTTCATATACTTAAAACCAGTAAACAAAGTAGTCATGCCTTTTTGCACCGAAATGCATTAGTAGTGAAGCAAAATACAGCGTTCATACAACCATGTAGGTATGCTGCACGTAGGCTAACGCACCTGTCAGGAAATAGAGTATAATCAATGAAGCTTTTGCACTTGAGCGGAGCTTCGGAGTGTTTTATAATTTTTTAATTACGATGTAGTGCTTATCTTGGTGTTATCATAGACTACAAGTTTGTGTAAACATTGGCGAGGCATTTGCAATAACCTAAAGACCTTTCTAGGTATACTTGTGTATGGCGTTAGTTTTTTTTGTGGGAGGGGGGGGATGAGTTTACCATTGCAGTGAACCACCTCTGGTGTATCGAGGACTGAATAAAACAATAGCATAAATATAACTTGGAACTTTTTTCGCTAGGAGAGGCACAGCAAATAGTTGTCATTCAAGGTGTGACAAAGCATGAGTTTCTTGGCGAAACGTGTGGCCCTAGAGATTTGCATGGCATTGAGAGCAAAGCCGTGTGTGATTGTTAGCATGGTGTGTATTTGCCGCTAGAAATTTGATAGCTTAGCATGGTGTGTATTCCCCGATATGAATTAGTTATGAGAAATTAATTATATCTATCTGTAAAGTTTCACGTCATTGTTGCAAAGCATGCACAAATTTCGTGTTCTTAGCGCTGTCATACGCCAAAAGCTTGAATTTGCAGCGTGAAGCACGTTTGGTCTTGTGATGCCGTGTGGCCCATAATTGTTTCAAAAAGATTTTATTCTATTTCCAGAATACTGACACCATAAAATTTATTTATCTTCTTCTTCTTCGCGTTGTAGATAAAGCAAGTGACGCTAAGCCTGTTAAAAGCTGAGCCGGTTAGACGTGAACTATTTATGAAGCGTCGACGATGTGACAAAAATTCTTATCGGTTTCTTATCGATACTTTATCGGTTTCGCTACAGCGAAACCGATAAAGAATACAAAGGGGTGCTATTCTGCCTAACTCAACAAGACATGCATAACACACGGCACTGCAAACGTGGTCCTTATTACTAATTAATATCTGACAAGTGTGTCCAATGCGTTGATTATTCCATATTTTTGGTGTGATACCTTAGCACAAATGCTATACGTCACGTACATTCCAGAAAATATTCAAAAATGCGCGCGGTGCACGCAGGTAGAAATAAAAAAATCCGAAAGAGTAGAGAAGGTTCCAACAGTGCCGGAAATACCAGGAAAAGATGGGAGTGAAATGACGGTGCTTGTTACACATAAACGATGAATCCCAGGCACAGAGAAACATAAGTAAGCCTGTCATTGTAATAAAGAGGAGATGGAATTGGATGTAATATTGTCAGCAGAATTGAACCGATCGTTAGTAATGATTGTGTTGCACGGTCGTCTAAGCGTACCAAAAAAATGTACTCCACACTGCAGCCCAGACCCAGTCTCTAGAAGAACCACCAACAACGCAGCGCCCTGATTTGTGCAACCAGAGGGAGCTGCAGGAAGCACATACATTGCTGCGTAATGCCGTGGCCAGAATGGCTGCTGTCCTACCCGAGAGCATTCCTGTGGCCGGCTTGTCTGCTCCTAGCTACACTTTGTACAACGGCACACTTGCCCCACTGGTACTCACCGACGTGAACGTGACCGCACAGCATGCCGTATGTCGCAGTGACGTGCGGCAGTTTCCATTTGTCATCGGTGTCGGCATGGTAAGACGTTTGAAAGTCATTTCGGCTATCATCAATCGTGTGCAACTCATTGGCGTGCGCGTGGTTCCTCACTGAGGCCGCCAAGTTCCACTGCAGCGCCCCGTGTAAGTTAAGGACTTGAGTACGAAAGGAACCAAGCTCCAGAACGGGTGCGGAAGTCATAAAGTGGTAACGTGTTCTCTAAAACGACCGTTCTTTAGTCCACAGCTTCTGGGGAAACGACGTGACGTAAGCATTTCTTGGATTGCATCAGCAGCAAGGTTGGCGTTGGGTGGACTTTAAAAGGGGCCAGCACTCGAGCCAAATGTAGCCAAAGTAGTCATGTCACGTATTACTATTACCAGCTATGTAGCCAAACAGACCCGCAGCGGCATTATGCGCACTCTTAAACTATTCATCATCATCATCATCATCAGCCTGACTACGTCCACTGCAGGACAAAGGCCTCTCCCATTTTCCGCCAGTAACCCGGTCCTGTGCTTGCTGCTGCCAATTTATACCCGCAAACTTATCAATCTCATCTGCCCACCTAACCTTCTGTCTCCCCCTAACCAGCTTGCCTTCTCTGGGAATCCAGTCAGTTACCCTTAACGACCAGCGGTTCTCCTGTCTACGCGCTACATGCCCGGCCCATGTTCATTTCTTCTTCTTGATTTCAGCTATGATATCCTTAACCCCCGTTTGTTCCCTAATCCACTCTGCTTTCTTCTTGTCTCTTAAGGTTACACCTACCATTTTTCTTTCCATTGCTCGCTGCGTCGTCCTCAATTTAAGCTGAACCCTCTTTGTAAGTCTCCAAGTTTCTGCTCCGTAGCTGAGTACCGGCAAGATACAGCTGTTATATACCTTCCTCTTGAGGGATAGTGGCAATCTACCTGTCATAATTTGAGAGTGCTTGCCAAATGTGCTCCACCCCATTCTTATTCTTCTAGTTACTTCAACATCGTGGTTCGGCTCCGCAGTTATTACCTGCCCTAAGTAGACATAGTCTTTTACAACTTGAAGTGCCCTATTACCTTCTCGAAGCGCTGCTCTTTTCCGAGGTTGTTTTACATTACTTTCATTTTCTGCAGATTCATCTTGAGACCCACCTTTCTGCTCTCCTTGTCTAACTCCGTAATCATGAGTTGCAATTCGTCCCCTGAGTTACTCAGCAATGCAATGTCATCGGCGAAGCGCAGGTTACTAAGGTACTCTCCATTAACTCTTATCCCTAACTGTTCCCATTCTAGGCTTCTGAAAACCTCCTGTAAGCACGCGGTAAATACCATTGGGTAGATTGTGTTCCCCTGCCTTACACCCTTCTAGATTGGTATTCTGTTGCTTTCTTTATGAAGCACTATGGTAGCAGTTGATCCCCTGTAGATTTCTTCCAGGATGTTTATATATACTTCATCGACGCCCTGGTTCCGTAGTGTCTGCATGACGGCTGATATTTCTACTGAATCACACGCCTTTTCGTAATCTATGAAGGCTATGTATAGTGGTTGGTTATATTGATAAATAATTAGAAGCATTCTCGACAAGTAACAACAGTAGTTGAAAAGTAGCAAGAAAATATCCATGTCGCCAACTATAAATTTTCCTCGCAAACGGGTCAAAAAGCATAGCCAGTTTCGCGTAATGTAGCCAAAGTGGCTTGTAGCAATGTAGCCAAAGTGTAGCCAAAGTGGCGCAATGTAGCCAAAGCTTCTTATAGAGATTGCCACGGGAGGCCGCTACTTGTCCACGAGTGCGCGCGTGATCACACTGAAAAAGCCACGCATTCGAAGAAAAACGAAACAGTGCTCAAGGTCACCAGGCGCGGGAGATGTAGTTTCTTTGCCCCTGCCACCTCTCCCTGCTTAGCTTTCAGCATTTTCGTCTGAACGAGAGAATGCAATCGCAGCATGGGCGAAACCTTTGTAACTCCACTCGCACTGGATGGATTCTTAAACTTTCTGCGGCGTTGGACTTGTGATGTAATAAACTCTTCTAGTGAATTCATTCCACGAATATTTAAAACGTGTTTCAGGGCCTCTTTAACGCATTTTGTTCGACAGGCGTCACTACAAAAACGAGCCCACTTGGCGATTTGTAGGCGCATTTCGGAGGCCTCAAACTACGTCGAAAGAAGTCGGGATAGTGCCACCATTGCCGATAAAAATACACAGGAATTTTCAAACAGCTTTAAAAATGAACAACTATGTTCATCTAGCGGAAAACATATCCTGCCTTTGCAGAGGCATTGATCAAGCAAAGAGCAAACGCTAGATGTGCTGCCATCGTTGAGGCATTGTCAGACTCTTTATGGCCTCCGAGATGGCAAGCGCATGGTGTGTATCTTAGAAACCATGCGACACTTGCTTTAGATCAAAAACGTGTATGTACCATTCGACCGCACGCGCTGATACAATCTATTGTGTGCGTGTGTGTATGTAACAAAACATAATAATAAGTACGCATTTAGTGGATGAAGGGCGTACTAGAGGTCAAATTTCGCTATCGCGTTTTAAAGGCGAAGCCTAAGCGTCCCCCAGTTTTTTATATTTTTACAGCTGGCGTGCAAAAAAAAAAGTAGACAGCGGACGAAACTTGGCCTTAGCGCTTGTCCCCGTTGTCTCCTTCGTCCTCAGTAAACTATCTTTTTGCGTGTCAGCCGGAAAAATAAAAGGTACTATGGGGCACTGCACACTACGAGGCACGGCACACTATAGGGCACTGCACTGCACTGCACACTGCGCACTACGATGCCGCCACTTATATTTCGCTAACGAATAAGTTCCCGACGTATAATATGCAAGTCATGCAGCGATTTACACAGACCACACACTCGTATGATTAGCCGGTGATGTACATCATTATAGCTGCTTCTGCAACTGGTGCGAAATAGTAACTTTTGCATATGCGGTTTCCTATGTTTTTTTTCTTCAGTAGAGCAAGAAACGAAAGTCAAAATATAGTTCACCAAACGTGTTTGAAATTACTTGCTTCATGTTTTAATACTTGCCAGTTGACAGTCAGGTACCTATATCATGCGTTCTGATCACCGGAGGAATAATTTACTTAGCAACACATACGAATTCATCCAGAGAATGTAGAAGCAAGAAATGTTCGTCAACTACGTATAGAACAAACGGTAGAGTGCTTCACTGTATTACACCCGGATAGAACCTGATGCCTCGACGCCCAGATGGGCTTTCATTAGATCGTTTTCCCCTTCATACATGCGAAGGATGCATTCAACATCACAAGCTGCATCTTATTCTGAGTGGGGCGAACTAATTAAGAATAGCACGGCAAGGTTTAGTTTTTCGCCAAGAAACAAAGTTTGGAAAGTTGGACAACAGGAAAGAGGCGTGCTACTGCAAATGAGGCAGTGAGAGGCTAACACGTGGTCTTTTTCAAAGCTTTGTACTTGCAAGGGACGCGAAAGAAAGCTTACATGCTACCTGAAGTGGTTGCTTGGGCACGTTGGTACGACATATTGGAGGGGAACTGCGCGACAGACGAAAGACCAGGCAAAGACCAACGCTCTTGTGTCATTATTTGCTTGGTTTTTCGTCTTTCATACCGCTTCCCTCCCAAAAACCTTTCTAGTGCCTCTCTTTCCTGTCTTGTAATATCGTTAAGTTGACGCTTAAAGCAGACCTGGCAATGAAGTACCAACTGGCCGGCATAGACAACCTTTACATAGTGGGGTATGTTTCGGTTTGCCAAACGAGGACTGCCTTAGGCACAGTATATAAATGGGGGACAAGCAATTTCTCCACACTCAGTGAGGGCATAGCAATGCACCGTGTTGCCACACTGAATGAGGCAGTCATATGCAGTCGTTTGTATGCAAAAGAACCAACTCTCTTCCTCACCTTTTGAGTGATCCGCTTTCTCGGATCCCCCGGTGAAGGGTAGCTAACCGGACTGCTGTTTTGTTAGCCCCCGTGCCTCCTCTATTTGCCATTCCTTCCTTCTTTCCTTCTTTGTTTGGATGAAAACCATGCTATATAGACCTCGCCTTCAGAGACAGCAGCACGAGTGTAGATGTCAATTGTGTTTAAACTCGCTTCCTTTAGTTGACACGCGGAATGAATATGGTGGCTGGTGGAGTTACAGCGAGATATGGGACGGCGAAAGCGTCGAGAATAAATTGGGGCTTCCCGTAGGTACAGCCAGATTGAACGGAGTCGCGACATTACATTGCTGACAATCCCATACTATGCGCGTGACAACGTTTCTTGGCAATGATAGGAAAGCTGCAGGGGCGGAGGTACTGCAGATGTACTCCTCCGCGATTCATTGCGATTAGTTTTCTGTTTCGAATGACTAGAGTGTTCGAATGTTAACAATCAATAAAGTTTACTTGGTGTGTTTGTACAAGAACATTGAAGTGAAATTCACCGCAAGATTCTTTAGTGAGTAATCGAAAAAACTGGAAAAGAGGAAGACGCCATTTTGACTGTCAGGTGCATGTTAAACGAGCGACGTTTTTACACGCGCATATGACACTACATAAAGTTGAAGTGATGTGAATATTTATTTATTGTGGGCCGGGTCATTTTAACAACAACATGCCGTAAGAAATAATGTAATGTTGTTTTATAGGATCTTCACAGCAAAAACACGGACGCAATTGTGGGGCTATATTCTTCAGCGGTTGCACATGTTCAGTCTGGATTAATAGCTTTTTCTTCATTGTCAAGCGAAGTTGTCGGCGACTATAGTCTCCGAAATCCTTGAGAGTGACTTTCCCGGTGAATTTGCTGCCGAGTGTGACCTCAGGGATTGTGTCCTGCAAAAGTCCGGCCAGCAGCAGCTTGAAGTGTACTTGAGATGTCCTTTCAGTATCCTATTGTGCTTTGGGAGCCCAGGTACAGCAAGGAGAGTGAACGTATAAGAACGTTACAGACTTCGGACATAACCTGTGTATAGTTACGTGTAAGAAGGCTTCCCAATGGCCATCGCTTTCTCGGGAATACGATGGGCATGCTGCTACAACTCCCCCTCCCCCATTCCTTACTTTTGGATGTGTCGTATGCAGCATAGCCAGTCATACGTGAGCCATACAACGTTTCCGTATTTCTTATCTGTTGAACTAGTCTATAGGCTGTCGTATGGCTGTCACAGGAGTACTCAGCGGCGTAGCTGCTTAAGCTACCCGTATATACGTGCCGCATCCCGATTCATAAATGGGTATACGCTACAGATAGTCCGTGAGTTGTCCCATGACCAATCCATGGTTTATAACTAATGAAGAAGGGAACTGTTAACCTGACACTTGGCAAGGAGAAAGGCCCTGTTGGATCCGAGAAATCATCATCATCATCACAAAGGTGCATGTGCCACACAAATTGGCTAAATTCTACTTCATTACTGCTTAACTAAAAAACCAAGAAAGTACCAGGTGGCCCAACACTAGGTAATGGGGAAGCCAATGTCGGCTGCAAAAAGACCGAGAAGCGGTGAAAGGCTTAGGCCGACAACAACGTCTCAGTAGATCTTATGAGGCCTGCGAACGCTTAGTTTCAGGGTGAGTTGTCTTTGGAGTTTGGACACTTGTGGAAAGTCTGTGACTGCGTGCAGTTTAACCCGAACCTCTGTGCGCTGAGGATAAACGTAGCAACAACTGAGCATCCCCGAGGTAATGCCTCCAACGACATAAAAGCAACCTGGAAACAACCTCTATAACCTAGGTAAAGCCTACAAAGTACCTAGATGCAACATAGAATCGTCCAGTGTCGCTGTTCCCACGATTGCATGGCTAATTCCATAGTTCAAGCTCCGCCATTATTTTCTAGTGGTGTTTTCAGTATGCGGCGTGCAATGCACTGAGGTCATTACGTATCGTTGTTTATTCATCGCGTCCTTAAGCTACTGGCCAATAACTTTCGAATTACGCGTGTGTCGAAGATTCTGCATTCGGGTCCCGCCACTGAGGAAGTTGTTTTTCCCCTATTTCAATTGTTTCATGTTTACACCGTAACTGCAACACTGCAATTAAAAATAACAAATGACGTTCCCTGGTTTCCTTGGCCTAACTCTCATTTGGATTCATTTGCGTGTAAATAATAAAGAAAGAAGCCCCTGAAATGATTCTCTTTTGTCGTTCCAACTTGCCTAAATACAGTTATCTTTGATTTTTTTTTCTCATTTATAGAATGGCACTATGAGAGGCGTTTATCACTACCACAGCCCTGGCAACAACGTGACCACACCCGAGGGACGCGGCCGAGTGACCGTGACATTTTCCGGGGTCTCATTCAACGGCAAGCTCAGCCAATGCCTGGTTGGCGGTAACGGCAGTGCCAGCAGCACTTCCTCCTCGCAGACGCCAGCGTGGAGCGTTGGTGTGGCCTTGGAATCGTATCCTTCGTTCTCAGGGATAGCCACGAGTCCGCAGAACTCTCAAGTTAGCGGCGTACCCTACTTCGACATGATGCAGGCCGCTGACCGTAGCTTCGTGCCCGTGTTTGCCAAGCTACCCGAAACTCACGTGCTACCCGCCCTGAAGGAGGCACTCGGAGCCATATAGCCGGGAACGCCGCCGGCGCCTCCAGTTGACTTCTGTGTTACGTGTCGTCTGAATAAACACTTCATGTATTACAGTTTGATGCCAGCGTGCAATACTGTTTCTTTAAAAAATATATAATGCAGAGCAGGTTAGTTTGCTCCCAGAAGTTCCTAAATCGAGAAAAGAGTTCACAAAATCTTTTAGTTTTGAATGATCATTTTCCCGGTGAAATGCTTGATACCACTTACTAGATGGCGCTGCGAACGATATGCAGGTCACATTATTAGATAACGAACTTCTCTCACGAGTGTTTCAGTGTAAGCTGCTTTTGCATAGACAAGACATGGAGCTTAAAGGGGCCCTGAAACACTTTTAGAACATGATCAGAAAATACTGCCGATAGCCAGTAGAGGCTCCCGACAACACGTGAGCCAAATATTATAGTGCAGCACGTGACCTGGTATTCTCAATAAATTATAGAAGTCAGCTAAAATGCTTTCTTTTCCCTCAACAAATCACGCAATAAGCCCCAAAACCACTCATAATAAGCCCATCTATCAGCCTTTGGCTGATTTGAACATGGCATGCTTGGTCGTTACAGAGATCGCCGCGGGAGGGCGTCACTTAACCACACGTGCATGCGCGATTGCACTGAAAAGCCACGTATTCAAAGAAAAAAAAAAGTGTCCAAGGTCACGAGGAGCGCGTGACGTTTTTTGTGCGTCCCTTCCATTCCTCCCTGCTCAGCTTCCGCTTTCAAATGCGACTGCAGCATGTGACAAATTTATACAACTCCACTCGTACTGGACCGATTCCTAAAATGTTTGCGGTGTTGAATTTGTGAGGCAACACGCTATTCAAGTGAAATAATTCTATAGTTACTCAAAAAAGTGTTTCATGGTTGGTTTAGGCCAAAAATATGCAAAAGTCTATACACAGGAGTTTGATCTTGTGAGACGGCACAAACACGTAAGGACATCGACTCATCGGGATAGCTAGGATATTGAAGGGAAAATATCCTTGTATCTTAGTTATATTATAGCTCTATAGAACACACTTGTGCGTGACTTCAGTGTGAGTATGGACTCTGGGCAAGCATAATTCACGATGAGGCTCTGCCAGTTGCGTTCTTTGTGTTACGTTTTAATTCAGAACGACAAAAGAAATAATAAATGAAAAACGCACGCAGCCATCTAATGAAAGAAATCGCCACCTGTAAACGGTTAATTAGCAATGTATAGCATCATGTGCGAAACTGGCTGATATCACACTTTGTGATGCGTGAGACGACTACCCCAAGAGGAAATCGCCACTTTCAAGTCTGCTTATGGGTTTTAGCAGAATATACTTTACAATAAAACGCAAAAATTACAAACACAAAAAAAGAAAGCGCTAAGATTTATATGAGCACACATGACACTCGTGAAATGGAATTATGTAAATGTGTTGTTTTTACAGACACAAATTTTAATATTTTTCAGCAATGAACAGAACAGTGCCGTTGTACAGTGGTTACGTTTTATGGTAGCTGAACCATATGTAGTGGGTTTCACCACCCCCGTAGCGGTCGCAATTCCAAAGAGCGGGAAAGCTTGACGTCCCTGTATTTACGTTGGAGAGCACGTTAGAAAACACAAGGAGCCCTCCACCATGGCGTCCCTCGGAGTTTTATTTATGTCCTATTACGTCAAACTCAAACACTCACTAAAGAAAAATAAGTACGTTCAGCGGGCACAGCCATAAAACTACAGTGTTTTCTCTCCCCTAACAAAACAACCTTTATTTTGTGCTGTGGCTTTCTTAGCCAATGGTATTGATTGTGTTTGTAGATTGCCCGAAATACCATTTGCACAAATAAAACAATTCCGTAAGGCTATTTCTGAGACCAGTATTGTTTTTGAACGGAAGGAGTTACCTATTTATCATGTTAACAAAAGAGTACCTGTAATCTTGGCCAATGACTAAAAGTAAGCTGGCGATTATTTGTAAAATGGGACAATAATTGCATAGCCTTCGTATTAAACATTGCCGGTAACAAATTTCATCAGCTATAAAAATAACCGCATCATGCTTTGCTTGGAGACAGCCGCAGAATGATTCGTAGTGGAGATTTTAGCTATTTTTATGAATGCTGTCATAATTTGCAAAAATCACACCAGCGAGGCGAACAAAATAAAAAAATGAGGGGTAGTTTGTCTCGCAAAGGAGCGAGGTGGTAGCTGAAAAGAATGCGGAATAACGTACGTTTTCAGGAAAGAATTATACGAGCACAAAAAAAAAAAAACTTTAGTGTTCTTCAAGTGCCTAAGGAGTAGGTTCATGCTTCATTTATTTGAAAATATACAATAGCACTTACGATAATTTGTTATCTTTTCAAGCAAGCGGCAACAAAATTGGCTAATTTATCCGCATTTCAGCTTTATTTCCAAGGTGGCTGTAGGCCCGTGTGCTCAGATTTGGGTGCACGTTAAAGAACCTCAGGTTGGTCAAAATTTTCGGAGCCCTCCACTACGGCGTCTCTCATAATCATATGGTGGTTTTGGTGCAGTAGTTACGGAGTTCGGGTGGTGACACGAAAGTTTGGCATTTGTGGACTGCGCCGGGTGCACTATGCATAGCCGTGTTTCGCATGGTACAATAGATATAATTCCGTTCGATTCAAATTCAATCGAGGTGGCAGCATTGCACTGTAGGCTAAATGCTAGAAGATCGTGCACTGTACGATGTGGGTCCACATTAGAGAACTCCTGCTGGTTGAAATTGTCCGGTGCCCTTCACTACGTCGTTTCACCTTTTCCGAGTTCATATTCAGCGTTAAATACCGTAAACACACTAACAAATGACACCTTCCCTCATAACCTACATAATTATACGCTTCAGCCTTTAAATTCTGAAGAGCAACTTCGTACACGCCCCGCCGTGGTGGTCTAGTGGCTAAGGTACTCGGCTGCTGACCCGCAGGTCGCGGGATCGAATCCCGGCTGTGGCCGCTGCATTTCCGATGGAGGCGGAAATGCTGTACGCCCGTGTGCTCGGATTTGGGGGCACGTTGAAGAACCCCAGGTGGTCGAAATTACCGGAGCCCTCCAATACGGCGTCTCTCATAATCATAAGATGGTTTTGAGACGTCAAACCCCACATATAAATCAATGCTACTTCGTACACAAATAAATATCCGAAATCTTTGAAGTATGTTTTTCTAAATGTCCCTCAGGTCGTTGCTGTGCCTTTGTTATGCCTCCAAATTATTGCATTTACGTGTGCTAAATAACTCAGCAGAAAGTTCTTCTACTCAAGAATGCATACTTTAGGCACTTGAAAGGCCAGTGCCCCAGCTAGTGTGGAGACGAGATTACGCGAGGCAAACGTTGCATCAAATATGGTCAGATTGTTATCAGTTGTTCCTACCCACATGAATCCGCGCACATCTTCATGGTAGCTAGCCACCATTTACACCAGGAAGAAGAACATGCCAGCATCCATCTTGTTATATCCTAAATACTTTACTGGGGCACTTCGCGGTGAAGCTTTCTCAGATGTTCGGACACGCTAAGTACATTAGGCTGAAAATACCCCCTTTCAAAAACCACTGCTTTAATAAAAACGCGAATGTCGTTTTCAAAACGTCCTGATGGAACAAAACGCATTTCATGCCCTTCTTCTGCATACGTGAATTACAATGATAGAACTATGTGAAAAAAATCCGTCAGAAATATTATAGGAAACGAATAATAACGATTAGAAGTTTGCAGAGGCTCCATGTATTTTTCTCTGGTTCCTAGAACGATTTCGATAACGAATTATCGATAAAACAGGCTGGTTTATTTCACATGCTCCTAGTAAAGTTTTTTTATGAAGTTAAGCGTCGATGCATGAACATTGTTTTTTCAGATAATTGAGCATAACTGCTGACGGGGATCATTAGGCTGTAGAAAACATGGGGTCAATTCGTGATGCTGACATATGTTCTTAAATGCGTCAACGCAAGGCACCTAAGGAACTGGGACAACATCGCCTTTTTTTGATGCGCACTTTGCACGTGTGGAAAACACCTATGATAATAAAAAGAACATGCAAAGCATTTAGGGAAGACATGAACTGTCAGTCCTCAAAGAGTTTTCAAATTTTCCCTCTCTCAAAAATATCGTGGCAAAAAGGGCGACTTATATAGCTAAAGACGTGTGATATTGACATTGGGTCTATCGGCAGTAGGTACATAATAACATTTAGTAAAGCAATCTTTTTTTTCATTGGAGAGAGAGAAAGATAAACATGCAAAGAAAGGCAGGGAGGTTAACCAGACGCACATACGGTCTGCTACCCTGCACTGGGGAAGGGATGAAGGGGAGAAAAGAGGTTGCACAGAGATAAGAAGGTACACACAATCACGAGCACACTCGGGGAGCACACACAGTCTACAGGCGGTCGCTCAGGTTTGTTGACTTAAAGTAAAGTAGCAGTGCTTTAGTCGTTTTCTGCGCAACTGCGGCAGATGCCCAAGGTCCTAGAATCTTCTGCACACAAAATGGTCTGGAGTCAAGTTGATTCAAAACCATCCGGAGCTAACATCGCTGTGTATCGTAGCAAGCGCAGCTGCACAGAACGTGTTCAATGGTCTCTTCAGCTCCGCAGTAGTCGCATGTAGAAGTGTCTGCCATACCAATGTGAAAAGAGTACACCTTTGTGAATGCAACACCCAACCAAAGGCGTCATAACAGTGTCGCATCGGAGCGGGAAAGTTGGAGATCAGAAATAAAGGAAGGAGCTCTTTTCAGTGTTATTCGGCCATGGCTAGCGCTTCGAGTTGCTTGTGCTAGCAGGAATTTTATGTAGGATGGAGAAAGTTAGCCCACGCCAAGCTAAATGTAAGTGTCATCAATATTTGCGCAAATCTTATGACCACTAAATTCTTTTAGCTCACATTCATCGTTTCATTAAACAGCGAAGCGTGATAAAAGCTAAAGACCCGTCTCTATTTCAGTGCATTTGAAAGGATACGGGAAACATTCACATAGGTTATTTGAATATTTCATTGCCATAAGCTACAACATACCTTTAAAATAAAGATAATATAGCTATAAAATGACTTTCAAGACAGTTGCCAAGACGAAAGATATACCTTAAAAATGTCTGGACTAATAAAAGGCCAAAGCTATTTGCATCGCTATAGCAATGTTGTTCTTTTTATATATGAAAACAACATTATTGCTTGTAAAATGCATGAAAAGCCGGTAATTATATGTGAAAGTAGCCTTGCACAATTGTTCTCCACGGTAACCTAGTATAGCGACACTGCAGGTAACATGTTGCTACAAGGTAAGTTCACTGGCTGAATGTTGTTGAGGAACATTAAACTTGGCAAATATTGAGACAATATACTCAATATGGGACTCTGGGAACACAGGCATCTGTGTAACCTCAATCCCTTCCCTCTGCGTCCCCCATCTGCCATCCCGAAATCGAAAAGAAGTGAGGCCTTTCGCGATGTTGATTTGGGGCACTTTTTGTCATACGTTAGCGAGCCGCTTTTACATATCTATCCGTTAAGAAACAGGAACGGATATTTAAAATCTGTGCTCTAAAATGACCCATTCCTGACAGAACCACGATCGATGAAGAGTCAGTGAAAAATCTCGGTGACACGATCACTTATCCTACGAATTTCAGGGGAATAGGAATATTTTTTCGCAGTCCCGCACGAGGCCTACTGGCCTGCAATGAAATAGAGTATGACTGCAGCTCGCTGATTGTCGCCCCTTGACGTTTGACACGAACGTATGATACCTATGGTTTCGCGGAGGAAACCGAAATCACGCGCGTGTGCGGAAACCGAAGTGTGGGCATTGGCTCCGCGCCGCAGGTTGAGCATTAGTAGCACGTCATAGCGCCAGTGATTATTCACATGAATCTTGAAGGCTCCAATGAGCCTTCTTGTGCATTCGTGTTCAGACTACAGGTGACTTCACGTATTTTGTTCAATGGGTCATTGTACGGTTTTTACGTCCGGCTGCTACACCTTAGGATGTCCTCGCAGTAAGACATCTTAAGAAAAGTGGACGAAGACCGGAAGAAGAAATTGGCGGTGCGTCTGCGTGCTTCAGCGGAGTATATAAAAAAAAAACGCTGATTTGACGTTTTGTGCGAGAAAATTGGTGAATAGGCGCTTCGTGAGATATGTTCTCCATCTAGAAGTAATTTTAAGAAACTAAACATTTCTAGGACGGAAAGTCACTGGTAGTTGGCCGCGCTGTGTAGTTTTAGTGAAGCGTATAAAAACCACCCTTTTTTCGGTCATAGTGTTTATTACGTGGCACCGGAAATGTGATGCTGTCCTCTTTATAACTACGTATCTATGTATTTTCGAAATAAAGCAACACACTGCCTAGAGACCACTTACTGAGGTGCCAAAATTTGCGTAACACTTTTTTTATTTACAATGTCAGCACGTATGCACGCAAAAATCAGATCAATGTGGCTGGTCGCTTAGGAAAGAGTTAAACTTTCACAATTCTACTTGATCGGGTGACAAAAGCAGAAAGACAGAAGCGAAGACGGACAGACAGACAGAGCGAAATTTCTGCGTTGAAGTATTCCAAGAAAGAATATATCGTCTTTAAAAGCAGATCGTCTTGACAAGGAAGCAAGGCTTGGCAACGCCAACATGGCCTATTGTTCGCGACGCACACATATGTCACCTCTATTGGCAAAGGAAGCTACCGAATGTTAAGTGAATTTCATGATTACGTGAGCAGGACCATAAATATTTCGAAAAGCATCGACACCATCACGAAAACAAAACTGGGCACTCTTAAGCATCGCTTTTAAGAGCTTAACGCGTGAGTGACATACTGTCTCTATACGAACATCCACCACCTAGTGCATACTTTTTATTGTATGACGTCACTAGAAAAGATTAAATTCTGGATTACTAAACGTAATGAATAAACTTGAAAGTGGCTTGTTTCAGTGAAGATTTCGTGTAAGACTGCATTCTCTGCAATGGTTAGGATGTTTTAAACAATGAGCAGTTATGCACGGGAAATATTTGCGAACTCGCAATGCACTCACGGGATTTCTGTGCACTTTTCCACGGGGTTGAGCGCCAGCGACGCTCAGCTCAAAGTGTCTTAGGTATAGGCTTCCGTTGACATGTAGAAAGCACAAACGACCTGATTTTACAAACGGAAACGAACGTGTTAAACGTGGTGCTTTTAAAACAATCCAAAATCAAGTAGCATTGAAACAAACATACCTTCGAGTATCGACGAACGGCAGGCTCTCATCTTGCTTTTCGGTAGTCCTCTAGCACTAACATCTTCGGCAGATTGTCAATATCAGTGCTAGTCGGGCACGCAGGACTGCTCCATTACGAAAGCTTGCAGTGTACAGTACACTACGTGAGCATTCAGTGAGCGAAGCACATCACATGAGCCCGCAGCACTTCACAGACGCAAAAAAAACAAACAGGGTCATCTTCATGGTGTCGCCAAAAGAAACATCAGCACCGAAGAACAGGCTTCTTCAGGCTTAGCAATCATGTTATCTTGAATGGCGGCAGCACACATTCGCACATCTGCTCGACACTAAACGAGGGCTGAAACTGAGTGACGTTAGAGGCTATGAGCACAGTAGGGAGCAGGATTGAAATGTTTTCTTTAGGTAGCATTGCTCTGTCAACGCCACCTAGACTAGACTACCAGGCCTGCTCATTGCCGCCGTGACGTGACTCGTTTTTCCCGAGCGAGTGCTAATGCGGGAGGCTGGGAATCCTTTGCCACAATCGTCTCCCAGTAAAAGAAAGCGTTGGCGGCAAACTTTACACGCTTAGCAGCTTCATTCTGCATTTTGGGTGAAAAAGGGTGCTAGTGTAAGTAATGTATTGCACTTAAAAGCATTTGCAGATTCACGTGCGAGTCATTTCTTCCACGAAAAAGTCGAAGATTGTACGCTATCGAACGTGTGGCCGACGTACAAGAGCAAAATTTGATGGACCGACAAAGTGACGAAATAAACAAGGTGACTTTTGTTCATTCTTTATTTATATATACTTACACACGCACACACACTATGTAGAGCACATGAGAAACTGTTTCTACTCATTTTCAAAGTTTCTGCAACATCTGTCTTCATAGACACGTAGTTATTAGGGGGAGTTTGTGCTGCTGCCACAAGTATGTTATTCAGCACATCATAGGGGTCAGGATCATTGCAAGAGAAAACAAAACTTTCCTTTCAGAAAAAAACTTTGTGAGCGACACATAGTGACATGTGGGGTTTGACGTCCCAAAACCAACATATGATTATGAGAGACGCCGTGGTGAAGGGCTTCGGAAATTTTGACCACCTGGCGTTCTTTAACGTGCACCCAAATCTGAGGACACGGGCCTACAACATTTACGCCTCCAGCGGAAATGCAGCTGCCGCATCCGGGATTCGAACCCGCAACCCACGGGTCAGCAGCCGAGTACCTTAGCCACTAGACCACCACGGCGGGGCTGTGAGCGACACAACAAGCGGCATTCCTTTTTTTGCTCAGGGCACTCTCGCAGTGGTGAGTAGCCAGTCATATAACTTACGTCCTGAAAAAAATGTTAGTAATGAGTATATAGTGAACCGTGTAGCCTCCGTGGGCGCTTCTTCTTCTCTGCCTGTTCTTGTATTGGTATATTTAGGTAGTGGTTCTTAAATATTCTACATTGAAGTAGAAATCACACCTCAAAACCAATTAGAAAAGCACTTTAAAGTAAGTGTTACACAAATCTACATATCAAGAAAGCATAATATGCTAAGGTGTTAACCGCAATAAAGTGGTATGAATACCGTCAAAAATATTATGCAGAGAACCCATGCAATAAATCATTCCTTCCATTTTTATCAACGAAGTGAACACAAGTAAGACAAGCCCGTGGCGCTAATCGCCAATAGCAAAAAGTTTACCAACCCGGAAGGAAAAACGCCTGTTGTGAAAATGTACTGTCACGTGCGTTTATTATTCTATTACCAGGGCTTGCGCCAAAATGTCAGCACATATGACGCCATTATCTTAGAGCAAGAACGAAAAATAGCGGATATGGGACCATTGGAGCCAATTAGAAATATACAGTACGGACACACGCACCTCCAGGTCACAAAGAAAACTAGTGTCGACGACAGCTTGCAAACGACACACTCCCATTTTCTTCTTTGGTTGTCCTTAGGAAACGAAAACAACTCGAAACTTCGATCCTTTTGCCGCGACGATTCACCACGCTGCATCGCCCAACTGTTCGAATTTGCAGCTGTACAGATTGCGAATATCCAGTGCACAAAACACATCACATAGTCGCGCTGCAGTTCTCAAACACAGAAAAAGACGGTCTTCTCGAGTCGCCAACAAGTACACCACCAGGTCACGAAAACGTTCGCCGGGCTTGCCAATCCATGTCTGTCGAGCGACGAAAGAAAGCGCAGACACGACTGTGCAGTGAAACACGCCTGTCACAACGGAGTGACGTCACAGGCTGAGGCAGACACAGTGAGCAGGCGTGAGAGAGAGAGAGAGAGATAAAGATGCAAGGAAAGGCAGGGAGGTTAACCAGACGCACATCCGGTTTGCTACCCTGCACTGGGGAAGGAATAAAGGGGAGAAAAGAGGTTGCAGAAAGATGAGAAGGTACACACAATCACGAGCACACTCGGGGAGCACACACAGTCTACAGGCGGTCGCTCAGGTTTGTTGACTTGAGGTAAAGTGCCAGTGCTCTTGTTGCTTTCTGCGCAACTGAGGCAGATGCCTAAGGTCCTAGTATCTTCTGCACACAAAATGGTCCAGGGTCAAGTCGATTCAAAACCATCCGTAGCTGGCATCGCTGTGTGTCGTAGCAAGCGCAGCTGCAGAGGACGTGTTCGATGGTTTCTTCATCTCCGCAGTAGTCGCATGTAGGAGTGTCTGCCATACCAATGCGAAAGGAGTACACCTTTGTAAATGCAACACCCAACCAAAGGCGGCCTAACAGTGTCGCATCGGAGCGGGAAAGTTGTGATGGTAGCTTTAGCTTGAGCGAAGGATCCAGTTCATAAAATTGACACCTTTGGAAGCTGGTAGACGACCAGAACGTGAGTGTGAGATCTCGAGCCAGCAGGTAAAGTTGTCTTGCTGCATCATTCCTTGATAGAAGAATCGGGGCTACACGGGTTTCTTCATGGGCTGAGCAGGCAGCATCATCAGCTAATTGATTTCCGGTAATACCGATATGACCAGGCAGCCATTGATATATAATATCATGCCCTCGTGCTAGAGCTTCATGATGGCAATGTCTTATTTCTTTTACCAATTGGTCATGACTCCTCCTACGCATGGCAGACTGCAAACTCTGAAGCGCTGCCTTCGAATCACAGAATATGACCAATTTTCCTGCACGTTCTTGAACGAGATATTGTAAAGTAGTCCTTATAGCAGCAAGCTCTGATGCCGTAGATGTAGTCATATGCGACAACTTGAACTTGATTGTCATTGCTGCAGCCGGAATTACAACGGCACCTGATGAGCTGCTGGACGAGACGGACCCATCAGTGTATATCTGCGTTCGGTCTAAGTACAACTCATGTAATAATAACAGTTTTGCTTGCTTCAATGCTACTCTGGAATGATTGCTTTTCTTTTTGATTCCCGGAATTTCTAGACGTACTTGCGGCTGGTCGAGGCACCACAAAGAACATGTCATTCTCGCAGCTGGCGTATATCCTGATGGAATGCTGTTTAGGTGCTTGGCTATGACGTCTGAAAACGTAGCACGTGGTCTTCCGGAGGGTAGAAAGGCCAAGTGGTGGTCGGGGACACGGCTAGCATGTCAAATGTGCGCTCTGAGGCAATCCACAACTCTATATGTCCTGACAGGATGGTTTTTGGCAAGCATAATTGTGGCATAAGTAGAAGCGCATCGGGGCAGTCCTAGGCAGATACGCAGTGCCTGACCCTGCAAACTCTCCAATGAATGAGTATTGCATTTGCAAGTGTTAGTCAGTACCGGCAAGCTGTAGCGCAATAGACCCAGAAATAGGGCCCTGTACAGCTGTAGCATGGAGGCCACAGAAGTTCCCCATGCTTTCCCGCACATGAATTTCATTATATGCTGTTAAGTTAGGCCTGGAAATTCGTCTGGGCAGACGCCATTGTGCGTAAGCCGGTCCACTGGGAAGGGTCTCAATCCCTTCGGCGCCCAGTCTGACGGACGCTGTCGAAGATCTGAGCAATTATCCAGACCATACGGCAAGCAAAGACGAGTTCCCGTTTTTCAAATGCGGAACCTTTTGTCGACTCTTCGAGCAGAAGCGGTGACGGACCCTTTTGTCGTCTCTTCCAGCAGAAGCGGTGACTGATGCCCTCGGCGACTCATCGGGCGACGGGGAAGCTGGCGTGACCGGCGCCAGAGCTGACAGGAGAGTGGCGCTCCTTTTAATCCCCAATCAAGTAGACGACCGGCTGGCTGCCTGTGCCCGCCAGGCATTGTCCCGGCTAGCCGGAGGATCATACGTCGTGTCGCCACGACGCCATGACGAGGGAGAAGAACAAAGACAGCATCTTCCTGGAAGAGACCGCGGCGGCCCCCGCAAATCACCCCGCCAATTAGGCGAGCTGTGCGGCAGACCCTTTGATGTACGCTGTCAGGATCGTGGGAACTCTCGACTAGCGGCACACACACGACGAGGAAGAGCCCTGCTGCTGCCACCTTGCAGTGCAGTGTTCACGACTCAATATTGTACGTTCACGTGGACCATGCATGCTGGTCCCCCTCACCTGTTGTGTGTGTGTGATTGGTGTTCCACTCGGAGAGGAGGAGCCCGACAGGGCATAAAACGACGCCGCAGAGTGCTGGACGTCGCTCTGAACTATGTAACGTTCAACCACCACGCTCGTGGGTTGGGAAACCACTATCCCTTCTTTTCTGTAAATATGTGTAAATAATGCCATAAACCTGTTTGTTTCTCGTATCTTCAAGAGACCTTTCTTTTAGATGCGGAAGCATCTTATACTCGCGCCTTGTAGTGCGCCGTCCGCGCCGTCCGCGCCGTCCGCACCGCTTCTCGAACATTCGACAGCTGACGCGCGCGCATGCGCCGTCGCGCCGTCACCCACTCTTCCACCATCTGTGCATCCCTTCCTCCTCTACACACCACGCGTGCTTCACTCCTCCACCATCTGTGCGCCCTTCCTCCTCTACACACCGCGTTCGACATCTACAATTCTCCTGATTCTCCAGTGGACGCGCATGTGGCGTCGCGCTTCGAGAACATTCAACAGCTGACAGTGCATGCGCCGTCGAGCTGTATATATACTCAAGGTCGGCGCTCGCTCGCTCAGTTGCCGCTCGTCGGTTGGTTTGTACGGCGCGTCGACGTCCAAGGTCGCGGTGAAATGAATTCCAACGAATCCACAAACACAATGATCGACGTCCCTTTGACCAGCGCCGCCCTTTCGCATACGTGTGTACGTGTTCACTCATTTAACACCCCCTCCTACAACCACGTTAACCAATTTAGCCATCGACCCAAGTAAGTCGCAATTTAACACCCCATTTCACAACCACGTTAACCAATTTAGCCATCGACCCAAGTAAGTCGCACTTTAACACCCCGTTAACCAATTATATGCTCCGCATCCTCCTCAGTGTTCCCCCGAGGGAAGCTGCGGGCAATTTTTTTCCTACCCTTAACAATGCACAATAGATAGCAGTCTTTTCTTCAAGTACGCACAATGTGGGCTCCATGAAAGACTTCTGTCGATTATTATGCCCAGGAAACGATGTGTCCGTGCATATTTGACACTCTGCCCATTGATGTAAACAGGGTATGGCGTCATTTATTTGCGTGTTAGCGCCATCAACGCGCACTTCACAGTTGATATAGTTGGCCTTGTTTCTGAAGGTAGGCTGTTGTGAGGGTTGCTGCCCGCTGTATTCGTGCACGCACCTGAGGTCGAGTAACTGCAGCACTCCAGAGGCAAATATCATCGGCGTATATGGATAGGCACACCGACTTTGGCAGAACCTTCACCAGACCAATGAGGGCAACATTGAACAATGTGGGGCTTAAAACACCTCCCTGAGGTACTCCGCAGTAGGTGTAAGGTTCAGCAGTTGTACCCTCATTTGTTCGCACAAAGAAACCCCTGCCAGTTATATAATCTTTCATCCATTGAAACATTCGTCCACCAATGCCCATTGCTGTGAGAGAACTGAGGATGACATCGTGAGCTACATTATCATATGCACCCTTCACGTCAAGAAAGAGTGCCACTGATATGCGCTTGCGACTTTTTTCTTGTTGCACAAATGTCGATAAATCAAGGACACAGTCGATGGAGGAGCGGCCCCGACGAAAGCCTGCCATGCAAGAAGGATGTTTGGTGTATCGTTATAAGTACCACTCGAGACGAAATAGAACCATTCTTTCCATCACTTTTACGAGGCAGCTTGCGAGGGCAATAGGGTGATACGCTATGAAGTCCAATGGTGATTTCCCGATTTCAAAAGTGGTAATAATCGACTTATTTTCTATTCTCGGGGAACACTGCCGTGGAGCCAGGAGTTGTTGAAGCATGTTAAAAGTTCTTTTCTGGCTTTTTGTCCAAGGTGTCCCAACGCACTATAAGTAATACCATCAGGACCTGGCGATGACATGCGCTTCGAAGCGACTAACGCACCTTCCAGTTTTTCCATGGTGAATGGAATGTCCATTTCTGGTAATCACGTCTCAGGAACGATCACGGCGTCGATGCTCTCGTTCATAATATTCCCGGCAACTCTCGTGTAAAGTTCTTCAGCCACTTCGAGTTCTGTTTTTCCATGATGTAGTGCCAAAGCTTTAAAAGGGCGCCGTTGTTGCGGAGAGGAGCGAAGACCACGAACTGTTCTCCAGAATCATGACAGCGGTTTATGAGGGTCTATAGATTCGCAGAATGCTTTCCAGCGTTCGCTCTCCAGCTTGTAAATGCGTCGTTGAATCTTTTTCTGGAGCCGCCTTGCTTCCCTCAGATCGTAAATTGATCTTGTGCGTCTGTATCGTCGTTCAGCACGCCTTCGTATAGCTCGTAATGTTTCCAGTTCGATGTCAAACTGTGTATTTTTAGACGAAAATGGTAATTTACATTTGGACGCTTGCATAGCTTCCGCTATGGTATTTTCCAGGCTGCAGGCGAGGCCTTCTTGACAAGCGTCCTCAACAAGCGATGTAAACATCGACCAGTCAGTGACAATTACAACACCGGAAGAGAAATTCTTTATGATACCATCGATAGTCACGTAGCTGGGTATAAGATCACTCCCCTGAGTCTGAATATCGCAAAACCATCTAACTTTGTCAGAGAAGCACCGTGACACCAATGTCAGGTCAAGCCAACTGCCATACGTGAGACCACGCAGATATGTGGGGGTGCCATCGTTCATGATGGAAAGGTCGTAATCGGAAGCGAATGTAACAATGTTCCGGCCCCTGGCATTCATCGTAGTGCTCGCCCAAAGCATGTGATGGGCGTTGAAGTCACCGGTGATGATCCAGGGCCCATCGGTCCTCATTAGGATGTCTTTTATTCTGTCGCAGTCAAACCGCGATGACGGAGATATATATCCACCAATGAGCGTGAACGAAATCGCATTCTTCTTTACACGAAGACACACGTACTGATTGTCGTCATTTGAACTTATTGGGTGCGAAAGATAAGTCAAGTCTGTGCGAATGTAAACAATTACTTTGCTTCGTTCTTCGCAATCGGCTGAACAAAAAGCTTCATAACCGGACAATCTATAAGGCGTTGACACGTTTGGTTCACATATGACAAGTATAGGGAATCGAATGGCCCGAACAAATTGGCGAAAGTCCGAGATACGGGACTTCATTCCTCTGGAATTCCACTGAAAAATTGACGCACTTTTAACTTCAGTGCGGAAGATGAGATTATGTGGAGCCATTGTGCTTATACGACGTTAGCAAGAACTGGATTCAATGCATCCAGTATTTGCAGTGCACTCTTAGCAGACGGAGATTGTATGCTGCTCAGTAGTGTGCGAATCGTGGCAATTATTGATTGCACGATTGCAGTCACTTGACTGTCTTGGTTGGAAAGATCTCGAACCGGGATCGCGGATTGGCCGTCATGAACCTTCTTCGGTTCGCTTGATGCTGCTTCCTTTTGAAGGGCAGGGCACTCTGTCACAGTTAGGGTATGCTCACTGGCTTTGTCCTTTACAGCCTTTCCCACGGCATGTGGTCTGGGAGGCAAAGGAGGTGGTACTGATGAGGGATCTGGCAAACGTGTCGAGGAGGTAGCGGGCGTCTTTGAAGACTGACGTCGGCGTGAACGACGCCTTCTGACTTTAGCTGCGGCTTCTCGATGAGATGAGTGATCGCGCACCATCTCCTTCAAGATGGCAATTTCCTTCTGATTCCTCGGGCAGTCCTTCGATGTGGCTTCATGGGATCCATTGCAATTAGAGCATTTCTTGACAGTTGCGAAGCACTTATCTGCTTAACGGGGCTTGGCGCAGTGGTGGCATACCACCGAATTTTCGCAGACGCTGCTCACATGTCCAAGTTCCACGCATTTACGGCAATGGAGAGGCTTTGGAATGAAAGGCCGCAAAGCATGTCTGAAGTACCCCACCTTCATGTGAGAGGGGTGTGATGTGCTCCTAAACGCAATCTTCACACAGCGAGACTTGCCTAGCCAGGTGACATCATTAATTGGAGTATCAGTTGTTGACTTGACAAGAAATTGTAAGTCATTATTGGAAATAGCCACATCTATATCGTAGATCACGCCGGTTACTACATCACATCCCAAGGGAACATGAGAGCGCACCTGGTTGCCGTCCAAGACAGTTACACTGCGGAGAACGCCCAACGCACTTGCGTGCAAAACGTCCACAGCCAGTATATTCTTTGTGGCGTTCACTCTTATGTCCGTGATCTCTCTTATGTCCGTGATCACTCATATGTCTGTGAGCAGGCGTTAAGGTAATTATATGCCATTGGCCCTGCCCCTCTTTGCCACTCGGCTTCATCGTATACGGTGCTGACACACATAAAAGTCGCCACTTTCGCACGATAGTTAGAGATTTCGTCAGCTGTATGGTGAACAGCCAGATATGTCTTATATAAGAAGTTGTTTACGGTTAGGTAACGGTGCCATGAGAAACATGGGTATTACCAACACCAGGAGCCCTAAGATGAAACGCAGCGTTTGTGCTTGCGAGGACGGCAGCCCTAGATACGTAGACTAACTTGAATTGATAGCACCTAACTACAATTGGCGATAACCCCACATGAAGTCTGTACCCCTGAAGGCCACAAGTAGCCACCACTGCAGCACAAATTGACGTGTCACCAACATTACACCCGCATAAGATCTTTTTCTGAAGCCGTTTCGAAATCTTGCCTTTTCTTGTCGTTGAATACTCGATTGCCACGCAGAATGCTTGCGCTCGAATCCTGCTTGTACCATAAGATATCTTATTGGCATTCGTCCATTCAACACTGCCGGCATCGGTTGTTAATAACACACTCAGTTGAAATTACAAGTGCCTATCCTCGTGGTTCGTCGGTAGATGTTAACGCAAAAACAAGTGCGGTGCATATACCCGCATACCGCTGGCCGTGGTGTACGGGTAAGTGCCACCACTGTCTTTTCCACTCAGTCATATTCATCAAGGCCTGTTACCCTTCGCTTACTAATTTTGTCTACCTTAAGGTAAGGAGATGACTAGAGCACCGGGTGTAGGCCAATAGGTAGCCATATAGATAGATAGATAGATAGATAGATAGATAGATAGATAGATAGATAGATAGATAGATAGATAGATAGAAAAAGTCCTCAGAGAGTCTGAAGTACGCAAAGAAATGCTTCGCACTTCAAACTTGTTCAGAAATGAGGGGGCCTAAAAGGCGTTTTGCTGGTGTAAATATGCTTGTGGGTGTAAAAACGCTTACAGTGATGCTTCGTCAAGCGAACGTATTTTAGTCATTGGTGCAACCCATGTTGGGAATGCGCTTTTCGGAAAGGCGAAAATCACGTCTGTTTATGGGCCGTTTATTGTTTCCCGTTTTGCGCTGTACCACTCCAAGTGTGTGTGTTCACTGCTGCAGAAAGGCAAGTAGACAATCGTTTTATTCAGAAAAAAGGACAGGTCTTATGGCGTGGTGGCAATGATATCTCCGTGTTGACCTAACATACACCTGCATGGCAACCAAGAAAGGGCAAGACCTGAAAACCCCCAGGGGAGAGAAACCGTGCTAAGGAAGAACGGGGTATAACCCTGTAGTACTCTACTGAGAAATCCTTTGGGTAGCCAAGAGGTGGTTCACCAGGCGAGTGCTACGTTTTAGCAATTTTGTACAACTGCCGAATATATTTGCTTCTCGCTGCGCTTTTGACTCCTGTTGGGCTAGAAACAATGTATACGCAGAATGTTGGCCATACAGTCTGGGCCACAATGTGTTCTGGATCGCAGATTCTTATAAAGCTCTCTATGCATTCTCGAGCCGTGATTGGTGGAGAGTGAGCAGAATTTACACGTAGTTCGCAGCTGTCGTACCACTCTGAAACAAAAGGAAAGTACAAGAAATAAACGTGCGACGCCTCTTTTTGCCAGGCACTTGATGGTCCATATAGTTGCACAAACACTATACCAAAGACATGTGTTCTATTCATTTCAATGTCGTTTACCTATGCGCACATGGGGGTATAAGTTCTTTGGCAAAGTAATATATTCATTTACTTGCCAGAACTACGATATAGTTATTAAGCTGAAAGTCTTTGGGGTTCCGAAAATCTTGAAATGTTTGGCGGTTTCCAACGTGAACTGACATCCCACAATTTCGCTGCACCGTTTCGCCTTTATTGAAATTGAAATGCGACCAGGGCGACCGAGATTGAATCCGCAGACTGCGTGTCGAAATCCAAGCACCGTACCCACTCTAGCACTGAGTCAGACAATTTTCAGCGCTAATTGCCTTAGCGGAACGCATATGCAGTACTTTCGAAAACCTGCTATGGTGCAGGCTGTATAGTATATATGTATATATATATCTTTTCAGCTGTCACTTGTCGCCGTGTAAATAGTCTATTAGGCACCAGTCAATCTGTTTTATTGTAGATTGTAACCCAGGACACCCACTCAATATGTATATTTTCTTTGTTCTATTCAGAGAAGTGAAGAAAAAAAACAAATCTATTGCAAATGTACAATTGTTGTGCTTGAGAAACGAAAAATGCGACTGAATTGCAGTTTGACAGGTACAGCACATGTCATGTGGCACCGAGACAAGGTTTTATTTTAAGAGAAAGAGAGAGTGCTCTCATTACATCTATAGTATGCTCTGGTTTTTTTTTTCAACTTTACTTCGTGCTTGGTAGTGTCCTATGTCTGTATAAAGTAAAACGAGAACCCTCACACAATGTAAGAAGAAAATTCCTCACCACAAAATAAAACATAATAATTTTTCAATAGGGAGGCAGCATATTATGTGTATAGGGTTTGGCTCGTAACCCAGATGATTGAATTAAATGTTAAAAGACGACTGACTCATAAGGACGCAAATCAATGTTGGCCTATGAAGTTATATCCCCTTTCATCTATAATTGCATGACATAATATACACCTTACGTAAATAACCTACACCTAGAAGATTATCTAGTAAATAAACTATGAACATAACATCACAAAAATTCACATACAGCTTCACGAAGAAATAATCTTAGAAACGACGAATCTTGAACGAAAAACTCGCCAAAAACGTTCACATTGTTGGCTAACGTTGGACCTACTCACGGTTGGCGAATATTTGCTTCCGCACAGCAAACAATATTCCACACTTGTGCTCATCATCTTGGTGCACCAACTGCTCTGCACCTCTGTCAGCACCATCTAATTAAAAAAAAAAGCCCATTGACAGTAAATTGACATAATCTCACATTTGCAGGCCTGTTTATGTAAACATGCAAATTTAACGTGCACGTTTGTTCGGACAATAATTTCACTAAGTATTAGGGATAAAATTACATTCTTTTAAGCAAACGACAATGGAAACTAGAATCGCATGCCTGCACAGATTTAGGATCTTGCTTGGCAAGGTTGTAAAAGACATATAACCACAAACCATTATACCAGCCGGTGACTTCAACGCATTTTTTTACGCATCTAGTGACCTAGATTACTCCCTCTTCAGCATTCACTTCGTGAAGATGCGGGGATTTTGGAAAAAGTGACCTTTCCCGTACTTGGACGGCTTCTCTGGCATTCCTCATTGGGTATAATGGGCAGGTTTCTAAGAATGGGAGTGTAGTTGAACAGCTGCCAATTCCTCCTCTCGTTTAGTTCTTGTAGTGTTCACTAGATAGCGGCACCGTCTCCTGCATGTAGCCACCTCTCGTTTAGTTCTTTCAGAGCTCACTAGATGGCGGGACTTGTAGCTGATAATGAAAAGATGAAAGATGTTATAAACTAGACGGCGGTACTTGTAGTTGATGATGAAAGATGCGAGATGTTATAAAATAGGAATGATGTCACATATGGCACGTGTCATTGGTGGAAGGCAATCGTTCGACTTAGTGCGGCGACGTACGCTAGGGGGAGCATTGTAATAAAATCGAGTAGGCAAAATGTACGGAAGATTCATGGTTTACCAGGTTTTCCTCCAGAGCTTCGCCCACTCATCATCATTCACTTCGTGGATATGGCGGCACTTTTTTTTTTTTGGGGGGGGGGGAGTGGTGGTTGTTCGTTTTCTGCTCTTCTGCGTTTCGGTAAGCCTCAATTCCCTGAGGAGAATTCGCCCGCTGTGCTGCCAGTTATTGCGACAAAGTGTGCTGTGAGTTGCGCATCGCACATTTTCCTCTAAGACAGGGGTCTTGTAATAACCTCGTCTAGCGGGCTGCCACCACAAAATTTATCCCCTTTGAGCCGGGACAACGAAGGAGATCAGAGCTAAGGAAAGGAGGGCAGAGAGAGGATGGAGGTCGTACTCCTAACACACGGTAAGTTAACTTTGCCATTGCAAAGAATGCCTTCATATCTAAAAAAACTTGTAGTTGAGCTTTCATATATAATGTATATGCACTAATAAAAAATAGTGCACGAGCCTGAGTTGATTCACCTCCTTTATCCCTGCCTTACTGTTTGCTGTTTGATAAGCCTGCAAGTTTGGTTGATCTTCCCCTCTAAACTTTGGCGTGGCTTCAATAGAGAGAGTTGGGTTGAGTGAAAGACAGTGGGGTTAACCAGAAAAAGGTACCAATTCGTTACCATGCAGTGGGAAAATGAGAAATGCGAGAGAATGATAAGGAGAAAAACAAGAAAGAAAAGAGCTATGGCAAAAAAAAAAAACTGGCCCCGTATCTGCATGTTAGTCTACAAATGTCGTCGAAAGAGAGTGAACAAAACATTTATGGGATGTTCTGCGCAAGATAGATAGATATGTGGGGTTTAACGTCCCAAAACCACCATATGATTATGAGAGACGCCGTAGAGAAGGGCTCCGGAAATTTGGACCACCTGGGGTTCTTTAACGTGCACCCAAATCTGAGCACACGGGCCTACAACATTTCCGCCTCCATCGGAAATTGGATGTTCTGCGCAAGAAAATCGGCAAATGGCATTCTGGAGGCGCTGCGTTGGAGTGCCTCAAGCGTGCAGCGGAGGCGAACGAGCGCATCAAGTCACGTCACACGTGAGACGTGAGCGCCATCTGGCAGTTTTCTTAGAAAACGAAGCGCGTGGCTCTGAGATCGGTGTGCGCGCCCGTCTCAGAAGTGATAAGATGTAGAACGCAAGGCTCCACCACCGTCTCGTCTCAGCAAAGCGTTGAAAACACTCGCGTTTTCGTGCAAGCGTTGCATGGTCAGCGCAGCGTGATAAGCGCTACGGTCCCTAAAATTACTTATGTATGCCTTTACTAGTAAAAGCTGCACATGCTGAATATATACGAGTTGTTATGGTGCCCCAGACATGCACAATAATTGCTTTTTAATTGACAATTACACAAGTATGAACGCTAAATCTTGAGCAACATAGGTGGGTGCTGCGGATGGGGTCGGCAGTTTCAAGTATCCTGTGCCGTTAAGAGCGGACAAACAGATAAACGTACAGACAGACAACTAGACAGACAGACAGACAGACAGACAGACAGACAGACGGACGGACGGACGGACGGACGGACGGACGGACGGACAGACAGACAGACAGACAGACAGACGGACAGACGGACAGACAGACAGACAGACAGACAGACAGACAGACAGACAGACAGACAGACAGACAGACAGACAGACAGACAGACAGACCAATATTTTTGCGTTGAAGGTCCCCAAGAAAGACTATCGTCTTTAAAGAAATACAACGTATACACACGCAAGAACGGGATTGTCGCAGTCGTTTTGCGAGTCCCGTTGACCGTACGAAATTCAGCAGCGCCTTCGTCGCTTTCTGGTTGGAAGGTCGAATGTTGCGGCCATCTAAAATTGACTGCTACAAAAGCCGCCGATCAACGTGCCACGCAAACATTCCCAAAAGCTGTTGTGAGTGGAAGCTGTAATGAGGACAAAGGACGGAAGGACGTGGGCAATGATTTCGTCAAAGTGATCATACGTAGCACTGTCAGCCATTCAGACTCAATAAGGCAAATGTTGTGGTTAAGTGGCAGCATTTATATACTTAGTATAAAATGCTTATTGCCACGATCTGGTTACCGAAAAGCGGTAACTGAAAACTGTTCTGAGGCACCAGCACCTATACGGTTCAACTGACGACACCAATGCACCGAAGTACAATGAATTTCTTTGAGTGCTAGACACCACGAGTAACGACAATAAGCCAAACGGCCTTGTTACGTGCTTGGACGGTGATCATGCTTGAAGAACCTTGTTCGAGTTTCCACATTTTCCCAAATTTCTAAAGAACTTTCTACAAAGGTGCCGTAAAGCATTGGAAGCAAAGTTCTATATACTTGGAAACGCTTTATAAGGTATAACTTCTTTAAAGGTACCTTTCTGTGCAATAAACTATTTTTCTTCTTATGAAAGTGAGAAAGCACAACAGAGAAAAGAAACTTCGCGCCTCACCTGTTGTCTTCAGCAGCATAATTGCTGGTTCTTCTAGTTCACCAAAAAATGTTCCGACAAGACTCTCTGCACTCGGTCTACTTGTAGAGAAAAGAGTGGTCAGTAATGTTCCCGTGCGTGGGAGCAAATCAAAATATTATTTACATTTAATTCATTTAACACAGAGCAACATCCCTCTTAATTTTTCAATTTTCAGTAGCAATAAGATTGCCAGAGTGGTTGCCATTCCCCGAATCACGGATATAGCTTTTTTTTCAGAGGTTGACCTAGACGTACCTGAACAAATGAGTCACCTATGTCGGTGCGTCGTAATAATATATCACCGCCATGCAAATAGTGCCTGTCTTTATTATACATTACCACCAGCTCTGCAAGATATAACCCTTGAATTGATAGGCTCTCATGCTAGCAATCTCTCAGCAGTGCTCTTTTGGTAACTATTGTGTACTTTACTTCATCTCGTTATATATTAAAGCATTCAATGAGCATTGCTGAAGTGATGCTGGTTAAGCGCATCTTTTCCAAGAAGCGAAATTGCAGGCGATGTATGAAGACAGACTTCGACTATGCCCACCCTTCTTGTCCTGGAGTGTAGCTTCTTTTGAAATACACTTGAGTGTCTGTGACATTAATGTCATAGTCAACCTTGCACAATCCTCGGCGTGTTTCAGACGTGGCCAAGACAGTATATATGCCTCCTGTTGTAGTGAGAAACTGTAAGTCAGAAATAGCAGTGCTTGATATATCAAGTTACACACCGAACGTTAGCTCAAACGGAAACAAACGTTTCATCATTACGCTAGGATTGAGTCACAAAGATCCGGTATTGTTTGTTTGTTATTGCTTTCGACGAATGTCTCTATTGTTCATTACAAAACTAGTTCGCGCAGGCTTTGTATGTGGCTTGTTATAACAATTTCCCTGTGGTGTCACCAAGTGTTCCTCTAGAGCACCAGCTTGGCCTTACGACAATCGAACGCAGATTTCCGCAATTACTTACGTCTGCAATGGGAAGTTGGCTACTGCAATTGCAGTGTTGTTTGACAAGGTTGTAGGCTTTGGAGCAGCACACAAGCATTTAGAGTGACAGCCTCCCAGCATGTACTTCACACACTATGGGCGGTCAAACTGTCACTGAAACTTTGGCCCTTTCTGCCCAAGAAAGATGGATTTATTTTGAGGACATGGCTATAGAATCAATGCACATGACTCCACTGTCAGAGTGCTTGATGAGATGTCGTCAAACGCTGCTCTCCGTGTCGTCTGGTAGTGTGTTAGTCATCATACCAAAGTATTGCATCGTTCATCATCATACTAAAGTTTTCATCGTTATCAAGCCCCACCGTGGCCGCCAGAATCATGGAAACTATTCGCTATGTATGATATTCAATGTAATATACACTTTTTTCGTCTTTCGCAAAATGTGTTGATGAAATTTATTTAACAAAGATTTCACTTCCAATCTCTTCGCACAGGGTGTATGAGCTGAAATGTAGAAAGCAATATTTTATGGTATTCAAAAAAGTATTTCTTTAAGGACTAAAGCCATGAACTGTCAGATGTAACACAATAATATTCATGTATGCTTACCGTCTTAAGGTTCAAATGCTCCTTATATTCTTGCGGTACCCAACTTGTCTTTGCTTTGACGAAGGAAATACAGTAAACTACACTCATTACTGTTAAAAGCTCCATATTGCTCCCAGAAAAGCGGAAGTAACTTACGTTATAGAAGCACTTGCATTTGAAGCTGTTTGCATTGAAATGCCCGTTCTACTATATGTGCTATTATATGGAGTGTTTTGACATTGCTGAGGCACGCAGTGATAAGCCTTTCGAACATATTATGCAGGCAAGCACAACGAATGCATTGTTCTTAGTACAATGTTCATTGTGCTGAAGCTATTGTAGGTTTGTCTGTGTAAGATGGACCTTTCAAGAGCCAAGTATAAAATTCTTAAGTGAGACTACCGACCGTTTAAAAAGAACAGCTGAATCCGCCCTGCTGAACCACGCATGAAAAAGCGTTGTTGATCGTAATTTTGATTTTCAGTCTTATAAACAGTCGTGACATGCTGACGTGTTTATTGTGTTTTCAGGCAACTTAAAAAAACATTCATTATACGAAACACCTCTCCGAAGAAATAGAAAAAATTGTGGAACTCTCAAAACTACAACGCAGGACCCCCGGGTTTTGCATAGTGCAAATTCAATAATAGTCGCATTTTTTTTTGTATCTAACATGAGCTATGATAGGAGCAGTGGCAATTAGCTTAAGTTAAACGAAGCAGTAGGTGAAAGAACTGCAGGTGAGGATTCCAGGGCCTGGCTAGTGTCACAGAACGAGCGCTAAAAAAGGGCGCGACGCCAAATTCTTGCGATAACGGGCGGGAGAAACGCCGCGAAGTCAAAAGAAAAAAAAAGGAAAGAAAAAAAAAAACAAACGGCCAAGGCTCCACGGGCGCGCGCTCTCCCCGCAGAAGCGTGGCTTCATCGACGAACCTCCTCACCCCACAACGGCGGCCGAGCAAGCACTCGATTTTCCAGAACGAAAGGGGCGTGGTCATACCGAGTTGACTCATCGGCCGGGGAGGGCATTCCAACCGTCTCGCCCTCTTCCCAGCTTTCGCTGCGTATCGCGCCGACGAAAGGACGAGAACCGTCTGGAATGCCGCGCGCAAGGTATTTAACCGAGCAGCCGAGATGAGAGATCAGGAGGAGGCGGAAGTGAGCGCCAGAGCGCGTAGGGATTCCGCCGTGTAGTCGGCGAAGGTTTTGGTCCGAAGGGACGAAGCCGGAGATGAAGAGGATTTCCACCTGAGGGGTGAAGGCTCGAGCTACAGGCAAGAGCGTGTGTCTACCGCTATCGAGCGAGGACGCGTGGCAACAGCTGCGTGTGTGAAGCCGACGTGTTCGGGCGAAGAAGTTTGAAGCTTGGAGAGTGGCCTATTGAAGACGGGAGGTTTCCTGGAAGAGAAACTTCGGCGAGGTTTCCTGGAAGAGAAACTTCGAGGGCGCGGAACGACAACAGCGCTGGGACTTTGAGTGAGTGATTCTCGGAAGAGTATATTCAGACTTTTGTTCCAAGGACTTTGGACTGAATAGGTTTTATATCTCTTTAGTCTTTAAGTGTCTTGGTTGTTCAATGCATGCGACTGCATTGTAGTGCGTATTGTTGTCTGTGTCCGTTGTTTCAAGTGTGGTTGATTGTACTGTGTAGTACGTCGTTTGTTTGGTGACGTATTGTATGTAACTATTGTGGAGTGTGCATTCTTGTGTGTGTTTTCGATCTGCCATTTTTGAGAATATAGTATTTGTTTTGTTTATCAACTCTCGGCTCTGACTTGTTCTTTGGGCCACAGCCGGCGTCCGCTGGCGCGCCAAAAAGGACCACTTCTAAATTGTCCACGCTTTCGTGGTGCGGTTCGGAGGGCCAATACTTCGGCCCTTGGAATTAGCCCGGCGATCGCCTCCCTAATTAACGGGACCTGTGTGACAATTAATCTGGCGTCCGCGACATAGGACCTTTTGGTGCACAGTGTGTCCAAAGTAGTAGGAAAGAGCCTCGAGTTGGTGATACTGCTATCGGAACGATTCTGTGTGTTGTTCAGTGTTCTCGTTAACGAGTGCAGGGGAGTGTTCCGATAGACTGATTGAGGCAGATACTTTTTGCACGCGGCAAGGTTTTATTTGCTAGTTACGAGACAGAATGGATCTCGAAAAGTTAGTTGCTCTTGGTGAGAAGATGGGTCTTTCTGGCGCCGAACTACGGAAGTGGGTAAGCCAGAAGGAGAAAGAGGCGGCGGAGAGAGAGAGGTTGGCAGCTGAGAGGGCCAAGGAAGAAAAAGCAGCTGAGTTGGAACGAGAGAGGTTGGCAGCTGAGAGAGCGAAGGAAGAAAGAGAGCAACAATGGAAGTTGGAGCTGGAGCGAGAGAGGTTGGCAGCTGAAAGGGCGAGAGAAGAAAGAGAAGCGGAGATGGCTGAAAGGAAGCGGCAGCGGCAGCACGAGATGGAACTCGAGCGGCTCCGTTTGCAACAGCGAAGTGAAACTCCGGTCCAAGCTAGAGTTGAAAGCAGCGAACGGGAAGATCACGGCTTCCGCTTGAACCCAAGCAAGCTGCTCGTAGCGTTTGATGAAAGGAAGGACGACCTTGACGCGTACCTTCACCGATTTGAGACGATTGCGAAGAGCCAGAATTGGCCGGAACATCAATGGGCAACTGCTTTGAGTACTTGCTTGAGTGGTGAAGCGCTCAGTGTGTACGGTAGGCTGACGCCGACCGATGCAGCCAACTATGCAAAGGTGAAGCTGCTTTGCTGAAGCGATTTAGATTTACCGTGGAAGGATTCCGGGACAGATTTAGAACAGGAAAGCCAGCTGATGGGAGACGGCTACGCAGTATGCCGCCCGACTTTTCCATTATTTCGACAGATGGATTGAACTTTCAGGGACAGCACAGGAGTACGATGAGCTTAGAGAGCTCCTAATTAGAGAACAATTTCTTACTAGTTGCCACCCAAGCCTCTCGCTGTACTTGAAAGAGAGGAGAGCTAAGTCACTTGAAGACATGCTTGAATTAGCTGATCAATTCTTGGAAGCGCAAGGTGGCACTAATTTGGCCAAGGTCAAGAAGGATTGTCCCGATGATTCGAAGAAATTGGCTCCCGAAGAAAAGAAGCGTGCACCATTCCGCGATGTTTTCTGTGCAACCGAGTGGGTCATCGCGCGAAAACTGTCGAACGATCTTTACAAGCCCTACGGTTGTAAAATGTTTCAAGTGTGGTCAGACTGGACACAAAGCAGATGCATGTCGGAACGGAGTGAGTCAAACTCACCAGGTATCCTGTGTGCAAGCGGCACCGAAATCTGATAATAATGCCGTCACTGATGGATTCGTAGAATTGAAGAATGGGGAGAAAATTCCTATTGTGGGTGCTGTAATGTCAAAACAGCCAACCGGTGTTACGAAAGGAATGCCAACGCTGCCTGGAAAAGTTGCGGGCAAAAAGATTACGGTGTGTAAGAGATACCGGCAGTTCCACTGTTATCGTGCGGAGAAATTTGGTACGGGAAAGTGAGTTGACAGGCAGAACGAAGCCGGTTTGCTAATTGACCGTACGGTTCGGATGCTTCCCGAAGCAGAAATTGAGGTTGAAACCCCGTACTTCAGCGGGAAGGTTACTGCTTTATGCATGACGACCCCCCCTGTATGACCTTGTCTCGGAAACATCGACGGGGCGCGAGGGCCAAGTGATCCAGAATGTTTGGGAGAAGACCCGAAGATAGAGCCCTCGCCAACACAGCGGCCGCGAGATACAATGGAGGAGCATCCCGTGACGGATCTCACTAGAGCCCAAGGGGAAGCTGCGGCGCAAGAGACAGCGATGTATGAAGACAGAATTCGACTATGCCCACCCTTCTTGTCCTGGAGTGTAGCTTCTGTTGAAATACACTTGAGTGTCTGTGACATTGATGTCATAGTCAACCTTGCACAATCCTCGGCGTGTTTCAGACGTGGCCAAGACAGTGTATATGCCTCCTGTTGTCGTGAGAAACTGCAAGTCAAAAATAGCAGTGCTTGATATCTCAAGTTACACACCTAACGTTGACTCATACAGAAACAAACTTTTCATCATCACGCTAGGATTGACTTACAAACATCCGGTATTGTTCGTTTGTTATTGCTTTTGACGGATGTCTCTATTGTTCATTGCAAAACTAGTTAGCGCAGGCTTTAAATGTGGCTTGTTATAACAATTTCCCTGTGGTGTCACCAAGTGTTCCTCTAGAGCACCAGCTTGGCCTTACGACAATCGAACGCAGATTTCCGCAATTACTTACGTCTGCAATGGGAAGTTGGCTACTGTAATTGCAGTGTTGTTTGACAAGGTTGTAGGCTTTGGAGCAGCACACAAGCATTTAAAGTGGCAGCCTCCCAGCATGTACTTCACACACTACGGGCGGTCAAACTGTTACTGAAACTTTGGCCCTTTCTGCCCAAGAAAGATGGATTTATTTTGAGGACATGGCTATAGAATCAATGCACATGACTCCACTGTCAGAGTGCTTGATGATATGTCGTCAAACGCTGCTCTCCGTGTTGTCTGGTAGTGTGTTAGTCATCATACCAAAGTATTGCATCGTTCATCATCATACTAAAGTTTTCATCGTTATCAAGCCCCACCGTGGCCGCCAGAATCGTGGAAACTATTCGCTATGTTTGATACTCAATGTAATATACACTTTGTTCGTCTTTCGCAAAATGTGTTGATGAAATTTATTTAACAAAGATTTCACTTCCAATCTCTCCGCACAGGGTGTATGAGCTGAAATGTAGAAAGAAATATTTTATGGTATTCAAAAAAGTATTTCTTTAAGGACTAAAGACATGAACTGTCAGATGTAACACAATAATATTCATGTATGCTTACCGTCTTAAGGTTCAAATGCTCCTTATATTCTTGCGGTACCCAACTTGTTTTTGCTTTGACGAAGGAAATACAGTAAACTACACTCATTACTGTTAAAAGCTCCATATTGCTCCCAGAAAAGCGGAAGTAACTTACGTTATAGAAGCACTTGCATTTGAAGCTGTTTGCATTGAAATGCCTGTTCTACTATATGCGCTATTATATGGAGTGTTTTTGACATTGCTGAGGCACGCAGTGATAAGCCTTTCGAACATATTATGCAGGCAAGCACAACGAATGCATTGTTCTTAGTACAATGTTCATTGTGCTGAAGCTATTGTAGGTTTGTCTGTGTAAGATGGACCTTTCAAGAGCCAAGTATAAAATACTTAAGTGAGACTACCGACCATTTAAAAAGAACAGCTGAATCCGCCCTGCTGAAGCACGCATGAAAAAGCGTTGTTGATTGTAATTTTGATTTTCAGTCTTATAAACAGTCGTGACATGCTGACGTGTTTATTTGTGTTTTCAGGCAACTTAAAAAAACATTCATTATACGAAACACCTCTCCGAAGAAATAGAAAAAATTGTGGAACTCTCAAAACTACAACGCAGGACCCCCGGGTTTTGCATAGTGCAAATTCAATAATAGTCGCATTTTTTTGTAATCTAACATGAGCTATGATAGGAGCAGTGGCAATTAGCTTTAGTTAAACGAAGCAGTAGGTGAAAGAACTGCAGGTGAGGATTCCAGGGCCTGGCTAGCCCCAGCCGCTTGGTGGCTATTGACCGGGATAGTTTGCTGTCTTCACAGAGGCAGTTGAGCAAATTGTACATTTAAGCTCAATCGCAAGTCAACTGTAAGTGGCCTCGGCTGACTCCGTCATATGTTATTTGCTGCGTTGTATGAGTTCTTGGTTCTTCCGCACTAGGACATCTTACCCCTATCTGTCAGGATGTATATAGTACAGTCTGTGTAATTTAAGCCACCTGCCAGTCGATGAACAAACAATACCGTACTTCGCTTGGCACTCACTCCGGTTCTCATGAGGCAGAGTCACATTAGTACTATCCAGGCGATGCTTATGGGGCGGTCAAAATATGAAATTTGAAAGCATACTAGTTGTGATAACCACGCGGTAATTAGAGCTTTACAATGTTTAAACCTGAATGTTCATTGACTACACATTGATAGGTGGCTGGTGCCCAACAAATGTCTGTGTTACGTTATCTGTTATACTAACTTAGGCTCTAAACAATGCGTGTAACATATCACTGTATTTCAAGGAACTCTGCGACGCTTTGAGTATGGTCAAATGTGGACGCCCATTGGTAGTCGAAGCACCTCAGAACATGTGCGCCAAACTTTGAGTGCCCTAAATGACAAGAAAACTGACAATTACAATAGAAAGACAGTGAGGCGTTGCTCGTTCTTTTCTCAATGACGTAATAATCCCAAGTGACCACGTCATAAGCCCTAGTTTGACGGCCTCATCATGATTCGAGCAACGTGCGCTACATCTATTATTACCGCGGTGTTCGGCCGAGGTGCTCTGCTCGTGGCGTGACATGGCCGAGGGCAAGTTGTGAAGACGGCGATCCGAACGTAGCTTCAGGGATGCTTTGTAGCGGCAGCAGGTGAGAACTCGCAGCATGCTGGAGACTTAGGGGACCGGAAAGCACTCTCCACCACTTGTAAGGCAACGTTGAGAACGCAAGTTTTCTATTCGCTGAGGCTGAGCTTAAAAACCAAGGCCAGCGTGGCGATAATTAGCATGTACAAATCAGTAGATGAAGCGCATGAATATTGCTCAGACGGGTAATTAGTGTGAGCACTGTTCAAGCACTCATTCTAATCATATGTACGTACTAATCAACACCTCGCTGGCCTGGATTGTGGAGCTCAGTCTCAGCGAATAAAAGAAGAGTCTTGCGTCCTCAACGTTGCCTTATAATCGCCTCTCTTCCTTCTCTATTCCTTTACTATACTATACTATAAAACACCACGTTAAGTTTTATCTTTTCACCTTCACCATTCTCTCATGGTAACCCCGCTCCTTCCTTTCTCACTTCTTATTATGAAAATAATAGCATATCATAGACATATCTAAGCATAGATAGTACTGCCACGCTATTTATCTTTCCCGTCCACTAATAACTTCTTTTTTTAGGAACGAGCTAGCATTGATGATGGCTCTGCTACGCCTTTTGATTTTAATTAAAACAAGGAGAGATGAGGGTTGCTCTACCGAGCGTGTGATGACGAGTAAGTCAGTCAGAGGGTTCGAATACTATCGAAATTTCAAACTCCACCTTATACAACTATTGCAATTAAAAAATTGTGGGAACTTGCACTAAGCCGTGGAGGCCTTGTGAGCGAAAAGCCGGATGGCTTTGAAGACTCATCTGGTTGCTTTGAGGTTGTTCCTGGCCTTACTGTAGGTAATGAGGTTGATTCTAGGTTGCTAAATCATTTCAAGCTTTTAGTCATGGAATGATTGGTTGATTGGTGGTTGTTGTTTTTTAGTGCAGGAAGGGTTTAGTTATGAGTCACCCAAAATCTCAGATACAACAGGGCTCGTCATCTTCTACGTTGGTCCTCCATAGTTTCAGAGTCTCGCAACGCCATTGCCTGTCCCGTATTTTTGTCGTACGTACTGAGGGTATCCACTACGCCACCTCGTTTGACAGTTGTTTGTCGGGCTCAATGTTGCTTTCCTCATTCGTAGTAAAACTTGTGTTGAGCGAGATTTAAGTAGTTTGTGTGGCAGATGGCTGTTTATGGGGGCGATAGTTTACGCATGGGCCGCACACATTTATATGAAACATAACCGTTAGTTCGGGTAATCGTTGGTACCTTCATTTTTAGCGGAGTATAGCGGGTTAGCGGAAACCTGGAGACTTACAAAGAGGGTTCAGCTTAAATGGAGGACAACGCAGCGAGCAATGGAAAGAAAAATAGTAGGTGTAACCTTAAAAGACAAGAAGAGAGCAGAGTGGATTAGGGAACAAAGGGGGTTAAAAATATCATAGTTGAATTCAAAAAGAGGAAATGGACATGTGCCGGGCATGTAGCGCGTAGACAGGATAACCGCTGGTCATTAAGGGTAACTAACTGGATTCCCAGAGAAGGCAAGCGGGTTAGGGGGAGACAGAAGGTTAGGTGGGCAGATGAAATCAAGAAGTTTGCGGGTATAAATTGGCAGCAGCAAGCACACGACCAGTTTAACTGGCGGAACATGGGAGAGGCCTTTGTCCTGCAGTGTACGTAGTCAGGTTGCTGCTGCTGCTGATGATGATAATGATGATGATGATGAGCGGTTAGTAGGGGGTTTTACCTAGCTTCTTGATGACGATAACTGTTCGGCGCGGATGAAGAAAGAAATATTTACTAAACATTTTTGCGGTTATTGCAAAACATAACAACGCGAAGGGGCACCTCATAACATTCTGCGTGCTTCATATGCCCCTCCCCCCACCTTCTCTCACCGGAATACTTAGTGTAGGAATCTTTCCGTAGGTATCGATGGCCGCATGCTGGCTTTCTGCCTAATAGCTTTGCTGCTGAAGATGATGTTTAGATGTAATCTCTTGGATTGCCTAGAACCACCAGCTACCGCACTATTCCACCACCCTGGCATTCTTCTTGAGAGATTGCGCTGACGATCTCAGAGCTGCAATAGCAGCGTCGGTTAAACCAGCTAGCACATGGTGTGGCGCGAGCCAATGGGGCCCTGAACTAAGGACTCCACCCAAAGAGGATGATCCTTTCAGTATGTATGAATAAAAAGTTCTTTCTATCTCTCTCTTCCATAACACACTTTCAGGACTGTTTTCGCCCAGAAAGATTTTAATGACTCACTGTGCTCACAGGTTTGCCAGCTAGCCTCGAAACGCGGTTCGTTGTTAAACAGAGATTTCTTCAAGTTAATTTTCATGTGCCATAATAGCAGCAAAAAAAAAAAACAGCACTTTCTCGTAAAAAACAAAAACACCTGCAGCGATCAAAACGTAGTAAAAAAGAAGTACTGACATCGGGCTAGTTGGTGCTAATCTATATTGAATCAAAGCTCAGACAACAGTAACCACGCAACTACAATACGTGATAGAGGTTGTACATTGCGCAGTTGTATAATGTGAACAAAGCGTACTGATGTGCTGACGCAGTGGGTTATTCTTAAATCTTATTTTTTGAAGTTTTTGTACTACGTATGTTCTTGAAGCATGTTTACATAAAACGACGTTTCCTTCGCTTGTCCTGAATTCTTTCAAGGCTCATGTTACGTAACAATAATAAAAAGCAATAGAAACAGAGTTTTGTTGATTTATAAGTAGTATATATATCCATAGTCGGTCGCCTCATTGAATCAATCTGCTTAGCGGGAACATGTTTTATTGATGCTCTTACTTCAGAATATTATAAGTTTTCTTCGATAATAGGAGGCAAGTGTGAGCGCCTGGATCACTTATGTGAATGACTGTTTCCTTGCATTGCGTTTCAGACCGTCTCACCTGTATGTCCCAGCGTTCATAGTGTTGCGTTTAAAGTTGTAATAAACATGGGTTCTGGCGAGCAGGCTACGGAGTCAAGAAACAATAAAAACAAGAATCCCCTTAATACGAGGAGTGACACGGGCACCAAAAGGTAAGATCTTATCTTACTGAACGCCAAAGAACCCTTTCTCACCTATCACTCATGTCACAAACATGATCATCAAAAGAGGTGATAAAAACGTTTTGAGGGAGGGCACGTGTCCTTACATTTGCATTCTAGGATAACGCAATTTTCTGTAATACTAGTAAGGCATGTGGCCAGGTCAGTCATTGTTAATCTAAGATGGATTACAGCGCGAACCTAACGAAATGAAAAATACGGCAGTTTGGTAAGCTGGACAAGTTGATGATTTCTCATTGGCAACGGGGTGCTTCCAGGAATATAGGTCATCATTCTTTCCCTTCCCAAAGCCTGACATGTGTTGCCACAGAAAAAAAGCAAGTGTCAGAAAAGTAGGAACTATTGCAGGTGATTTCACCATTTGTAAGCTTAAAAATGAAATCATCGTGAAATAAACAAGAAAAGCTCCATGCGGTGCAATTTCTGCGATTGTGCCTCTGTTTTGAACAGGCGCTGTTAAAGTCTGAAGTCTAATGCCGACTCTCAACTTGAGCCAAGGTGACTGGCATGAAAAATTTGCTCTGTGGTCCGTTGCTAGAGCTTGTCTGTGTATTTGTGGACGGATTGTTGTAGCCTTATTATCCAGCTGCCCAGCTCTCTTCTGCTTTCCTCTGGCATCCGAATTTGTTAGCGAGCAGAGCAGAGGCCAAATGGCTGTGTGGTGCCCATGTGCTACCATTCAGCTTCAGGGCGTAATGTTAGCCTTGCACATGGCAGTGATCGCAAGGCAGCGTTGCTACTGAGAGACTCATTTGTTGTCTGTTCGGATGCAGCGCACTCCCGTTTAGTGACTTCAACTGCTATGTTGCCAAACGTGACGGGCAGGTTTCAGCCAGCGCTGCTTATAATCTACAAAATACTCGAGTTGTAAATGACGACCACATATTAGAGAGCAGTACGAAGATTTATTAGGAGGCCAATGGTTCTGCCTACTTATTTCAAGCTCGCTCCCCCAAGCACCAGCGAAAACTTAAATTTCACGGAGTTACAGTCGTATGGTGCATTAAGGTGATAGCTTTAAACGCCTCAGCAAAAGGGAAAATTGATCATTGGTGTCTTCTCGCGTCGGTGGCAGAAACACGAGTGATGCAAGAAATAACCATTACGTGAAAGCGTCTTCATATGACGTCGCGTTTGATAAATGTTTGTGACGTATCGGAAGTAGTATAACTTGATGGCATCATATGAAATCTTCGCTTGGTGGAAATGGGCTGATCATGAGGGTAGTGCATAGTCAGCTGAAGGGCAGAAAGCTAGCTTTGTCTCCAATCCTTCAGGCAGTAAGAAAACCAAGTTGGGCGCAGAAATATCCTGGAGGGAAGTAGGAAACATTCAGTGCATTGAATCGGAAGAAAGGGAAGATAGTTTTTGCCTTTCAGCCATCTCAAATTTTCAAGGAAATCATAGTGGAGCCCATAAAACAAAACTTGGAGTTATTATCTTCAGATGCCAGCTCCATGTTCCACCATTAAACTTTTCTATACACCGAGCTTATCTGACACTTTCCCCTCTTCGTCCTTTCTGCGAAGAATCGGAAACTATTGAAGTATGTTTCGTCTCATGTCGTAACTACGTGGTAATTAGGAAAAGACTTCTAGCTATTCCCTTTGCAAGGCTAGATTTGGTTTAACCAAAGAAACTGTTCTCATTTTTGATGTCTCCGTATTTGGAAACCACCACAGAGATGTATTTGATGCCATGTGAAATTTCATTCCAGACACAAAGCGAATTTCAACATAAGGCCCACTTTAACAAATAATCAAAACAAAAAGAAGAGTCGGGAAGTAATTTTTGAAATGCCAATAAACATAAGACATACATCGCAAATTAATCGGGTTTGGCACACTCATATGTCTGGTCGGATGCCAAAATCAAAGTATAGCTATTATAGTAGTGATTATTTGATTGTTTTTTCTCACTTTCCAAATCTTTGTTTTTGTTTAATGTCTTCTTTCTACATCTTTTGGCCTCGATCGAAAACGCAGTTTCATCTTAATGACGCCACCTGCTCTCTTCGTCAACGTCGCAACCATGTGACATAAAGACTGAATATTGTCAAACTACACCAAAAGCTGCATTTTGCAGACGCTAAAGGAATTCCGCTGGTTTGAATAATCCTGTTGCAGGCACACATACTCAACAGGAGAACGCCCTTGTCACAGGCAACTAGTGCCGGCTGCAAGAGATTGCAGGAATACATGACGTTTCTATTAGACATTCTGAAGTTATCATCATCAAAAACACGCCAAGAACGACTTTTTGCGGACACGCAGAGAGTAACGCATATGCTGTCTTGCAATCCTGAAATGTCTTACAGCCTAATAGTGTTGCGGCTTGCATAAATGCAGAGCTGCCGTGTGGAGCGTTCTTGAAACATGGTCTGGACAGATAAGTAACGACTGATTAACGTGTACGGAGGTACATGAGCACTGGCTTTGTAAAAGTGCATGCGTTTGTAATAAGCTGTAATGACATGACGTCTCTTAAGAAAAAAAAATGTTTTAATTTGCTTGTTGACACTGTTTTGCCACATGACAACACCAGAAACAGTTTTTCGCAACACGCAAGGAGTCACGCTGGTTCGACTAATCACGTGCATAGTTAATAGAACAGTGAAGTTTTTTAAATGACGGTGAATTTTAGAAAGCAAGTATTTTCACAGTTTTGTTACAGCAAAATTATGTGAAAAACAAATATCCTTAAAAAAGAGAAAAGCTTCTGTTCCAGTCCCGCCAGATTCCGAATCACGCTAGTTTGATATGTGCCGAAGGGTGGAACCTATCAACGGTGCGTCGAAGGCGCATTGACCGTCGCAAAAATCTCTCTTCTCGCTGCAGCATCCTCGTCACATTTAAGCAATGGTTCCTGCGCCGCTCTCCAAAAGGTGCTCCTGGAGTTTGCTTTACGTCGGCTTCGACTGTGGAACTTGGAGTGAAGGTCACCGTGGAAGGACATGTAAACGTCGTCAACTGTTGCGTTGGAACAGTTTTTTCCTTCACTGCAATTTTAATGAAATTCTATGAATGATTCGGCACGTACATGATATGACGTAAGATATACTGAGTGTTGCCAGGGGGTGTTCGAATCTAGAACACATCGCTGTTTTGCGACATGGAGTGCGCAAATAATATTGACATGTCTTGGAGGAATATGAATGGGCCACCGCTACCGTACCTTAATAAAAATGCCCTATTTATGGGCATTTAGAGAAACGTTTTGACATATCACAGACGACAGTTTTGATACAAAAAATAAAAGTGCGAAAAAAATACTAGGACACGAGAGATCGGTGTGAGGTAGTGATTTAGGCGAGTAGACAACTTATCAAAGATGTCGCACGCATGAATATTTTCACGAATACCGCAGAGTACACATACAACAAACGGCAGCATTTAGCAAAATAAAAAGATAAAACAAAAAAGCAAAAAAAGTGACCACGTTATTCTTTCTTAAAGTATCTCGTCTTTCTGGCAATATATTCCGTTATAGATTGAAGAGCAACGGGGCTTGGTCACGTAGCTTCAGGTGAAACAGCCACTGAACTTAGCCGCATGTGCCAATGACTCGGTCTGGTCAAATGGCGTCCCTGTCACGTGAGCTGCGCCGACTGATCGCGTGTTTCCACTGCTGCCACTGTATAGACACGCAAGTTGAGCCGTGGGGTCAGGTGATGGCGTCCCCCTCAATCGCGTAAGGCCTGTGACGTCATAGACCAAGTATGCAGGCCTTTTCTTTAGGAGCGCTAGACTAATCTAAAGCAGGGACTCTGAAACCGCCTAGTGTTGGGGGACCAAGACAGCTTTTACACAACGCCGGGAAATCGCAAAATTTTTCATGGACTTTTAGCATGAAGAAAACCGCAATGAGAAAGTGGGGGTGGGAGTAGAGGGGGTAGGTGAGAAGGCTTCTTGATGTGCGCAAGCACAGTGTTAACGCCGCCGTATTGGACATATTATTTTTAACCTTGAAGACCATTGCTGTGGTTAGAACTTGCGATTAGCATATATTAGGAATACCCTACAAGCCTTCACCCTTCTCTCCATAGTGCCAGCTATGAAGCATGTTGAAATGAATTCTTTGTAAAGCTGTAAGAAAATGAGAAAGTTAAAAGTTGTTTATTCAGGAATACAAAATTATGAGGTCCATCGGAGAAATTAAATTTAAATTACCAGGAGGCATTTTGAACGTATTAAATTACATTCGAGTGTAGAACAAAATACTTTCAATATTAGAACAGCCACAAACAAACTTATGCTTCTGAAAACAATGCGGGATCACGGCATTGAATTCAAATGATTTGTATTTGATCTTTAGTCGGGTGAAACAGCCTCATCAATTTGAGCGTATTCATTAGCGGCGTCAAGTTGTTTCTTTGTTTCTTTGCAAATTATTTTTACTACAGATTCTGTGATGAAGTTTACTTCGTGACCACTCTAAGCCTTTTTCACCCCTTCAACTTACGCACACGAACGGAACCGAAATGTTCAATACAAATTTCAATGGCACCAAAAGGAGAAAAAATGCAAAGCTTTTTCGTGCTTTATATTGCTATATTAACGTGATGAAACACTGCTTATTGTGCCAAAGTGCTTAAACCAGCTGTTGTGAACAACGTACTTGTGCATTGATGAGAGACTCTAATAGAAATGCACATGAACGGCACACACGTAGAATTTGCTATGATACATTGAGCCAGACTTGACGCTGGTATTTTACGCAAAAACGTGTCTTATGACTATGCAAGTGAACATGACTCTCGGCCTAATAACAAATTTGAACGCGAATATACGAAGCCTCACCTGAACTCTGACGTGTCCATGACATAAACAAAGAGAAGTAAAAAAGCAGCTGGTGCTAGAAGACCAAGGCTTGTCAGCTGCGATCCCGAATTCACCAAGACCGAGTGTTTGAAAAACAGTGGTGCTAAGGCTGTCATAAGGCGTAGAAGGGCACCAATCGCCGCTGCTACGGGACCGAATGGCTTCAAAGATAGCAGTCTCACCTGGAAGACAAAGCAGGACAGACAAATATTTACCTGTGATATAGTCAGTGTTGCATATGCTTTGTTCCAGCGTCATTGCTTGAAATAGACGTAAAGAAGTCTCCGACTTCAGGACATCATACCAAACAGCACACTTGCATTTGTGATGTGCTGTCGGGGGAAATACTTCACTATATACACACATGCCGTACTGCGAACTGATCATTACTACGTACAGAGCTGCCACTCATTCACCTTTCTTTATAGAAAAAAAAGGAACACGTACCACCTTATCGTAACTGTATGAGCCATGCCTGACATCGCGGTATCACAAAGTTTTTTCTTCCACATCGATCCCCGATTCAGTTACTCCTGATCCAAGGCGAAAGAAACGTGATGTTGGGTTGTCACTGCTTTTTACGTTTACATGCTGCCCTGTAACCACTAAGTACGACCCACGCATTGATGCTCCAATGCTTAATCGTATGTGACATATTGTAGGCAATACATGTTCGTAATTGAAAGAGTTGAGCTGCATAGTGGTCGTGCGATAATTCGCCTGCCGTAATTTTAACGCTTCCATCGAGACGAACACTCGTTCAGCGTCTTGCGGTACGTCTTACCACGCAAGTAACTTCCAAGATTGCGACTACGATGGCCATGAAGAGAGTCAGGGAGCTCAAGCTCTGGAGGTACGGATTCGTAAGAGGAATCATGATTACAAGAAGCAGAGCTGCCGGAATGACGTGACGCCTGCGGAGGGAGGGTGCTGTGAAATGAGCAGCAATTATCACCACTGCGTAGCCCAGGAGCAGTGCTTTCCATATTGCCTGTGAAAAAGAAAGAGTATGGGGAATGCACTGGGGATATAATATTGCAGGAACAAAATTCGGTGCGATGTTGGCAGTCAGATATGTCTACGGAGAAACTGTCATATTCCGCGTAATACGCTGAGGTTGTACCAAACGAAGTGATGCCAAACAGTCAAACCATTTCAGCCTTAAAATTTTGTTCCTGTGATGAAGATTGTCAATATGAACGGCAAAATACAGTGATTCAAAGCACGCGTATCACATGGAAGCCATTACGCTGTCTTTACGATTGGCCCACTTCGCTTAGACACTGCCGAAAGGTGTGCACACCATTTGAGCTTTGTACCAAATCTATTTTCAGTACTTTTTTGTGATAGATTGATAGGTACTCGTTGGGCCTTTGTGAACAGCGCTCTGTAGAAGATCACGCATATTGGCATTGCCGCAGTGGTGAAACTTTCTACCCTATTGCTGTAAACATGCCGCTCCCCCAAAAATGGGCGTGTTAATTCACACTGACCACAGCAGCCCAAAGCTTGAAACGTGTTCTATGTTTTATCTAAACGTGAGACTACGCGCTTGACATAAAATGAAGCAGCATTAGTTTACCTGCTTTGAGTTAGCTCGACGTGCGTGCAGTATCTCATCTTGGAGTTGAAAATGTTGAAGGTGGTCGCCGAAGGCTCCCATTGCACCGAAGTTCCAGAGAATTTCTCCAAAGTTTACGCTTTCCCAGGTTGGTGTGCTTACGTTTGAGAACGAGCAGATTGGCTTGAGGTCTGAGGTGGTCATCATCTTCGACGTCGATAACGCGGCCGATCCTGGGCAATTGAAGAAAGTGGCCACTCGATGAAGGGCGGGAGCTTCTTGTGGAGCAGAAGCCTAAATAAAATTGCCTTCAGCGTTAAACTACGTCGAACAGCAGTGCTCAGGTATACTGCGATGCCTCAATTCCAACGTGACGTTTTGCCGAAGACGTAGTTACGTAATGCCTGGCCCTGTCCTCGTCTTTCACGAGGACAATCATACTGGTTTGGGGAGTAGCCCATACCCACTATAGACTGGACAGTGACAAAGTGTCAAAATGAAAGTGAACAGCAATGTTGTTGAAGGAAACGTTTTTGCGTAACAAAAGAAAAGACACATTATGAAAAAAAGTTTCTTTTTACCATTGGTTAGATAGAACGAACTCGAATGAAAAGCTTGAATATTTGAAAATTCTTCGGCGAAATCCAGCAAAACGTTTACACTGAATGTCATTCACAATATCTTTCAAACGCCAACAGGAGTTTAGGGTATGCAAAGGCCCTGGCATACGTATTCTAAAGACTGGTTTTTCAAAGTGTGTTCCGCAGAATGGAGTTTCGCGAGCCACTGACGAGCTTTCACATTTCTGCAGCCAACAAATCAAGCAAATCACTGAGGTTTCAAAACCAACGTGCGATTAACTTGAAAAACGTCCGCTATTATCATCTCGCCATATTGTCAATAAAGATAGCCAAGAGCATAACTAAAACGCGCGAACTATGCAACAATCTCACGTGCAGCTTCTGGCGAGCCAGAGCCCAAAACAGGACAGGTGGTTAAGCGAATATATTAGGATCTCGAAGGCCTTATAAAACTGCCGCGTGAATTTTCGCTGTTTGAAGACACAGGTACCTAAAATAAGGTAGTGGATATGCTGCTGCCATCGGCGAGAGCATATGCTTGTCACGAAGTACTTTCGACACTAGTGTGCCTGAAAAATAGAGACAACAATCAGCTGAATTCAGCAGCCAAAATACGACCGGCCCTGACTGTGACAGAGCGTTCACATTGATTTATCGGTACGGGAAAAGTCAGATCACTTTTGTGTTGGCGAAAAAATGGTTATATACCCTTGATGTTGAATTTATTGCTCGTGAATGTAGCGTGAGCCAATTAAAAAAAAATTCCAGGCCTGCGCGGAAGGCGCAGCACAATTATAGCGAAAGCTAGAAGAGTGGTCTTTCAGAGCCTTTTTGTGAACACTCATTGGATCATTGCTGCAAGCACACTTGCTGGGTACCCACAACAGTATAAGTAATAATAATAAATTCTGGGTAGTAGACAAGCATTAACTATGCTAATTTTTTTTCTTTTCCTTCCAATAAACGTTGTATTTGCTAAACTCTTGCAAGGTATTTTGTACCAATTGTTCATGCAGTGGCCGATGACGATGAGGAATTGTGCCTGAAGTGGATATGTGCCTCAGTTCATAGCTAATAGAAAACAAGCTTTATTAATGGGGCGGAGCATCAGACGACCCACTCGCTACGCTATTCACATTTTGTGATGCCTCGTTGTTCTTTTGCTGTTCGAAAACACCTATACTCATACCAACGCGATTCCTTTCCCGGAATCAAGCCTACTTAAGGCAAGTTTGCCAACAAGTCCCAAGCACCCGCGTAGCTCATTGGTAGAATACTGGGCTGGTACGCAGCGGACCCGCGTTAGAGCCCCACTGTGTCCTCGGTACTAGGTTTGCTTTTAATTTCTCGATAGTGGTTACGAACACCGGCGGCGGCGGACAACAACGGCACCACGCGTGAGCAGAGTTTCGATCTCATAATAGCGGTCGCTGTAAAAAAAATTCTACATGAAAGCGAAGAGGAAATAAGGAGCAGGTACTTCTTTCACTGAATGTAGCTTAGCAAGATTTCCTGTCCGCAATGTGCTTTAGAACCCCTGCCAGTGGTATCTGCAAGTGACGAATATTTATGTTAATCCTACGTCTTGACTGTTCACCTAAATACCGGAGCCCTATTCTTTTGCCCTTTATAGTTATCTCGAACTCTCGCTTACACGTTTTTTTTAGCGTTTTGTCAACACGGTGGCCCAGTCATCTTTAAGATGACTTTGAAAAAGAATTCCTACTTGTTTGTGACAATACACTGCAAAAATGCGGCTGCAAGCATAGGTAGGGAAATGTTCAATTCAATGTATCAAGATAGAGAAAACAAGCTGAGCAGTTACAGAGGCCTTTATCATTAGGAATAACACTGCCGTTCATCAGCCAAGAGTCACTAACAGATGACGCAGAGCTTACACTGACATATCTTTACAGGCCCACTTAAGATAAGCATTTCTTACTGCTTTTGGGTGTGGTCCTTGCTCCCCCTTTTCTTGATTGATTGATCTGTGGGGTTTAATGTCCCAAAACCACCATACGACTATGAGAGACTGAATATTGGAGCGCTCCGGAGATACAAGATACTACTGTATGCAACAATTGAATTATGTCCGTTACTTGCCAACTGTGTCTCAAGATACTTCGGTACAATCACACTCTTTGTGTTATAGACCCAGATAGTACAGCAGTGAATGCCTGTGCGCAAAATGGCTTGCTTGAATTTTTTCTCACTGAGCACTCATTACGTGTTAATGAAAATGTTCGTTACTACCTCATAACGTTTTTTTCGTCTTGATCCAAATACATAAGCCTAGTTTCAAAAATGAAAAAAAAAAAACAAACTGATCGAGGTTTGTTGTGCTGCTTGACAGGACAGCTCTGCAAAGGTTTAGAGGACCGCTGTTCTTGCTTTTCACTTCTGTAATTACTGGCACGTGCTTCTCGGATTGCTGGCCAGCTGGCCAGTGGGTTGCGACCTAACCACACGAGCTTCAATAAAAAAAAAAAAACCTTCCCACGATGGTGCAAATACCACTATGTGTAGTTCACCTTGTCATGGTGTAGTTTTGTCGTGTGTAGTTTCACCTTGAGTCATAGGCGTACAGCAGACACAACGCTGACAGTGACATTTGTTTCACGCATTGTGTATAAATGCGATCAATTTTTCTCCAACAAGAGAACACCTCAAAAACGCCTCACAGCTATTGTGATGTCGAGGTGACTAGGAAGAAAGCGGCAGTCACTCATGTGGAAAGCTTATTTGTGCCCAGAAAACTCACTCAAAGTACAAGTAAAGTGCTCTGTACTTTATAGCGACCACGTTTTCAGTGTTGGGTGATCAGATAATTGTTAAAAAACGTCTTGTTTTACAACTATAGAGTACACGAGCATGCTGCGCATAACTTTACTAGTAATCGTTGCATTTTTTACATCCAAAAACAATGATTTGGTCATAAAGGATGCCAAAGAGGGGGCTCCGGAAAAGATTACTGTTTGGTCTTTTAATGAGCAGTCAAATCTGTAGGTATGCCCGCGGTCAAAATAGGTCGGGACGTGCGAGTGGCGCCTCCAATGAGATAAAAGTAGGCAGAACGTCATCGCCGCACTGTCTGACGTCGAGTGTCCGGTGACGAAATATCGTCGTGCTCGTGCGGCACCTTTTAACACTTGTAGCCATAACTAACGCTCCTGCAGCAGCCTGATAACATGCGGCGTTTTGCTGCAGGGGTTGATTTCATTGTTCGATTCCACCACGCTGCCGAGTTCGACGGGCACACGTTGGCGGTTAAGGTTACACCAGTCGCTTCGCCCTTATCGTCAGATAACACGTAGCTGCCGAACCTTCTGATGCTTGTAAGCTAAAAGATATATTTCGGCTCAAAAATACTCTTCTTTCCCAGTTCCCGTCGACTCGTTTTTCAGCGCCACATGACACGTTTTGCCCAGACACAAAAACACCCACAAAAGGAATCAAATCCTAGTATATGCAGCAACTTTGTGTCACTGATGCAATATATGTTAATCATATTCATGTAGGGTAAAGTGAGCAGCGTACGATTCATGCCAATCGTGTGCCTGTCGGACTGAGCGCGTCAAAATTCCACAGGTCAAGCCCCCCTTGCTGCAAAATGCTACGTGCAGTCAGTTTTTACACTGTAAACAAAAAGAATCACATGGCTACGAGTTTGATTACCCCCGCACGCGCTCAGTGATGATGCGATACTAGGCGGTCAATGTCTAACTGTACGCCGATGGAATTGGAAGAACGCCAATTGTGGATTTCTCTCTCTAATGGTCCATAAGAGCCGATTGGCACGTTCTATTAGAAAACAACGGTCCATCATTGCATGCCTTGGGGCTCCCAGGTTTATCTCCTGCGCAACGCCGCGATGAGCGTCAGCGTCGACGTCACAGCCTGTGTAAGCGTAGCGCCCACCGCTTCACATTTACACGTGGTTCGTTTTGGCAGGACATGATAATTTTTTTTGTTCGCCTGTGTGACACAGGTATCACGAATTCACAATTACGCCTTACTTTTCTACTATACTGTAAGTACTTATTGCAAGATAAACCTGGCGTTGCAAGATAAACCTACTTCAAACTTGGCAAAATGTTCATTTTAACTTCTCATAACACCTTCTATTACCATATGAAAAAAAATGAGTGATATGCCACTAGCACAAAACCTTCATTTGCAACACCATGTCGATAAGTTAGGTATGCATTGCATGTTAAACTTCAAGTGAAGTACATAGTCGCATTAAGGCTTGGTTAATTGGTTGGATATAATGAAGCTATTCATTGCAATTCATTGTCGTTACCATCACCAGCACCCCCGCAGTAGCAGTCTATAGTGGCTGTCATGCTGGACTGCTGACCCAGGTCTTTCTAGATCGAAACGTGACTGTGCAGCCGCATTTTGAAAAAAAAAAGGCGGTATGCGTGCAGTTAGACATCACTGCGCTGTATAAAAAAAAAAAAAACAGACAGTCCAACTTTTTGGAGCACTCCACTACGGCGTCTCTCATATTGATATCGCAGTTCCGAGACGTAAAAACCTCCTCGATCAAAATTTTATTCTCGATGCGCTTGCGTGACAAACTTTCTCGCCAATAAATGTGATGGAACACGTTATAATACGGCAGCCGCCAATGCATTTCAAACATTTGGGATAAAGCGAGCTACAGTTCAAGTTGAATAATATATCACCAAAAGAGAACATTATGAAAAAAAAAAACACGCTGAAAACTGCTTTTTGCGGGGGCGTCGAGGATCAGGTTCGTTTGGTCTGTGCCGAAAGGTCAAATCTCTGCACGTGACGTCGAATGCGCGTTGACTTTCGCAAGTTGACTTCCTCGAAGAGCAGCTTGTTTTTCGCAGTTGGGCCACGCTTCTTGCGGAGCGCTCACGCAGGTGCCTTGGGCGTAGTATCCAATACTGCGTAAGTTGAAATCTTTCGACTGAGTGGTGTTGTAAATAGACAGGCGGTCCATTGAACGGTGCCACCGGAACGGTTCTTCCTTTCGCTGCAGTTTTGTTATACACTTGATGAATGACCCCTGAAATATATGACTAATGAATTGCTATCAATATACCACTGCTTTAAAGCTTTGAGATATATCTGCAAACTAGGTATACACCGAAGTGAAAAAACAGCGCGTAACACAGGACACAGGACAGAGAAGAGACGGACGAGGCGCTGTCCGTCTCTTCTCTGTCCTGTGTCCTGTGTTACGCGCTGTTTTTTCACTTCGTTGACCATGTACCAACCGGCCCAAATAAGCACTTTAGTATAGGTATACACATATCAAAGAAGGAATATAAATGCGAAACCACTCTGCACATTCACAAAAAAAGCTTGTCTTGCGGAGCATTTTAACAAACATTTGCCACATCAAAGACGCAAACGTAGATTGAACAAACAGAAAACAAAGAAAAAGAAAGACCACACAGCCAAGCAATGGAGCAAGGTACGAGTTTGGGAGAATTTCTAGCGTTTCATCATCGTAGACGTTCTGTGCGTAACCATCAAGATGATAACCAGAATGTTTGAATAAAATTAGCCCATTGGATTGTCTATTACCTTAACACTGCCGTTTGTGAGTTTCCTCAGCCGACATTGATTCTTTTGTTTTGCCCTATACGCAGCAAGAGATGCCTGCAGCTATTAAATACGGGCCGTACAAGGGTAGCTTGCATGAGCGACTACTGTGAGATACAAGTGAAGTTGAATAAATTAACAACGAACTCAAACTCAGTTGAGCCCGCGTTAGCTCAGGAGGCCTTTAAAAAGTATACGTTGCTAAAAGAGCACCAGAATGTCGGAAAAATGTGACAAGTTGAGTTATATTTTGGGATATAGAAACGCGCAGGCTGTCAGCTTTGCTCGTCTGACGCACACATGTGTCTATCGCGAATAAGCTGGCATTCTGCAATGCTATTTCGTCTTCTATATACAGCGATGTTGAACAAGCTTGCTTACAGATCGGTTACAGTTCTAAAAAAATGTAATGACGGTGACGCCATGTGGAAGTACAGCTGCTACTCTAGAGCCACAATGCTATACATATGTTATATAGTATAACCAGTACACGCAACACATTACCAGAATATAAAGAGACGACAGTTTTGCGGCAACAGAAAAACATTTTGTTGAGACTAACTTGACCTGCGCGGCTTTGTTTCACATTATGGTTTCTTCATCTTAGGTGGATGAGCCGTACGTATCACAGTGGGGTTAAGGAATTTTTCACCGAAAGAGCTCTGAAAAGGTCGTGAACAGGAGCCTTGTATTCATATGGTTGAAACCCACAAGGTGTCATGAAAACACCGTTGCTTTTCGGCGTTCCCCTGTAACGTTTGTTGACATTTCTCGGATAATTACGGTGGCGTTGCGTTTGAATAGGGAATGCACTAGTGAACCACGCTTCATTTCAGATAAAGAATATCTATAGTAATATATCCTCCTAATCAACAATAATAATATTAGTAGTAACATTACTATTCACCAGGTCTAATGTGAATCAGACATATAGTGGGTATTTTATGCAACAAATATTATTGTGCTAGTGAACATCAAGTTCTCATATATGACAACTTATCACCTGTCTTTGAAGCCTTAGCTGATTTGTGAAGTGTCCGTGATGTAGACGTAGATGAGCATAAAAGCAGCTGGTGGCCGTAGACAAAAGTTGGGTAGCAGCTATATTAAATTTACGTAGGCTGTGTGCTTGAAGACTAGCGGTTCCCAAGGCTGTGATAAGGCGGAGCAGGGCACCGGCCGCCGCCGCTACAGGACCCGAGGGCCTCACAGATAGGAGTATTGCCTACAAAGTGAACGTGAACATCGAGAAGTATGCACTCGTGATTGCAGTAAGTTTTGAAGTCTGGTTTCTTTCGGGAAAAAACAGTTGAAAGGAATTTTCAGAGAGTCTCTCTGACTTGCAAACGTCATTTTAAAGAAAACATGCGGAATGATATCAAGTTGTACAGTGAAATAATACACAATAAACACACATTGAATAATCCGTTCTCTTAATAACTGTACAAACGTTGTTTCTGCTTTTTTTTCTGTGTCGTTGAAGACAAAAATAGGCCACCATATCACTGTCCAATGAAACAAGCATGATATTGCGATGTGACAATCGTTTTGCCAAATAAAGCACTTATTCAATTACTCTTTAATGAATGAGCGGTACCTACACCATTTTTTCAGTTATGGTGCACAATCTCGTTTCTGAAAAGGCCCATCTTAGCTCAAGGAGTGGGCGCGGTGCGACGCCGCCTAAAGGGTACGACTACTAGAGCCACGCGTGAGTCTTGAGTCCGTTCGCCTGAGGATGCCGTAGACGCGTGAGTGACACCACTGCTGCCTGACAGTGCCTGTACTGAACGGCGTTAAGTCAGCGCATGCAGCAGCATCGCAGTGATGCGTCTCCTTTAGAATGCCCGCATAGTGACACGAACAGAAAAGTGGCATATGAACACGCTGAGTCTGTCACGGAGAGCCAGGGTGATTGTCAACAAAGTCGTTACGAGCGACACCAGATGCCGCTACACGGATGATTCGAACACGCTAACGCCACACGAATGGCGCAAAAAAGAAGGTCTTCTGACATCTGCCGTTACGAAACACCTAATCGGTACTCTCCCCTATGAACGCAAACAATGCCCGAAGGCCAGACTGGAGGGGAGAGTACGAAAGGATCATACGAGGGGGTGGTGAACATCTGGATGAAAAGCACCTAATGGCACTGAAAAAAAATGATTCGCTGGATTGACACAAAACTTGTGTTATCGCTGTTCCAGATTTCCTAATTTGATTGAAGGTCTGTAACCATGCACAATGGTGTACTACGCGTCACGTTTAGAGCATGTACTACAGTGGCGTCCACAATTAGGGTGAAGACGGCTCAGCGTAGCAGTGCTTCGCCGAGCGCCAGTGCATCCGCCGTAGCCACACATCAAATCTAAGCTGCGCAGGTGCTACGCTTCAATGCGCGGCCGGAGTGGCTGCATTGGTGCTCTGCTGAGCACGGCCACGCTGAGACGTTTTCACCAAAACAGAGGACGGCACTGCACAGCGAACATGCTATAATATTTAGCGCATGTGCGAGTTTTCAGGGAATAGACGTTTGTGGCTCAAGGATTTGAGCAAAAGATAGGTTTTCCGGTGCTTCGCTGGCAAGTGTTGCGCTTTCATGGCGGTAGAAATCATTCAGCATTTTGCCTTATGTCTTACCACGCAAGCCACTTCCAAGATCGCAACGGAGATGGCCATGAGGAGAGTATGTGAACTCAAGCTGCGAAGATGCGGACTAGCGGCTAGAATCATCATTGTAAGAGGCAGAGCTGTCAGCATGACCAGTCGCCTGCTGAGGGTCAGTGTTGTGACGCGGGCGGCTGTGATGGCCAACGCGTAGCCAAGAAGAAGCGCTTTCTATGCTGACTGTGCGCGAAAAAGAAAGGTGTGTGTTGTAAGAAAGTCGTATTGCGTGTGCGAAAGTCTGATGTCATCAAGCAGAAAATATCTTAGTTTGTCACGAAGACATTGCCTGCCCTATTCCGATTGAGAGGCTGTAGTTTTATATAACAAAGTGACACTCCGGAGCAAAACATATTCAGTCACTTAATTTCATGAGTACGACTCAGCATGGGAATATACGGGGGTTCTGAAGACGTGTATCTTATGTTACGCATTGCGCTGCCGCTATGATTAGCACACTTTGTTTAGACACTGTCCGCAAGGTGAACGTAAAATTTAAGTGTTCGATGAAAACTATGCACCGTGCTTTTTCTTGATACAACAATGGATGCTCGGTGGGTATTTGTGAACAACGTTCTAATGAAAACAAAACGTATGAGGGTGACAACATTGGTAAAACTCTCTACACTATAGAACCTGCCTTTATTTTTTTTTCTAATTTATCTGCTCTACACTAAAGCTATGTGCAGGTCACTCCTTTAAGATAGTGCTTTTTTTACTCATACTGAATGTAGCAACACGCAGTCTGAAACGTCTTTTATGTTTTATAGAAATGTTGAAGTACGCAATGAAATAGAATTAGGTAACATGTGCTTACCGGCTTCGAGTTAACTCGACAAGCGTGCACTACCTCATCTTGAATTGGGAAATGTGGCAGGTAGTCGACGAAGGCTCCCATTTCACCGGTGGTCCGAAAACTGTCATGCGAATCTGCACTTTGCCAAAACGGCATGCTCATATTCGACCACGTATGCACTGGCTTGGGCTCAAAGGAGGTCATCGTCTCTGAGTAGGTCCTCTGTGTGGCCACTTTAGAGCAGGTCCAGAAGGTGGTAACTTCATGACGCGTGGATGGTTCGCATGGAATCCGGAACAGCGTTCACGGGTCTACTCTGACGCGGCAATACAAATGTGATATATTCGTCGAGGACCTACGTATTCGGTGACAACTGCCTCATCTGCCCCGATTGTAATGATGGTGTTGTCGGGAGCAGCGCTAACCCACTATCTTAGATTGGCCAGAGAGCAAGCAACACTGAAAAAATTACTGGAGAGCAGCTGAATTGAATGTTTGCGAACAAAACAAAAAGAGCACATTAAATATAGTCAGTCTTTTCTGCCTGTAGCTTCGTACTTGAAAAAAAAAGAAAAAGGCAAGTTCACTGGGGAGAATTCATGAACTGTTTGGCCAAATATTGGTGAACAAGGTCACAACAAAAGAGGTGATAGAGCTCCTTTGTGACCACCATCGGGTCTTCTATACACAGGCCCTTCTATTAGTATATTGGCCAAATCTACCAAAATGAGAGAAAATAATAACGAAGCTTTTTTAAATGTGGAGCATTTCTTAGACGCACCAGATCGTGCTTCAGTGTCAGCGGAGGCGCCGTCCACACTATTAATGTGTAGGATCGCGCCTCGTGCCGGCCCAAGAAGACACCCGCGAAACTGTCACTCCCTTCCCTCTATCTCGCCTCGTAAGGCGGGTGCAGGCAGTGTCTGCTAGTTAAAAAAAATGCCGCCTGCCTCTTCCCAAGGGGGAACTCTGTAAATTTGTCACAGAGTGGTAAGGGTATCGCATTAATGTTGCGTAATTGATATGGTTTCAGAATGCCTAGTTGTTATTTCGTATTTCGCTGTTATTTAGCCAATAAAAAGAACGATAAACACATGCTGGGTCAGAGAGCAGACAGAGTCATGGTCGTTTGGGTCAGAGTGGGGATCGAACACGGCTCGTTTGCGTGCCAAGAGGATTTTCTATCACACAACCCCGCATATGCTTGTGAATACTGTGAAAAGAACCTTTTCTGCTTGGAAATTCAGTAAAAGTAGCTTTCACGCTTTACTAAAACACGCGTCCTGTATGCATTTTTTACAATGCAAAATGAAATATTGTAGTCATAAGGCGTGCTAGAAGCACCCATTGCCAGTGGGCGCTAGAAGATATGATTATCACAACGGCTTCGTGGTTTTAGGCTGGTCACGCACTACAAAAGGCACACACGCTACTGCATCTATTACCGTTAAGGCCACGTAGTGGGTGCATAGCAAGTTCGAAGAGGCTTCATGCACAAAGTGTTTAAAGTACGCTCTAGAAACAGGATGCTACCTGCTCACCTGGCTGAAGGCTTTCATTTATGAAAGTTCGCCTAGGCTGCCGTGTGAGTGTGATGGCTTTGTTGATTCTATCGCCATCACTTGCGGACCACCAGATGAGAGAGAAGAAGCGCCAGCAAGCAGGGAAAAAAATGGGGTCCTCCATACAGCTCGGAGGATGAGCAGAGAAGAAGACTGCGTTCGTGCCTGTGCCTGCGTTCCTTGTTCCATCCTCAGGGTTGCGGTTAAATAGCCGGCGGTTGCTTTTATTTTATTAGATCTACCTCTTGTTCCGCAACTGTTTTAGTGCATTGATAAGTGTAACTTCTTCTTATTTCATGTCTGTTTCTTCTCCGGGCCAGAGGCCTGCTCTCTGGTCAGCCTCTGTTCCCCCTCAAGATCTTCCCCTGGAGTTGTTTCTCTACACTGAAACCCGTAGCGTTCCTGTCGCTTTGGTGCCGACCACCGGTGGGTTCATCCACATTAAAAATTCCAAGACAATCCAAACGGAACTTCGTGCGATCACTCTCCACTTTCTACTGATAACAGAGGTTTGTCAGCTTGGACGCGGGGGGATACTATGCTTCTCACGAGACAAGGCTTGCATCCAAAACCTTCTGAAGTGCACTACTTTTGCATCACATCCGGTGAGCTCTTTTATCCCACCTCATCTAGCTTGCTGCAAAAGATTGGTTCGTGGGGTAGACGCAAGTCTAAGCACAGTAGAAGTCTTGAACATCTTTTCCACAGCAGGTGTAATTTCTGTTTACCGCTGTACCAAACAGGAAAACCAACAGATTGTTCCCACTGAAAATATAATTGCCACATTCGCTGGAACAGATCGCCCTTTGGAGATCAGGGCATGGCCGCTTATCTATAAGGTCGAAGCTTTGGTTCCCCGTCCGCTGCAATGTGCTAAATGTTGGCATTTTGGGCACAGTACTAAAGATTGTCAATCGGAGACTCGATGCCGCATATGCGGGGCCATATACGGGGCTGGTCATAGTACTGCTGAGTGTCAATCAGACAATAAGACATGCTGTTTGTGCAAGTCAAATCACGCTGCAGACGAACCTAACTGCCCTGCAAGATCAAAGGAACTTCAGGTGATTGAAATCATTGAAAGGAGACGATGCTCTCGTAGAGAAGCAATTGCAGAAATTCAAAGCAGGAGTCGGGGTTATGCTGGCATAGCAGCTCGTCCACCTCTTTCTAAGGATGCATCACTTTCTCAGACCATTTCTGCTATGGTAGAAAAGGCCGTAGAAAAAGTGTTAGAAAAATTTTTACTCAATATGACCGACTCACTCAATAATATTATGGATTCACAGATATCGGGCGCATCTGATCGAATAACTAAGCGTATCAAACTTCCTAGTGCCTCAATTAATAAACCTGCCGAACATCAGTCAGATGTCTTTATTGATAATGAGGCAATGCCTTCTAGATCTAACACAACTGAGCAGGAAGGTATATCTGACTCAGAATCAATAAGTAATCGGGATGTAGATATGGATGCTCGCCTTTTGAAACGCACCAGATCACCCACTAGCAAACTTAATAATTCTTCTCATCCAAAAAAAAAAAAGGGTGTGAAGGAACCTAGGACTAAAGCGGACTTCTTAAAAGATAGTATTTTAGACCAAGCAGTTGCTACTGCTTGTTTATCATCATAGGGTGCCTTAGAGTACTTCAGTGGAACTGCCGTTCAATTCTCTCTGCAACTACAGACTTATTATACCTAATTTCTCAACAATCTCCAGACGTCATAATTTTACAAAAAACTTGGCCGTCCGCTGATCTAACTTCTATCTAAAAGCTATCAGTGCTTTCGACTGGACCGAGACTCACGTGGTGGAGGATTAATTTTTTTCATTTCATCCAAAATTTGTCATAAAGCACACTTAGCTTACCAACAAATATCACACGACGATTATGAAGTATTGGTTCTGGAAATTCACTTTCCCGGATGCGCGCCACTATCTATAGTCAACAACTATTTTCTGGCTGGAATACAAGATGAAAGAGCCCTTGACGTGACTGTGAGTTTTTGCAGAAACAGTATACTATTTGCGGGAGACTTCAATTCCCATCACGTTTCATGGGGATTCCGCACTGGTTCATCAGGAAAACCGTTGTGGGACTGGACTAATCGGAATAACCTTATCTGTTGGAACTCCAGAGTTCCGACATTTGTTCGATGTAATTCGAGGTCCGTCTTAGACTTGACATTTGCTAGCTCAAGTGTGACAATATCGTCTTGGACGGCTCTTGATACCGCCACAAGTAGTGATCACTGCCCCCTGGTATTTGAAGTCAGCATTCCTTTAGTGATGGTAGATCACCAGGTGCAAAGTTTTTTAAACTACTCTAAATTTAAAAAGAACTTACAGTCAACGCTGTCTTCCTTGCCTACTATGGAAGTAAATATGAAAGCTATGAGCCTTTGTTCCACCCTAAAGTGTACAATTAAAAAGTCACAGTTCACTATATCTTCAACAAAGGGAAAATTCATATCTGCCTGGTGGAATGTGGATTGCGCCAGAGATTATAGACGCCGCAACGCTGCATGGAAAGAACTCCTCACCAACCAATGTCCGACTAATTGGAGAAATTATTTATTTGCAAAAGATACCTTTAAGAGAACAGTTTCATTAGCGAAAGACGATTATGAAGAAAAACGGCACAGCTATCTATCTAAGAGCGGCAACAAGAAAACTCTATTCAGCTTTCTCCGTAATCGTAAAGCTATTACAGCACACGTAAATAGTGACTCAGCTATTTTTTCTCCAACTGAGTTGGAAGATACATAAACTGAAATTGCAATAGGATTGGAGAAGAGATTTACATCACAAATCAAAATAAAGTGTGCAAAACCGTCATTCGGAAATTATTTTTTGAAGTAAGTAGGGATGAACTTGCGCACGTCGTGCGTATTCTGCCAAACACAGGTCCTGGACCAGATGGCGTCACTTCAGAAATGTTAAAATAATATTCGACATCTCTCCTGAAGACCTCCTTAACGTTGTCAACTATTCTGTTGAAAATAGTTGGAAATAGTTGGACTGGAGACTTGCAAAAATAATACCGCTTCTTAAAAAACAGGGACTAGGAATGCAGATAGATAACGTTAGGCCAATCACTTTAACATCACACGTAGTTAAGTTAATAGAAAGGATACTTTACATTAGAGTTACGGAGTTCATAACAGATAATGCGATACTCAGTGCGTGCCACATTGGATTTAGACCAGGTTACTCTATATGGTGGACGCATGCTGATTTACAGGCTCGTATAAAGCTTGTTCAGCACAGACGACAATATGCGGCCCTAGAAACCCTTGATTTAGCCAAGGCATATGACAGTGTTGAACATCCTATTCTTATCAATGTCCTAAAAGAGCTTACGTTTCCCCAGTACATAACAAGTTGTATATACGAATTTTTAAAAGACGGAAAATTTTATTGCTTCCAACGAGGTGTTTCCACGCCGAAGTACTAGTAGCCAAACGAGAGGTGTTCCTCAAGGCTCTGTTCTATCGCCTGTGCTATTTAACATTTTGTTAAGTTCAATACCACTGTGTGATAAGGTACAAGTATATGTATATGAAGATGATATCGTGTTCTTTGCATCTGAAAACGATATTTATTTACTACATTCAACTTTACAGTGTTATTTGGCAACATTGAAAAGCTGCTTTCAGAAAAGTTATATGAACCTGAACGTAACTAAAAGTGCTATAATAGTTTTTCCATTGAACGCACCAGTTACTATTTCTCTTCAGTCCCATCAAGAAATAATACCGCAGGTTAAATGTATCAAATATCTGGGAGTACTGTACGATCAAAAACTGAGCTGGCGTGACTACATTGAACATATTAAAATTAAGGCTACACGCGCTGTTGGATCGATAGGTAGGCTTAGCCGCCTCCGTTCCGGTCTTCGCAGAGATACGCTGATCATGATTTATCGCATGTACGTTCGTCCAATTCTTGAATTCGGATGTGTACTATTCTCTGGTGGACCAGCATACAAAATAAACTCCCTGATTCTCTTAGAGCGGGAAGCTCTACGTAGTTGTTTAGGTGTGCCAAAATTCACAGCTAACATTGTTTTGTATCAAGAAGCTTGGATACCCACCCTTGCTTGCAGATTTCGTATTTTAACAGTAAAAACCTATTTAAAATTATCTGAATCCACTTTAAGATGGCGACAGTTTGTATTTTTTGCCGAGTCTGATGTCTTTTTCAATGAGCATTGGTCCCGTGTATATAAACCCTAAGTGCTATTTGTTTAAACACTTCTAGATGCTTTAAATGGTAATATATTCGAGATCACACCATCTGTCGAACCAATCGGCCAAGTGCAAATAAAATTTGACGATATCTTCCCCATAAACGCTAAACACTTGCCCTCTAAATATTTGATTGGTTTATTAGAACAACACCTGTAATTGCAACGGATGCATCTATGAGTGGCGAAAAGGCAGGTGTGGGTATTTTTTCTCTGTCATTATTCTGGTCATTTGATTATACACCAATATTTGAAGCGGAATTAATGGCCGTTATACTAGCTATTCGTAAACTTCCTGCGACTCATTCGACAGCTGTGATAGTGTCTGACACGTATTCCGTGTGTTCATTTTTATCATCGTCGTCGACATCAGCAGTACCAGAAACTTTTAAATCATTAATCCCAGCAAACATTCGTCTAGTGCAAATAATATGGGTGCCAGGCCATCGTAGTATATTTATAAACGAGATCGCTGACACACTTGCGCGAACATCTCTTGATCTTCCGATTGTGCCAATCATGCCTCCTACAGCTTATGTAACAGCAGCGAGGTTTAGAAAACTTTTCTTTCTTGAAGACTCATCAAAAATCATGGTACCGAATCCAGATTTCTCGCCCCTGCACTTCACATGGAATAATAAATGGTGTCCCACGCGTAAATTGGAAGTCTTGATAACAAAATTACGTTGCCGTGTACCACCAGTTAATTTCTACTTAAACAGGTCTGGTCTGGTGCCATCCCCTCTGTGCTCAAGCTGTAACGAACCTGAACATATCGACCATTTTCTTATCACATGTCACCGTTTCAAAAATCAAAGAAAAAACTGCTTCGAAATTTTATTCAGAAAATTAGGAATATCACTTAGTACTCCCAATATTTTGTCTTTTGGGGCCACTTCATTGGGACACAGCGACAGGAACATTTGCGGGGCTCTCTGCGAATTCATATATAATACAAGAAGATTACCTTGCTGAGTCAGCGATCAGCTCTCGAATTTTACTAGCCACACTACCACTTATTATTTAGCTGATACACTGCAATGATTCAACATTCAGGAGAATTTCATATAACGATTCCACCTCAGATATTCAACAAATTCTATTATTTCTCTCCCCCCTTTTTTTCTTTTTTTTACAATTCGCCAAATTAATTTCACAGTCAAAACACAATAATCATATTCCCCTAGTCTAGAAAATATAAAGGTATTGAATTGCATTAACCACCGGCTTCTTGGCCAATCCCCCTTAGTGGGTGAGAGCCACAAAAGAAAGGAACAAGCAAGCAAGCAAGCAAGCTGATACACTGCAATGATTCAACTTTCAGGAGAATTATATATAACGATTCCACCTCAGATATTCAACAAATTCTATTATTTCTCTCCCCCCCCCTTTTTTTACAATTCGCCAAATTAACTTCACAGTCAAAACACAGTAATCATATTCCCCTACTCTAGAAAATCTAAAGGTATTGACTTGCATTAACCACCGGCTTCTTGGCCCATCCCCTTAGTGGGTGAGAGCCACAAAAGAAAGGAACAAGCAAGAAAGCAAGCTGATACACTGCAATGATTCAACTTTCAGGAGAATTTTATATAACGATTCCACCTCAGATATTCAACAAATTCTATTATTTCTCCACCCCCCTTTTTCCTTTTTTTACATTGCGCCAAATTCATTTCACAGTAAAAACACAGTAATCATATTCCCCTAGTCTAGAAAACTTAAAGGTATTGACTTGCATTAACCACCGGCTTCTTGGACAATCCCCCTTAGTGGGTGAGAGCCACAAAAGAAAGGAACAAGCAAGCAAGCAAGAGTGTTATCGTGGTATCAAGGACCTCATTCAGAGTCAATAAAAGCAAATTTTAACTACCTCGACGAAATTGAGTTCTTCGACAGCTGCTCCACGCCATATCCAACAGCCTTTAGCGCACTCACTACTAACGACATAAGCGCGTAATCATGTGCCTTTATACGAAGCCAACCACGAGCGCTGCTATGAGCCCTTTGGCTGTTTAATTAGTTAGAGCACATTTCCGTTATAGTGGAGTTCGGGTCAAATCTCCTCGTGAGGCATAGCTTTGTAGCACGTACAGGTGGCTAGGATTATCTACAAAATTGTATTATGCCGGAACAATCTGCCATCGGCTGCGCAGCTCGAGGGGATTGTTCACGTTGTTTGTCGTATAAAAACGACTGTACATCCAGTACACCTACATAGCTTTCCGAACACTATTACAGCACTCCCAGACGAGCAGTTCATTGCACTATAATCAATGTTCAGATTTTGGCGCATGACACTTTTAACGTTTTAATTATTTGAGATACTCGCAAGGTTTCCTTCATTGCGCATTACATTGTCAACGATAACACAGACGTTTACAAAAGTAGTTAAAAATGAGTAAACGTCAACTCTTTGTACGTAATATCTTCCTGAAGGCCGAAATCCCTATGAACGTGATTCATGTGCGGCAGCTGCCTTGTTGGTCCAGCTTTGGAGGGGCAACGATGTCTGAACACAGTGCAAATGAGTGAATTGGGGCTATGGTATATACAAGTGCAGTACGGCTGCTAACATAAGAACAATGCAAACGTCAGAAGAAACAGACTTTCCGGCCACGTTTAGTTTTTATTTTTTTTTATTTTAAAACTGTCCCTACGTTTCGAGACCCATTTGGTCTTTTCTTTAGAGAGTGACCGTAAGGCCGGCTACGTATAGTGCTTTCTAGCGTTTGTCTTCATGTCCACCATCGTTCTCGCTATTATTTCAAATCGTTGTCGGCTCCATCAGTTCTTGAGACCGTGTACATACACAGTAGGCTGAACCTCCATAGAGCTGTCAATGCTTCCAGTTCTCGTTTCTACGTAGCATGATTCCAGGCATTGTGCGGTTGCCTTCCGTTTTGATGACCCGCCTCGGGTCAATGTTGATGCGACGGTGCATGTTCGCGCTGTGTTTTGTGAGAGCATTCCGAACTGTATTGCAGCTATGTACGTCATGCTAGTGTGGGCGTATTCTTTCCAGAATACCAGCAAAAAAAATGAATTTTTTGAGCTAATATACGAAGTTCACTTCTCTAGTTACCACGACACCTGCGTCGGCGAGTCGGGTCGTGGCTGGTCTGCAAACAAAAATATAATGACAAGGGAAGTCTTAGTAAAGTGCTCCAGAAAAGTCGACCCCCTGGGGTTTTTTGACCTTTATCTAAATATAAGTTCACAGGCCCCAAGCATTCCCGCAGTGATTGGGAGCTATTCATTTGTGTACACGAGCTACAGCAAGAATGAAACGTCATTAAAGCGTGCGTTTTTGCACATACGTCATGTTGAGAAATGTTGTTGCTTTGACACGAGAAACATGATGTGGTGGTCGAACATGGCCGCAATGCCGAGTAATTAAAATGCTATTTACAGCGTTGCAGCTGTGTGCGACGCACTTTCCCGTTGTACCCAGCTTATATCTGCATATTCTCCGGCACTGGGGTGCCGTACAATACAGAAGAGGTTCCGAGGGAGCACGATCAGCTACTGATGCGGGGTACAGTGTAAGGAAAATTAAGATGAAAAGCCAGGTGGCCATCATGATTTTCAAATTCATTGAATAAATCTGGGCAAATGAAAATAAGGTTTGTCATTACCACAATACTCCGAAAATGCCGAAAGAACAAAAAATCATTTTTTTTGTCGTTTGCAACGACGATTAGCTGCCATAGATGCGTCTATCATGGAGCAAGTGATGTCAATTAAAGTGTGCACTACTGGAATTGTTTCGGCCTCAAGGAGTTTAAACCAAGTTAGGAATTTCAAGTTTGTCGGTCTTAAAGTATAAAAACAAGGCAGTGTTGCCAATGTAGTTGGAAAGTGATGACAGCAAGGCGAAGCTGGCTATATAATTAGACCCGATCTAGCTTTCTTACGACTACGGCATGGTCATTAAACCACACCGGTCACGATGTGTGTGTTATGGTTATAAGGCAGACAAGAAGTGTTTGTTTCTAAATTTTTATTTTTTTATTACCAAGTTTGACCTTTACTTGGTATTGCGATAAATTCGTATCCAGTGAAATATGCTTCAATCGATAAATAACTGATAAGATAGACGCAGAATGATTAAGGACAATTGCACAAATAAATTGACCTAGAACTATACCAGATTTTTCACATATACTGGTACATAATCATACGGCACGTTTGATGAACTGCACCTTGTAAATCTGCTTATCACATGCATAATTAGTAGAGGTTTTCCTAAAAGGATCCATAAAATGTAGCATACATCGAAAGAAAGTTTCACTTTCACTCAGCCGAAGCTACAACTCACTGTTCGCGCTCAAGTTTTTGCGGTGTACTTGTGGAGCACAAGCCACAGAAGCACTTCTTTAGCATCGCTCAAGGAAGGCATTATATGTTGCACATCTAAAAACAAAACACGACATCTCTTTAGTCAGTATGGTGTTATAAGTGGTGACATTGTTCAATCGTGAGCCTATATTTTACAAGTGTCTTTTCAAAGGGATCGTTTCATTAGTTTCATTATTACCTAATGAAGTTTGTTTCCTCTACACCTGCAAGAGACAAGCTCTGTTTTCGAGACACCCACGCGAAGCGTGCAAGCACTGGGACGTCTCCAACAACAAGCAAGTTAGTTTTGCATTTTATTTGCTTGTAAGAGGAAACATAGTTTCACAAATAAAGTGCAATAAATAATTCCAAAGGTAAAGGCTGATTGGATGGCAGTTCCCTGACTAGCAGGGTGACATAAAAGTTCTATTTACCTACAGCCGGTGTCCGCCTAAACGATAGCAGCCTTGTGGCACATGCTACTGAAGGTGGCCTATTTTATTGGTGAGCCTAAGTCGTAAAAACAGTTTCATTGGCTGTTGTTTTCAATTGAATGCTCGGTACTGCTCGTGGTCGGTGCGAGTTTCGGCATCGCGAGCATATTCGGTGGCTGACATTGCCGGAAGCCGGAAGCCTCACGCGCCATAACTCTCACCAGAGTCATGGCGGAGAGAACCGATTAGCTCTCCGCCATGACTGGCCTTTATTAGTTAGGTGGTGGGCAGCAGGCAAGAATAACAGCCGGTGGCGTCTGCCTCTCATGTTGATGCCATCGCCTCATGTCGAAAAGTTAGGTTAGGTTAAGAAATGTTAGGACACGGAACGTTACTAGCGTATAAGCTACATTGCTTTGTTGGTGATTAATATGAGTGGCTCACGTTTGTTAGGTAGGGGGTGGGTAGCAGGAAAGAATAACAGCCGGCGGTGGCCTGCATCCCATGTTGACGCCATCGCCTCACGTTGAAAAGTTAGGTTAGGTTAAGAAATGTTAGGGCACGGAACATCACTCGCTGATAAGCTACAATGCTTGGTTGGTGATTAATATGAGTGGCTAACGTTTGCGAGGTAGGCGGTGGGTAGCAGGAAAGAATAACAGCCGGTTTCGTCTGCCCCCATGTTGACGCCATCGCCTCATGTTGAAAAGTTTGGATAGGTTAAGAAACCTTACTCACTGATAAGCTACAGTGCTTGGTTGGTGATTAGTATGAGTGGCTGATGTTTCTTAGGTAGGCGGTGGGTAGCAGGAAAGAATAACAGCCGGTTGCGTCTGCCTCCCATGTTGACGCCATCACCTCATGTTGAAAAGTTAGGATAGGTTAAGAAACCTTACTCGCTGATAAGCTACAGTGTCGTTCCATCGCAGCAGGTTGCGATGGACCGACAAGGTGACTGACGACGTGGTCGTTGTTCTCTGCGTCGTGCGAACACTCGGCCTTATATTGTATGTTTCTCTCTTTGTAGTTAGGACATGCTGGTCATGCCTGCGACTGTCTTGGTCTCTAAGCTCTGGGCTGAGAGGCAACCTAGAAACACCTAGAAACAACCTAGAAACAACCTTAGATCACTTGGCTAAATTCTTGGAAGAACCAGAAAGCTACCCAGAAAGAAACTAGAAATAATGAAGCTTAATTAGAGCCAAACAACAATGCCCGAGCTGCGACATTCTACTTCGAAATTCTTCAGTATCACCCTTTCAAGCCTTGCGCAATATCATGCAAGCTTCACCGTTTTTAAAGAAGCGAGGGAAATACTATCATTTTCATATTTATTGAACCTAATAAAGATAGCTTTGTGGTGAGGTAATTTTTAAACAGTAAAAACTTGATGTATTGATAACCAATTTTACGGATTTATCACTCTAACGAAAATATTTGGATTACCCGGGTGTGCCTATAGGGCCACAGTGTCAGTTGGCATGAGACGGCAGCATGCTCAACGGAGGTGTGGACGGGTGTGGACAGCGGCGCCGCCGTTCGATCCGCGGTACGGTCGCGACTAAGAAATGCTCCGCATTTAAAACAAACAAATACATTACGTAAGAAATGTCACACGAATTACAAATTCTGCAGCGACACTCAATGCTAAAACGCATCTCAGAAGGCATACAAACGGGGATTACGTGCCAGAGTGGCCTCCGAAACGCGCCAACAGGAACATGGTGGTTGATTTCTTTCTCATTTTAGTGGTTCATGCGACCGACTTCGCTGATCGTGTTATTGTGCGTTTCCAGCTCAGCCTCATATCAAATCCCCTGAATTCATTCTTCGCGTGTTTATGATCGGTAGCTTGTCGTAGCTTTGCATGGCATCTACCTCGCCTGTATGGTACGAACAGGAAAACTTCATGTCCGAGCTGCCATTGCAGACGTTTGCTTAGCGCGATGTGTTGTTAGGGCAAATACTATGACGTGGTAGCTTTAGTACATTCCCAAAGACAAAATACTTTTTGCTCGCTAGACGTTTAAGGAAAAACTAAAAACAGTGCTCTTTGTCTAACGTCACCTTTTGAAACGTTTTCCGCACAAGCAAAAGGGAAAAAGTTTGATCTAAGAATAATGTTTACCAACCAGCGCAAGTAACTACCCGGTAGCTTTGGGGTGTTGGTACGTCAAAATTTTACATTTCTAAGGTGCGAAACATGTTTTCCACGATTTAAGGGTATCCTTATAATCAGAAGTTATGCCGATCGTCATGACTTCCTTCATTCGAGTTTCAAATGCAGGTGGTGTAGAAAGTTACGGTGGCATCTGTTGGTGACAATATGGTCAGTAGCAGGTACAAAAAAGTCAAAACTAGAGGTGAATCCACTAGTGCAAATATTTGCAATTTGATGCTTCACATTACTCAAAGTTAACATTATCACTGCTTACAATTCTTCATGAAAAGGATTTTCCCAGTTGTGTTCACCAATGCGTTTCTATGCCCGTCTTCATTGCACTGTCTGGTAGTCTCATGCAAGCGCTATCAAATACGTCGGCTGATGTGACAAACTTGCTTCTCGACCTCCTATTGATTGAACTAGGTAGGAGCTTTGCTGCGAATCTTATGGTGGGTTGGACTAAGGTGCATATCTGCAGCTGTTACATTGATATTTGAAGAGAAATTTCCCATCTATCATAGAAAGTGGTGGTGCATAAATCAGTTCTACGATTTCGCAAAACTTCCCGATAGCAAAAGCTTCCATTAGAGGCAAGGCACAAACATGCGGAACTTATGATGGAAGACTCCCCTGCCGATAGAAGCATGAGAGCTTCTGTTCATGTGACTGGCTCTTAGTGAACAACAGCTCGGTTTATGCCACTAAATATTCATGAATCAGCACCAAGTTGCTTCTTTCCAGTCGGTCCCTTTGGAGGTGCCATGTTTTTTTTCGTAATCCAGTTCTAATGTGTATCTGAATAATTTTCGCGATTATACTTGCTTGCATAACAACCAAATCTTAGGTTACTCGAATGTGAGTGCCGGTTAGAACACGACAGAGATTCTTAAATCAATAGACGTGATGAATGCAACAACCTTCCAGAAGTTGTACTTAGGTTCCAATATAGCATCTTACATAGTCGTAAATAATTCATTGTTCTTCATGACATAACGCAGCAGAAACCATTTTCCCCTTTTTGGAAATGACAAAACTGGCTTTTACTTCGAGCTGTCACAATTCAGTCCACTGTTTTTGATTTGAGAAATATTGACACACTCAGCGGTTTGTCTTAGTCAACTTGACGATTGCCCTGTTACAGCAGAACACGGCTTTAGAGCCGGCACCATAGCTCATAAGCCATGAAGGCAATACTGTACATTCTGCCGTTCTAAAAGTGAAGTGCCATAATTGATCAAGGTATTAAGCTAAAGCTACCCCTTTAATAAGTAACCTGTGAAGCCACACTAGGGGTGCATCTGCACTTTCATTGACCTGTACTCATGCTCTCTCTACCATCTATTCCTGTTTCTCTCTTTTACCACGCCCAAGGTTTATAAAGTGAATGATATATTGCTTTAGGTGTCACCATACTTGGCTGTAGATTGAAGATTCTTGTTGTGAGGCTAAATAACAGGATGCTGCCCCGCCACAGTGGTCTAGTGGCTAAGGTACTCAGCTGCTAACCCGCAGGTCGCGGGATTGAATCCCGGCTGCGGTGGCTGCATTTCCGATGGAGGCGGAAATGTCGTAGGCCCGTGTGCTCAGGTTTGGGCGCACGCTAAAGAACGCCAGATGGTCGAAATTTCTGGAGCCCTCCACTACGGCGTCTCTCATAATCATACGGTGGTTTTGGGACGTTAAACCTCACACATCAATCAATCAATCAATCAATCAATCAATCAATCAATCAATCAATCAATCAATCAATCAATCAATCAATCAAATAACAGATTGCTAAGTCGCCTCAAAACTCGCGAAAAAAATTTATTCGTACAAAGAACGATGGACGGTTTAGCTAACAACTCACTCTTGACGGTCACGAGTCATGCTGCCAACCCTTTGGCGCTCGCCACGAGAGCCATCCAACAAACGTGCGCACACATACCGTGGCAGCACAATAGAGAGTTATAGTAAACCGGGCTTACCGTGATACCGGGCGTACCGTGATACCGGAATCAAAGTGCGCATGCGCAGATACGTACGTTACGTGTACCGCTTACCGTACGCGCAGTATTTTTCAGATTTATTTAGCGTAGGTGCACGTAGTGTACGTAAACATGGCGGCGCTCTCGGACGCCCGCTTCGAAGTGACTTTGGCGTAGTTGTTGAAAGATTCGCCTTGTTCGCAGCAGACGACTGTTCAAAGTGGCTTCGCTTGCCCTCAGTTAGCTACGATGACCGAGTATTACGAATAAGTTGGCATAGTTTTTGAAGTAGCTTCCCATTTCGAACGCGCCTAGGCCTAACTACAAGATCAATGTAAACAAATCGGCAACGTAGGTGTTTTCGCGTTTTGTACGTGGTTCATATTTATTTACTTTTATTATCACAAAAATAAACTTTTAACAACGCTTCGCGCGGTGGCATAAGCAAACAATCTCGTTTTATTTTCATTTTCACTGTTTAACTTAATAACCATCTAATAGGTGGCGCCACCATCCCTCTTTGGGGCACGTAAACAACGTAAGCGCTATTTCGCATAACTATAAGACGCCGCTACAACGAACGTTTCCTGCATGGTAGCGTCATTCTCTTAACCTACGCTATCACGCTAACGCTAAACTATGACTGCTTATTGCCAACCACTCGCGTATTTCAGCTGACGTAGCTGACCTGTGGGACGCGCGCACACCTCGAAGGCAATACGCGTTGACACTGGGTTAGTACTTTTTTCCGCATGATAGCAGAGTACTGTGGCATAAGTGACCCTAGTGAGCCTGGAATTTTTCTTGTAGTGGTGGTCCGGGCATAGTTTTCGGTGGCAGTATAGCCTTGCCCCAGCAGGTGGAAAGGTTTGCTAAGCTTTGGATCTCCTGTGAAAATCGGGAAGCTTGCAGTTGTGCACGTCGCAAACAGTCGTCCACGTTAACGTGGTGCGGCTGTAAGATGTTGAAAGGAAGGACGCTGATGGCATCCCACCGCTGCCACCAGTTGTAAGGCTGGGGAAGGAATGACGCTGGAGGATACGGAAACAGAACAATGTTTATGACACTATTTACACATATTTACAGAAAGAAAGGGATAGTGGTTTCCTAAACAACGAGCGTGGTGGTTGAACGTTACATAGTTCAGAGCGACGTCCAGCATTCTGCGGCGTCGTTTTATGCCCTGTCGGGCTCCTCCTCTCCGAGTCGAACACCAATCACGCACACACAGGTGAGGGGGGCGAGCATGCACGGTCTACGTGAACACTGCATTGTGGTGGCGCCAGCCGGGCTCTTCCTCGTCGTGTGTCTGCCGTTAGTCGAGAGTTCCCACGATCCTGGCCGCATACTTCAAAGGGTCCACCGCACAGCTCGCCCAATTAGTGGGGCGATCTGCGGTGGCCGTCACGGTCTCTTTCAGGAAGACGCCGTCCCTGTTGCCCTCTTTCGTTGTGGCGTCGCGGCGACACGACGTCTCCTCCTCAGGCCAGCAGGGACAATGCCTGGCGGGCATAGGCAGTCGGCTGGTCGGCTACCTGACTGAGGATTAAAGAAGCACCGCTCCGCCGTCAGCTCTGTCGCCGGTCACGCCAGCTTTCCCGTTGCCCGATGAGTCGCCGAGTCCATTAGTCATCGCTTCTGCTTGAAGGGACGAAAAAAGGGTCCGCATTTGAAGAACGGGAACTCGCCTTTGCTTGCTGTTTGGTCTGGATAATTGCTCAAATCTTCGACAGCGTCTGTCAGACTGGGCGCCGAAGGGATTGAGAGCCTTTCCATAGGACGGGCTTACTTACAACGGCGACTGCCCAGATGAATTTCCAGGCCGAACTTAACAGCTCCTCCGTCGCCCGGAAAATCTCGGCTGGCCAGCGCTCCCAACCGCTGGGCACGAAGAGAATGGTTGGTGACGAGGACGATAGCCTGGCTTTTCTCTCTCCAGCTGCGAACTCGAAACCAACTCCCAAACCAGCTCACAATGATTGACAACAGCAAGCCGAACCACACAACACAATACCATGCTGAAGTCAAGCACATTGGACCCGCTTAAAACCCTCCAGGCTTCTCAAGAAACACAAACAAAAGAGAAACCTGTACGCTAAAATTTTGAGACAATTTTGTGCAGCCAAAGTTACAACAATCATGGACGTGGAGATGCTTACCAAAGATGTAACCTATTGCCGTGTGAGAAAAGCACCCAAAGGCAAATACAATTTTGCCCAATATAACCGTAATCCCATTTTTTTTCAAAACTAGCTATCTCCTACCATCCGCCCTACTCATTTGTAAGTTACATCTACTAATTTCATGAAGCACACCCACCTAAATTCCGCACAAATGCAGCCTAAACCTACAAAAGGTAATTGTGCGAATTCTTCCTTCTCTAATTACATACTTGCGAGGCGCAGTCAAGAGTATCAACTCGTAGAACACATGGAAGCTAGTGAAAAACTCTCACAACAAATCAAACTGCGTTTTATCAATCCTAGAACTGCGTCTCTAGCCTCAAAAAGTGGTTAACGCAACGCTCTCAGCTCAAGTGATCATATTTATTTATTTATTTATTTATTTATTTATTTATTTATTTATTTATTTATTTATTTATTTATTTATTTATACATACTGCCAGTCCCAATGGGGACTATTGCAAGAGGGCAACCAAAAGATACTATAGATACACTTACATTGAAAAAGTGAAAATGTATGACCACAGATCTTATACGATATTACATGGATTATATGGGAGCATAAACAATGTGGTGAAAAACATTTAGAACACAGATTTGGTACATAATAGACGGTTATTAATAACATGCAAGAAACATCACTAATAAACATCAAAGACTTTTCCATGCGTACGACACTGATATACTTATCATGATCAAAAGGCACTCAAGAATTGAAAAAAAAAACATCAATTTAACTATGGGTGGCATGAATATGATTATTAAGCAACATCAAAAATGTATTCAAATCTTTACTATAATTATACAGCCGGGTAATCTATTCCATTCTCTAATTGACTGTGGGAAGAAAGAATACCTGAAGCAGTTGGTGTTGAAACGGTATTCCTGTAAAGTTAATGGATGTTTATGGCGTGACTGTCTAGTTTCCAAAATTGATATGAACCTAGAGCTGTCGATGTTTAGCTGTTTATGAATGAGTTGGAAGAGCATTTTTAAACGTGAGAGTTGAGCGTGATTTCGCAATGTTAGTAACCCAGCTTTTGCGATTAATTCAGTAGGTGAATCGAGCAGACTGTATTTGTTGTAAATAAATCTAACCGCCTTTCTTTGTACACTTTCTAGCTTTTTAATTAGGTTATTTGTGGCCAGGAACCAGACTAAGTTAGCGTATTCTATTGTAGGTCGAATGAAGGTTTTATAGGCTAAGAGTTTTGTTTGAGGTGGTGCGGATTGTAGTCGTCTTTTAAGAAAAAATCATCTTTTTAAGGCTGAGAATGTAACGTAATTAACATGTGCCTCCCATCTAAGGTCACTAGAAATGACTAGTCCAAGATACTTATGCTGTTTCAGGGAAGTTAGTTGCGTGCCGCCAATAGTGTAGGCAAAATTTGAAATGTTTTGTCTACGGGTTATTCTTAACAAGGCTGATTTTTTTACGTTTAATGTCATCTGCCATTTCATGCACCAATCTGACACTGATAATAGAGCATTGCTGAGGACCATATGATCTGAAGGTGAGTTAATTTCTTTGTAAATAATACAATCGTCTGCGAAAAGCTTTATGTTCGTCCCGATGGATTGAGGCAAATCGTTGATAAAGATCAGAAATAGAATAGGAGCTAGGACGCCGCCCTGTGGTACACATGAGGTAACTTCCGTTAGTTCCGATGTTTGCTGGTCTATTTTCACAAACTGCGTCCGCTTGGTTAGATATGCTCTAATCCAGTTTGTGATTGGTCCTTTACCTATTGTCACCTGCAATTTTTCCATGAGCTTTTGATGCGAAACCCGGTCAAATGCTTTAGAAAAGTCGAGTGAGATGAGGTCGATCTGCTTTTGATGGTCAATGGCCGATGACAATTCATGTATTAATTCGGTAAGCTGCGTAACGGTGGAAAGACCTTTACGAAACCCGTGCTGAGATGGTGTCAAAATGTTCTCGTTTTCAAGGTAAGTAGTTATATGTTTAAGAATAATATGCTCAAATATTTTACAGATTGTGCTTGTTAAGGATGTCGGGCGATAATTAGCGACGTCAGCTTCACTACCCGATTTGTAAATTGGTATGACCTGTGCTATTTTCCAGTCATTGGGCAGTGAAGATTTTGTTAGGGACATGTTAAATATAATAAACAGATATTTAGTTACCCATTCGGCGTAACGTGTGAGGAACTCATTAGGTATATAATCAGGCCCTGGTTGTTTCTTGATCTTCGTTTTTAGCAAAAGGTCAAATATACCTGCTTCGTTTATACGGAGAGGTTCAATGGGGTTTACTCCATGAATTTCGAGGGATATCGTTATCTGTAGTGAAAACTGAGTGGAAGTATTTATTGAACAGATTAGCTCGGTCTCTACTTTCTTCTGGAGACATCGTACTATATTTTTTATTTTTTGGATTTAGGTAGTTCCAGAAATTTTGAGGTGCATCATTAAGAAAATTAGGTAGAGTATAAGAAAAGTAGTGATTCTTAGCTGCTTTAATTTGAGACTTCATTGAACTGATGGCTTTCACAAGATTTTTACCAGTTATGGGATTCGATGTTTGTTTGAAAGACTTTCTTAGGCGCTTTACTTTACGTTTAGCATGAATAATGTCGCGGTTTATCCATGGATTGAATTGTCTTTCTTTCTTTGTTTTAGAAGGTATATAGTGAGAGACGCAATACGAAACAATTTCTCTAAATTTCTGCCACAACGTTTCGATATCAACATCCGGATTATCGGCAAGCTGCTCGAATGAGCTAAATTCGTATGATAAGTGGTCCAGTACACTAGTGCCATCAGCGTTGCTGAAATCAAGAAATGACAAAACTGAATTTGAATTCTTGATACGTTCATGTAAGGGAATCGAACACAATACTATCTTGTGATCTGATATACCATCAGTTAGCTCAATGATGGCCTCATCTGCAGATAGTGGTCACTAATAAAAACTAGGTCAAGTATATTTGAGGAACACCCTTGTACACGAGTGGGCTCTTTAACAATTTGGGAGAGGTTGAATGTCAGCATAGTATCAATAATAATGTCAGACGAAGATGATTGATGGTTCATGGTGAGCCAGTCGATATCAGGGAGGTTAAAATCGCCAACAAGTATAAGCCTACATGCAAGAGCGTGAATGTGCAGGTATTTATACAGGGAATGCATTGCTTCCGAGTGTGACGAGGGGCTCCAATAAACGCAACCAATTACCATTGGACAGGCAGTCAAGTGCATTTTACAAAAAAACTGCTTCCACCCCATCGACATCGGGGAGGGCCGTGAAGGCGATATCTTTTCTTATTAGGATGGCCACACCTCCCCCCCGTGTAGCTCTGTCTTTACGTAAGGTTAAATAGTTGGGTGGCGTTATTTCGAAGTCCCGGACGTCACTTGACAGCCACGTTTCAGTGAGTGCGACAAAGTCGGGATCTGTGCTGAGTAAAAATGATTCTAGGCAGGTTGTCTTTAGAAGAATGCTGTGAACGTTTATGTTTGCGAACTTTACTTGGTGCGTGACTGAGTGTTGCGTGGTCGCAACGCGCACACATGGGATTCGTCGTTTTTTTGCTGAGGGCTGCGCTTAACAGGCCGAATGCAGTTTACATCATCGTCCCATTCAAACACTTCGTTGTTGATTTTTAATTTGTCAAACACAATATTTATCTTGTCACCTTCTAGTTTCCTTGCCTTAGCTGCTTGCCACAGTTTGTTTCTGATGTCGCGTACACGGCGAGTGAAATCTTCCCCCACCGCGATCTTTAATCCCTTTAATTTATAGCAAGTCTTCAGTATGGTAGTCTTTTTCCGGAAATCTAAAAGCTTTAGTATTATCGGCCGTGCTTTGTTGGCAGAAGGTCTTCCTAGTCTATGTATCCATTCGATAGCCACGGGTTCTAATTCGAGTACCTTCTTTATTACATCTTCATTAACCATTTCAGCAAGGTCCCTGTCATTTTCTTTGCCGTTCTCTGGAATTCCATACAGTATTAGATTAGACCGTCGCGAACGGTTTTCAAGGTCATCTAGCCTGTTTTCCATAGCAGAAAGTGATCGCTGTAATTTGTTTACCGCGGTTACACATGAGGAAACCTTCTGAACAAGAGCTGCTACTTTTTCCAGTTTGGATTCTATGGCAGTGAGCCGGTCATTCTTAATTTCCTTGACATCATCAGCAATTTGTTGAATCTGTTTAAGAGGAGGGTTAGGTCTGGTCCAGGTCCAGGGTTAGTTTCAACGTCTCCACTAAGTAACAGTAATTTCTTAATATGAGACAGCATTTCAGTCAATATTAAGCAGAGCAGCCCAGGGCACGGCAGCACAACTAGACAAAGGTTATTTGAGCGAAAGCATTTGCCGTAATGTTTTCTCACCTGGACGATGAAAACAAACGGATTAGACGTCATACCAGTGATGCTGCCGTGCCCTATGGCGTCTGGATGGTTGCGATCCGGCTTTATACTCCAGTGAATTGCTTGTAGCGCCGTCGCTCCTCCGTCGAGGCCCGCCAGAGCACCAACTGCTGTCGATGAAGGGGGCGTAGTCCGGATATCGCTCAGGTGCGCATGTGCGGTTGACACGTTGACAGGCAGGAGGATAGCCGGTTGCAAGGCGTTGATCGCAGCTTGCCAGCCCAGTACATCGCACTCTGCCGGTATTAGCAGAAGGGTAGCGACGAGCTGGACGATGAAAACAAACGGATTAGACGTCATGCCAGTGATGCTGCCGTGCCCTGTATGATCCCTAAGTAATCACAAAAACAACAAAATGAAGGGAATAAACCTCGCATGCTACACGCTCATTTGTTGGATGTAGCTTCATGTCAACCCAAGTTTTTAAAGAACGCCCAGGTTTTTGCTGTGCGCCCTAGCACGACATCATACTCTCACCCAAAGAACGCTAGCATACTAACACACCTAACCAATCATAGGTCATATCGCTATAACCTACAGCCACCACTCTTTCAAATTTAGCGGGCGTACCTAATCTTCATCCACAACTAACGTGCTCTTACATTAAAGAAAAACTCAGTGCACACAGTCGGTTGACTGGTGCGGGTCACTGCATCCGCATAATGTTTAACTACTTAACTAAAAGCTCTTACAACTCGTACAAAAACAAATCCAGAAAGGAAAACCTGCTGCTACACGAACTAGCTGGGGAGATGACAAAGGAATAATACTTTAAAACCAAAAATAAGCAAACATGCTTCTAAAAAATTTCTCTGTCACTCTCTCCAGCTTACAGCCGTCCCTCACTCTTCAGTCGCACACGTGGTGGTCGTGGTCTTTGATTCTGAAAACGTGCGAGACAACAACGTGAGTGAGCAACAAGCTGAACTGCAGCGTTACGCCTCATTTGCGATTTCGGCCGACTTCTGTCAGTTTGGCCGAGGGGATTTGAGCAACGCGTGGGAAAGAGCGACGGTGTCCTCTTTGCTCTAGCTCCCGAGTGGTGTTTAGCTATTGTGGCCCTTCTTCTAGGACCACGTCGACACTCTTTTTCATGAAAAGCTCTAAATCCCCACCGCGCATACCGTCGCGAGGACTTGCGCTGTGGCCTACTACGCTTTCGCCGCCGGCGCCTTACTTCCCGCCACAAAGGGCTCTTCGCTGAACTGGCCGATGAGCTCCCCTTATTTCTTTCGTCCGGCTGCCTGCCACTTCTGTACTCCCATTGCTTCGTCGCGCGCGCACGCTTCACTCTTCTACGGCAACGTGTGCGCCCGACTTTTCCTGCATCGTTAAAAAATTGGCCTCGGGTTGCATCATCGGTAGTTTCAAATCCCAAGGGTGCTTCTGCAACACCTGCCACAGTACTTCGGCACTTTGATTTTTTTGCTCTGTCGCCTTGTCTGGCCGATTCACCTGTGCTAACGCTGTACTCAGGTGCGCCCTGAAACGTTCTGTGGATAGAACGGAAAGATCGGCGCTCTACACGCAATTCTATTCGCGAACCCGCTGTTCCTTTACTTGTTGTCCGGTAGTTCAGACGCATACAAATGAACTTTGACACCGACGCAAAATGCCTAGTTCTGCTTGCTGCGCTAACAGGCTTCGAACCTTTCTCAACATGCGTAGAGCTGTTCGTCTCACTCGCGGCTTTGCGACGTCTCTTTCCTCTGCGCCGCTTTTTGCGGCTCGTTGCCATGCCTTCCGATTTCATCGCAAGCTCGTCAAATCTCGCACAGTATTCGTCCGCTGTCAAACCCGCGCCGTCTAAATGATTTTCGAGAAAATCACCTATTCCACACTCTAGATCGGCGGACAGCTCGACGCTCTCAGAAACAGTGCAGCTGCTTTCCCGCAAAAAATATCTCTCGTCTTGCTGGGAGCTGCCTACAACCACACTGTTCTCATCCTCTACCTTCGCTGCTTCTCCTGAGCTTTCTCCAGTGTTCTTGCCTACTTCGACCTCATTTGCAAGATCCACCGTCGCAACGAACACAGTTGAGGTCTGTGCCAGATTGTCTACAGCTATTCTAGCTGTTTCTCTTACAGTTAACTGGCACAGCACCTCGTCGCACTCGCTCTGGCCTTTGTCGGCCCCTCTAATTATAGCAGCATCTTCCGCAGCTCTCACATTCGGTTCATCTGTGAACCTGCTGCGCTCTTCACACGTGCTAGCCCTCTCTATTGCTCTGGACTGCACCTCACTCACTTGATTATCGCACTTCTCGTGTGCTACAGTTGCGGATGGCTGAAACTTCCGCTGCATTGCTTCAATTTTCTGTTCCAATTGTTCGAGCACCAAGGCGCGTGCTCGATCACGCTCTTTTGTATCCCTTTTCTATGCCTCTATTTCGCGTTCCTCTCGTTTCCGATCCTCTCGTTCCCGATCCTCTCGTTCCCGATCCTCTCGTTCTCGTTCCCGTTCCTTTCTTTTCCGTTCTCTTTCTTTTTCCCGTTCCTTTCGTTCTCGTTCCCGTTCCTCTCTTTCGCCTTCCTCTCGTTTCTGCTCCTCCCGTTTGCGTTCCTCTCGCTCCCGTTCCTCCATTTCCTGTTTTTCAAAAATCTCTACTGCTTTTTTAATTTCGTCCTCACTGGCTTGTTGCGAGATCAGCATCCAAATCGCTGTCCTGCCCATTCTTTCATCTACTTCAATGCCTAGATGCTTACTCACAGCCAAAAGCTGATCTCTTAGCATTGCCTTCCACGACATGATTGCCGTTGTAGTTTGGTCCTGCATCTCACACATAATTAGGTGATCCCTACAACTCACAAAAGGTAGTCTCCCTAATCCACACACAATCCAGCTTCTAATGAACTCACACAATTGAAGGCTGGAAAGTCAAGGCAAAGACCAAGCACTCACCAGAGCACAGCACCATGTCGCGAAGTCCATCTCACCGCTGCCAACCAGTTGTAAGGATGGGGCACTACCCGGTTTCTTGTGGTATCGTGGTGTAACCAGGTGGAGAAAACGAACGCTGACAAGAGGATACGGAAAACAAAACAAGGTTTATGACATTATTTACACATATTTACAGAAAGGAAAAGTTAGTGGTTTCACAAACCACGAGCGTGGTGGTTGAACGTTACATAGTTCAGAGCGACGTCCAGCACTCTGCGGCGTCGTTTTATGCCCTGTCGGGCTCCTCCTCTCCGAGTCGAATACTAATCACGCACACACAGGTGAGGGGGGCGAGCATGCACGGTCCACGTGAACACTGCACTGTGGTGGCGCCAGCAGGGCTCTTCCTCGTCGTGTGTGTGCCGTTAGTCGAGAGTTCCCACGATCCTGGCCGCATACTTCAAAGGGTCCACCGCACAGCTCGCCCAATTAGCTCGCCCAATTAGCAGGGTCATCTGCGGTGGCCGTCACGGTCTCTTTCAGGAAGACGCCGTCTCTGTTGCCCTCTTTCGTCGTGGCGTCGCGGCGACACGACGTCTCCTCCTCAGGCCAGCAGGGACAATGCCTGGCGGGCATAGGCAGTCGGCCGGTCGGCTACTTGACTGAGGATTAAAGAAGCGCCACTCCGCCATCAGCTCTGTCGCCGGTCACGCCAGCTTTCCCGTTGCCCGATGAGTCGCCGAGTCCATTAGTCACCGCTTCTGCTTGAAGGGACGACAAAAGGGTCCGCATTTGAAGGACGGGAACTCGCCTTTGCTTGCTGTTTGGTCTGGATAATTGCTCAAATCTTCGACAGCGTCTGTCAGACTCGGCGCCGAAGGGATTGAGAGCCTTTCCATAGGACCGGCTTACTTACAACGGCGACTGCCCAGATGAATTTCCAGGCCAAACTTCAAAAGGCCATGCCCCTTCTTTAAGACCGTACCCTTCTTATTTCAGTGCTCATTCGTCCTTCGTAGAGCACCTTATTGTGAGGTCATTGCAGGCAACCGGGAACACAATAGAACATTGCTGCTTCGAGCGCAGCAGAGCAGACATCGCCACGTTGGAGGTTAAAAAAAAACAGGGTCAGCTGCATCAAGGCGCGCTTGGGCGTCCAAGATTCGCGTGCGCAATCTCGGAGGCTATGCCGCGCTGTTATTGGCTGACCATTGCAGACTTGCAGCGTGGTGCGAATGTCTGCGACTGAGTATTTGCAGCAGCGCATGATAGACGACTCTCCTGTGGTAGCGCAGGCCATAAATGGTCGAACTTGCACAGTAGCGTAAGTTCGTATCGGACATTGCGGCGCTATAAACAGTTTGCAACAGACGTACTCTATTACATTGAATGCTAATCGGCGTAGGCCAGGACCCCAAAAAATTCGTATCACCGCAAAATTTCAGAGCTGTGATCATATCACCTAGGTTATCCAGTGTATGGTACAACTTGAATAAATCATCTTCTGTTGTTTGGGTACCTTACTCGCAAGCAGTTCTTATACCATATGCGTTACACATGTACTTATATTCTCAGTTATTAAAATATGTGTGCCGCTTGTTTTCTTTAGCTGTAAATAATGGAAACAAGATTCACCGGTGCTTCAACGCAAAAACTGCGTTTCGCTTGCTGTAATGGCTTTGTGGCTGGTTGCCTAGTGCATGAGAGAATAAGTACAAAATCAAACAAATAAATGATTGGGTTAAGAAGAAGCTACAGCCTCTGTAGCTATTATCACGAAAAAGTTTCAAATTCACTGTCCTAATGGACGGCACTAAATGTGCGGATGTGCGGATGATGTGCGGTGAAAAGTGCGGATGAAATGTTGATTACTCAACATAAAAGAAATATACCATTCCTTCTCATTGATTTAGACGATTCAAACAATATTTTTTGAGTTTCTAGTGCATGATTTTCGTGATGAATGACTACCAAACCTAACAAAATTTGTTGTCACTTTTGAATGGTGTAGAGGATTTAAAAATATGCACGCCATGATTTCACTAGACTTTCAGCCGCATTACTTCCTAACTTCCAATACGGAGGTCTTTCATTATGATATGTCAATAACGTCAGTTTCCTTAAAGTAGTTTTCTACTTTTCAAAGTGACTAAGGCCACAAAGTTCAGAAAGCAAAAATAACTAAAACAGTACCAATGTCTTTCAATAAGAGAATATAAATATGGCATTATCGGAGGCACTTTAAGCATCATATTTCGCTATACAACACATTGTGATAGCAGGATGGTCTTTGTGCTCATTTATACGTCCACAATGGTATATTTCCCGCCCTCAATGCTGCTGGAATTAAAAAAAGAACTTTGTCACTCCTATAATGACACCTGTCGGTAGAACAATCCTAAATATCAGTCTAAATTTACTACTTACTCTTGACGGAGTATTGATGCTCATAAAGTATGGAGCCGCAGCTTCCGACGAAGACGTCGTGATATGCAAGGGAATGAACAAATGCGCTTAGCTCTCCCGCATTTAAAAGTTACTTTGTTCGAAACCATCAACAAAAATTGTCGAGTGTCTTTTCGAAGATACCAACGCGAATAGTCTAGATTGTCAATCATCAACAATAACACTATGCACATTCAGGAGGCCAATGTGATTCTCACAACAATATAAACCAAGGGAACCTGTAATAGAATAAACGTCTCTCTTGATAGCATTGAAGCTATTTCATGCAGTCGTCATTTCAGAGGGATGGAGCAGGATGTAAGAAGTAAATATTCGTAATCTACCAGCAATACGTTCGCTTTGATTTGAATTAGGCGTGTGCTCATTCCACCCCCTCGCAAAAGAAGTAGCCAATGAAAGAACGCAGTGATGTGTGGGAAGCTGGTATGCCTGGGTCATGACGCAGTTATAAGTTCGGAGAAAGTTTGACTGGCCTCCCATGCGTAGAAAATGCAAAACTGCCGCGGCATTTCGCGCTACGCACGAAACCAGTAGGATCCGTCAAAACGAGCAAAGACTGTGTCTTGATGGCATCCTTCCGGTGGAAATTCGCTTTGCATATATGGACACTGCTCCTTGTTTGCATCGCATATGAGGTAAGAAAAGCCTACCATTGGGGTGTTCACTGGGAAATCTTGATTTACAGCATCAATGAAATTTACTTCATAACTTCAATGCCGAAGAATTTCATTGCGTTTCAAGGCAAATATTTCTATTTTTCGTCCTGCTGATCTGATAAACTAACAGTGGAAAAGAGAGAAGCATCTGTGACCTTCAAAAGCAGTGCACTTCCAGTGTGCGGGTTCTATGCGTCTTACACGCTGTCTCCTTCAAGAAGTTTAAACCTGTCTTCGAAAGGAGGTGTCTCATATTTCAACAATTCATGTAATATCATTACAATAACAGTCAAACAAAAGTAACAAATTTCGAATGAACTCTGAATCCTGATATTGCTTTTTTAATGGGGGCAAAACAGCTGAAAACTGTTCCTGCAAGGAGTTCCACATTTTTCCTTCATGAGAATGCGCGCACTGCTCCAGTAATTGAGCTAATGTCCAAATATTTAGGCAGGACATCTCCACGAACGTAAGTTCGCGGTCACAGTTCGATTTTAATCATGACAACATCTAAGCTGCTGCACTGTGAGGAAGATTTTCAAAAATGTCAACTGTAGAGTACGTGTCAACTGTGTCAACTGAAATATGTCAACTGTAGAGTACGTTGATGTCCGAGACAACCTCGAAGCTTCCGGTCGACGAATATTTATTGTGCTTGGGACATCAGGTATTTCCTTCGTATGAAGAAAATCGTAGTCCTTGTGTTGTATTGTGGGGTAATTAAAAAACATAGCGGCTCTCTCCGTCATAGCGATCGGTATAACAGGAAAGTGGAAAGTGTGTTCACAGAAATATTGCTTATCGTGTAGGGACAATTTAGAGCGTGTACAACTTCTATTGGTGCTTTGCTGCAATAGCACTGTTAGACGTGAATCTACCGATGTTGATGCATAGTGGCACCTCTCCATTGCGATGACTCCCACTGTTCTACGTCCTGCTGGCTTCAGGTTTCTTGCACCTATAGGCATGACAACCGCCAGTCGACACCGTTGCCTTGCTGGTGCGCTTACTGCAGCAGTTTTATTAAATAGGTCGTTGCTATAACACACGAATAGTCGGCGGTGACACATTGGTGCTGCACGTGGAAGCTATTCGACTTCAATGACGAGCTGTCACGCGCGGACACGAAGTGAAATGCAAAGAACATAACTGCGTTGACGACTCTGTGATGCTCGCTCGGTCAGGTTTTAAGGGGCGAAGCTCCTTACGGTGTGAACTTGTTCGCCGTCGTAGCCACCGTTAGTACTCAGAGCACTCACTCAATGGCGCTGAGGCGCTCGCACCCCTAGTACTTGAACAGCTCACTAGATGACACTGCGGCACTCGCTCCACTCCGATGCGTGCTCTAGTGTCATACGAGACCACGTTAGCTCTTGCGTTCAAGTGCGTTTGCTCTTGGCGCGCTTCCTCTTTCGCCGGCAGTCTGTGTGCTTTGAGTGTGAGAGATAAAGGCAAGGTAGTGGAGCAGAGGGCTCCGAAAGTGGTGGCAGCACGAGCTCGCCGTCTTTACGTGATGATCGGCTGGGCAAGATTTACGGATAATTCACGGTTTACCGATGTCGGACAAGAAGACATGGCGGTGACGCAAAAATAAAGTGGATGACTTCGACGTGGCAAAATAACGTCACCAATTTTTCTTTAAAGACTAGACTGATTCCACTCTAAGTGAACTCACGTGATGCAATGGTTTTAAATTTTCGAAATAACGGTTTTTGGTATGTACTGCGTCATTTATTATAAGACGGACACCAGTGGGCCTCGGTGGTTGACAATTAATGGGTCATGCGCAAAAAAAAAAACACTTGAGATTTTTTTGGTGCATGTTTTTTTCATTCGCTCAACATTGACCTACAAAAATGCTGTACATAAACGTTGGAGGTTCGGCCTCTATAGGCGCAAGTCACGGTTTTTTCCAATTTCGTATCTTCATAGCTAATGATAATTTCTGCACTACAGTTTAACTTTAGAGGTATTGTTTGCTACATCATAGCTGGCAACTTGGTCTGCCGGTGTAATTATCTTCTTCATACAGAAATATGCAATTTATCAATTTATATGAGCATGCCAAACCGCCGAGGTGATATTTGTAAAAGGTGCTCTCGAACGTGGGCTCGGAAGTCGCAACTTAGATCGCAGTTAGAGATGAAATGCACACACACACACACACATATATATATATATATATATATATATATATATATATATATATATATATATATATATATATATATATATATATATTAAGAAATAAAGGAGCACACTTACGAAAATTTCATAGTTGTTTACGTTGCGGCCGTGGCACGGCCTTCGTCAGGATTAACAGAAATACGAGTATGTGGCCGCTTTTATGGGCAGGCATGAACACGGGGAACAAAACACGTGTGATCAGCATGTGAGTGTAATAAAAGTCCTTCGAAACAGCCGTGACTACAATAAAAAACCCTAGAAAATGTAATACAATAGACAAGACTATGATTCTGTAAAGAGGCATTTGTAACATTCACCATTGACGATGAGGATCACGCATGAAAAAAAAAAAACAGTGCCGCCTAATGACCTTGCTTTGACCATACGGCAGATTGTCAGAGAAGAGCTGCTTCGATGTCAGGAGACCTGTCATCGCCCCAGCGATTTTCAGCATGTGTACGCAAGTGAACCAGATCGTGTGCGGACTCCTGTTTCTCTACCGCCATGGCTCGTACCCACTCAGAGGGATCGCAGTGGAGGCAACGTTGCTTTCATTCTCTACCCGCGCTTTCTTGTTTTTTCTGGTTTCGGTAGTGATAATTCTTATCAATATATATATATATATATATATATATATATATATATATATATATATATATATATATATATATATATATATATATATATATATATATATATATATATATATATATATATATATATATTGTGGGCTCTCCTTGTTAGCGAGTGAGTGCCACGCCACGCTCATGAAGTGACCGGACATAGAAGACACGGTCGGCACAAACAAAAGACACACGCATTTATTTAACTAATCTAGACGACGATATTGTCCGCTGAATCGTTTTGTCAATCGTTATCAACAACCTAGGACATCCGCGTACACATTACCATACACTCTACCACAAACACAATAACACGACAAACACGCAATAACATGACAAACACAATAACACACCCCATGCGGCATGGCCAACACCTGACTTACAACGAGGGCTCCCGGTGCGTGGGCCCACGGCGCCACGCGCCGAGGACCCACGCTAGAGACAACCGCTCGCGGATACCGCCACGCGCAGAAGAGGTTCGCTCAACCACCGCCCGCCACCAAGGCTTGCTTTCCGCCAGGGGTCACCGCCAGCGCCACACCATGATGATGATGATGATAGTGGTGGCCAACTCTAGCGAACACAACGCCATATATCGTCCGGTGGTTGTCACTCCCGAAATGCGGCTTTTGGGCAGGACATATGCGCCATGCAGCGCAAGCAACTTTGTGTGAAACTCTGAGGCTGTCATCATTGTAAATTATGTTTTTTTTTTCAGACCACCGCCTACCTACTCAACGGACGTGGTGAGTCCTTTCAAATTCGAGGAAGCGTATACGGGGTAAGGTGTAGACCTACCGAACGGCTGTGATTATTGCTCCGCTTTCAGTGCGATAACAACCTCGTCAGAAATTAACACTGAGACCACCATTTCCATCAAGCAATCATTGTGATAGCAGAAAATGACGACGCCATAGGTGTCACGAAGAAGTCAGCTTATAGCGCTATTATCACGTAGAGTAACCTAACCTAGGCTGTCTTTCACCTCGGTGGTGTAGTGGTCATCATATTCTAGGTATCTGATTTGAATGTCGCGAGATTGAATCCCCTCCATGGTGGCCGTATTCAGAGGAAGGCCAAAATGCGTGACACTACATTTAGATGCATTCTAAAGACTGACTCCAGGGGCAAAATTTCCTAAGCCCTTCATTATGGTGTCCCTCATATTCACATGTTTGTTTTGGGACGTTAAACATCAAGGATTGCTATTGCCTAGGCGTTCACCGAATTAGGCGCCCTCGATGATATAAGGCAGAGCACGTTTGAGTGTGGATTACGAATGAAGACCATTAGTCCTGAATTGAACCAGGCAAAGGTACTTTCGATGACAATATCAATTAGAGAGTGGCGAAAGAGTGCTGAAGTGAAACACTGGCTATAGAGATAGCGAGAGACAGTCCAGTCCTTTACTATTTATTAGAAAGCAGAGCAATGCGTAAGGAAGCCGTCACCTCATCTGCTAGACAAAAAAATCCGCTATCTTACATCGCACACGCAACATATATTGTAATATCATCGTTTTTCATGTTTTGGTGTGTTTCTATGGACACATACTTTTCCTCGATAAAAGTATTCATGTGGAATTCATTGTCGTTCACCTGCTACGTTTATTCGTCCTGTGTTCACGCCGTTCTGTTTTATATGTGATTTAATATATAATACAATATTTCTGCATGATAATAATACATATTTTTCTGCATCTGGTTGACGAATTGGAGCTACCACGAAGAATTCTTTCTTTTTTCTACCTAATATTATTGTGAATGTTTTCTAAGAGTCAAAAAACAGTGCTCTTTTTGGCATATGCAAACCTGAATGCGCAATCAGCATAATATTGTTGTTTTTCGCGAAAAAGAAAACAATAACGCCACACGACATCATGTCTTGCTGGTACTTTCGTTCGAGTGCAATTGAAAAAAGTTGCGCTTTCTGTCTTTACTTGCACGTGGGCTCACGTGAGTGTGAAATAAGCGACTTCTAATGACACAGTACATTTCAGGTTGTGGCAAAGTGGAACAGAAGGCCATACCATATCAGCCAAGAATAGTCGGTGGGATAAACGCTAAAAGAGAACGACACCCGTGGCTTGTGAGTGCTTTACAAACACAATATACACTACTTTTGACGCACAGTTGCCGCGCATGTGACTTTCGCAACTAAAAGAAATAAATGAAGTGTTCGTCAACACGTGGTTTTCCAGGAGCCCACAAGCGTTCGCCATGGGGAAACAGTGGCTGCCGAACTGAAGGTCGTGGTTTCGGTCCTGGGCGTGGTGGTTCCATTTCGTGAAACGCGGAAAGATTGGGGTCCGTGTACTCTGCGTTGTCAGTACCCGTTAAATAACGCCATATGGTCAAAACTTCCGACGCGCTACACAACAGCGTGAGTGAGTGAGTGAACAAACTTTATTTAACCAGCAGATTGCGGCATGTGCCTAAGCCCCACAAGGGGTGGTGGAGAGACCCTGTCTCTCAGCCTCTTCCCGTGCTCGCTGGATGGCCCATAGTTGATCTGCACAATCTGAGCTGATCAGCGCGGCTCTCCACCGCGTCCCAAGCTGTTCTGGGGAGACTGCATTGCCGTCCTGTATCTGTGCGCATTCCCATAAAGTATGCTTTTGGGTGGCGTGTCACATGCTACATAGCTTACACGAGTCATCTGGGTATAGCTCGGGGTAGATGCGATCTTAGTGCTTCGGGTTGGGAAATGTTCTAGTTTGAAGTCACCTCCAGTCAACCTCCTGAGATCTGTCTATTGTGGAGCTAGGTAGTGGAAATCTGCGCCTCAAATTTTGGTAGAATTGGATAATGTCGCAGAGCCTAAACATTCTGTCCCTCTATCACCACTCCTCTCCTCCCGGTACCTCATGTAAAGCTCCATCGCGAGTGCGGTAAGTGAGACCTCACTCTACGCAGTGAGCTTCCTCGTTGAGGTTGGGAATGAGGGACGCACACGGGGTGTGGGCTAGGAATTCTGCTGCGAATTCCTCGGATGATATGAGATTTGCCTTGCGGAGGAGTAGGTTAGTGGCCTCGGGAGATATTCTTCCTCGTGCATAGTTACGGATCGCCGACTGCGAGTCGCTGATGACATACCTACACTTTGGGGAAATTATGGCCTGTGCGACAGCCACGTCTCCCGCGATTTCTGAATTATCAGAGCGTATGGAGCACGCGATTACGCATTTGCGGTCGGTTTTTATTACTGCCACAACGTAAGATTTGTGACTAGAGTACTCCACTGCGTCTACGAACAATGCCTCCTTGTCTCTGCCGTAGGCCTTCAGTAGAGTTCTAGCACGGCTTTCTCTTCTGCCCTGACTAAATTCAGGGTGCATGCTTTTGGGCAGATTGGGGACCTGAATCTTTTTCCCTGCCCCGCCACGGTGGTCTAGTGGCTAAGGTACTCGGCTGCTAACCCGCAGGTCGCGGGTTCGAATCCCGGCTGCGGCGGCTGCATTTCCGATGGAGGCGTAAATGTTGTAGGCCCGTGTGCTCAAATTTGCGACACGTTAAAGAACCCCAGGTGGTCGAAATTTCCGGAGCCCTCCACTACGGCGTCTCTCATAATCATACGGTGGTTTTGGGACGTTAAACCCCACATATCAATCAATCAATCAATCAATGGATCTTTTCCCTGATAACATTTGGAACCGACAGTTTACTTCCTTGATGGCTATAGTAATTTATCTCTAACTTGTCAAGGATACTCCGTTCTGTGCTCGTGCTGGCTAGTCTCTCTAACTGGGCAATCTGTTGCGCTTCTATCAGCTCCTCTAAAGTGTTATGCAAGCTTAATAGAAACAGTTTTTCAGTGCTGGTGCTATCTGGAAAGCCTAAAGCTTGTTTGTACACCTTTCATGTGAGTGCGTTGATCTTGATTTTGCCGGCTGTATACCAGTATGGATATGCCGCTAGGTATATAATACGACTTATGGCGAATAAATAAATAAGCCTGATGACGTTAGCATATTTCATGCCCTGGTGTTTGTTTGTGACTTTCTTGATTAGTCGTGTTGCGTTGGTGACTTTGATTACTAACCTCTTGACGGTTTCGCCATTTGTACCCATAGACTCGATGATGAGTCCAAGGACTCTGATATATCACTATAAGAATATTCCTGCCGTTTTGGTGGGAATTTGGATCTCTTCGTAAGCAGTGTCCCGTTTGTATCCCTTGGGTGATCTGCCTTTAAGCGGGGGTGATAGAGGAGGAGTTCGGAATTTTGTGGTGAGTGCTCGATGCCAGTACTTTCAAGATACTCTTCAACAGTGGTGACGGCCTCCTGTAGCCTCTGCTCTAATCTCTCCATCAATACCTTCTCACGTCCAGACGGTTATATCATCGTCATATATTGAATGGTGCATTCCATATACTGAGTTAAGCCGCGCCAGAAGCCCTATCATTATGAGATTAAACAGCATTGGTTATATGACCGAACCCTGCGGGGTACCAGCACTGCCCATATAAGTCTTTCCTCAGATCTCAGTTCTCCCATTATGATGGATGCCTGTTCTGTCTGTTAGAAAATCCTTGACATAGTTATACGCTCTCGATCCTAAGATTAGTTGGCAGACCTGATGTAATATTGCCGTATGCGATGGTTTGTCGAAGGCTTTTGTAAGGTCTAATCCTGAGATCGCTCGGGTAGATCTTGTTTTGTTGCCTAGAATCTGCTGCCTAATTTGCAGCATGGTGTCGTGCGTGGAGAGCCGTGTGCGGAACTCCAACATGGTATCTGGGTAGATTTCGTTCTCCTCAAGATAGGTGTTGACTCTGTCTAGGAAAGCGTGTTCCATCAGCTTCCCAGCACAGGACGTTAATAATATGGGAGTGTAAGATTCGATAGATCGGGTGGTTTCCCGGGCTTGGGGATGAGGATTACTTAAGCTATTTTCCACTGATTCGGAATAGTGCCCTCGGCCCAGCACTCATTACTATATTGCGTGATGTTCTCTATGACTTGGTCGTCAAGGATTCCATAGTGTTCTGTTGGTGATCCCGTCTGGTGCCTGTGCAGATTTCGTGTTTAGCTTCTGTAGCACGCACAGCCCTGATTTCAGCCACAATGGTAAACTTCTCATCTAAGAGCTCGTTCAGGCCTCCGGTATATGGTCTGTGCTCTATAGCGGGCATGGCGGCAATGTACGTATTGCTAGCCTCAGCGATAAAGTCCTCCTCACTGCCGTTATACCGGTGCACCAGTTTAAGTACGGTTCGCTTGTGCGCTGATTCGGTGTTATCTGGGTCTAGCAGATGTTTGAGCATGCGCCATCTCTGGCCAGCATTCATCCGTCGAGACTATTACAAACTTGGTCTCATTGCTGTTTGCTTAGCTGTTTACAATGTTCCTCGATCTGTTTGTTTAGCTTGGCTATGCGCTTGCGCAAGGGTCTGTTGTGCCTCTGTCCCCGCCATCTATTCTGCAGTGATTGCTTGGCCTCCTGCATGTGTGCGAGACGGCTATCAATTCGCTCTAGGGTTGGACTTGAAGTATAGCTCGCCTTGCCTCGCTGACGTTATTGACATCTTTGATCCAATCTTCAATATCTTGATAGGGTCTTGTATTTTCGCCTTTCTGGCTCTCCGAAATTTATCGCAGTCGGTCCATCTAATCTGTCTCCAAATTTCTGCGGCAGCAATGGTTTCTATCTTGACTTCTAATATTGGATCATCGATTGTGTTTTTCTATTTAGCGGTCCTCTGTGTTACGAACAAACGTTGAGTCTGGAGTGGTGTCTCTCGCAAGCCCAGTTCCCATACGCGTAAGGGAGTCGGGGTCCGTGATGAGAGTTAAGCCTGTTTTTGAATATCCTGCCATAGTATTTTTCCTTTGGCTCTTGTGTATTCATACCCCAAGCACTGTGTGGAGCGTTAAAGTCTCGACCTATGTCGAGCGGATTGGGTACCGCTATTTCTACGGCCTTTTTAAAGAAAAGAAGGAAGCGTTGTCGTATGCGTGTGGGATTGCTGTGCAAATTCAGAATAAATATGCTCGGAGATTTTTTTCCTGTTAGGGCAAGTTGTACGAGTATATGCTCAATTTTTGTGATGCGGGTGTCGTGGCAGATTGCTATGAGTCTCTTCCTTACAATAGTTGTTAGTGTTCTACAAACCCCTGCTGTGGGGCCTATCACCTGATATCCCGGTAGCTTAGCTAAACCATGGGTTTCCTGCAAAGTTAGAACATCCGGTTTGGTTCTGTCCCTAAGGTGTTCGTGCAGCACTGCTCTCTTTCCTTCATAGCTCCTGCAATTCTACTGCCAAATAATCAAGTCTCTTTTTCTCGGCTTTCCTATTTAGAGTTGGCTATAGAAGAGGGAGGGGGATGAAAGGAGGCAGGCCTCAAGAAATTAGATGATATAGCCGCTGATGCGGTTCCCTGAGATAAGTGTGAATTGCCTTGAGTGCTCATCGGAAATTTGGTAGCTGCAAGTACCGAAGGCGTCCTAGGGTTGAGACTGGCAACATTAGCTTCGAGTTTATTCAGTATATTTATGATCATGAATATTGCAAGCTAGAGGTTGTTGGTTGCCTCTGCCTGTTCCTTAACTGCTTTCTGTATCTCAGATGGGCCATCCAGCAGGGCCCTCGAAGCGGCCGCTAGATACTCCCTGTTGGTCCCTACGTGGGAGACGCCCGCTACGCGCTAAGCGCGTCCTGCAGGACTGAAATAACGTTTTTTCATTCCATTCCATTTGATTAATGGTCGATGTTTGCGCCAGTAGTTTTTGTCATTGGACACCTGAGCTTTTCTTTTTAGAGGTGGCGGGGTACCTGTCCTCGTCCATTAGGTTATCTGGCATTTCTTCGAGGCGCTCTTGGGCCGCAGAATGCATTTTACTAGAAGTTGTATCTGTGCAGTTTTTAAGACTGAATTTTTCGAGGAAGCTGTGATATCAATTCTTCTAAGCTCAGCGTTTTCTTTTTTCGGCTCCGCTATGTGACTGAGATTAGGCGCAGTCTTCCCCGAAGGCTCAGGGCGCGTCCCTTCAACCACGTCTGACCAGCTCACCGTGAATGCCGGGTTCCCTTCATGGCCATTGCCACCCTTTGGCTTAGACCGGGATCTAGAACGGGATGGAGTGCGCGTTCTCGGTCCCGGAGATGGGAGGTGTGGCCGCGTGGCATTTTGCAGGACCAAAATCTTGATCTGGACCTTGGCGTAGCCCTCGTGTGGAATTAGGACCTCCCGCGATCGATTGGATTGGTGGTAGTGGGGTAGTTTTCGTCATACGTCTGTTGCAGTTGTCGGAACCACTGGAATTGTTTTACAATGTAGGGTGTCTTAAACTTGGCCTTGCAGAGTTGGTCGGCCATGGGATGATCCTTGCAGCACAGCTGACATCGTGGCTGACAGTGGTGGTCCTCGCTCGGATCAGGCGTTCCACAGCCCACATATAGCGTGTCGTTTGGCCTCCAACACACGTCGCTCATGTGCCTAAGTTTGTTGCACTCTTTGCAGAAGCCCACTTGTTTCCTGTATAGCGAACAGCGTGTGAGCACTCTTCTGTACATGGCGTGCGTCAGGACTCTGCTGCCGTCAAAAAGGACTATCACTGTCGTGATGTTGCCAAGACGTTTGGCTGCCATTGCCGTAAGATTTCGGGCTGTAATGATTGCTGTAGTGATGTCCCATGGAGTTTCGTTCAAGAGAACTCATTTGATTATACCTTTGGCTGTGAGTTCCGGGGCTGTCTCGTATGCTCCCACCTCTTACAAATTGCCATTGCCTTTGATGTGCTTGATGCCTTGGTATTTGTCTGCATGGTTTTGGTTTCGGGTGCTGACGACTAAGATGTTCTGGAAATTATTCGGACAAATCGTGTCCATCGCTCTTTCTTCATAAGGGATCTCGGCTACCTTGTACACAGGTTTGTCTAGCCTCGTTAAGCTGAGCTTTGATTGCTACAGTCCTCCTCTTGGTCTTATAACTATCTTGTTGTCACCTGTCAGCCATCTTGACATTTTGCTGGCTCTGGCTATGCGGGATATCAAATTTGCACCAGGCGTTCGCGTAGGGCTAAGGCTACCACGGCGTTGCTGGCTACCTTCCATGGCACGTTTTCTGTTTCGAACTTCTGTCCATCCGTTGCCTATGTCATCTTCCCGTTCGGTGAAGTCTTCGTCTTCCCGTTAGGTGGCGTCTTCATTCTGCTGCGATACCTACGTTATTGATGATTACGGCCTGTATGGCGCCAACGCCGACGCCTGGCTATCGTGAGGCCGCCCCAGTCGACGCGGGACGCCGGTAGTAAAAATGGTAGACGCTTCTTGGTGGGAGCTGGTTTTCGGTCGTAAAATCTCGAAAAATGATCTCCCACCTTAGAATACGGTCTCTTCGGATTCTCGGTGACGAGATGAATCAGATGGTACATAAACCCAAACGGTGCCTGGCTGTATTCGCTGCGAAATCATTCGACGAAAATGGAGCCGACGTGAAGAGCGTCCATTCACCTCGGTGACCGCAGCGACCTCTCCCCCTACAGTGTCTCTCATAATAATATCGCGGTTTTGAGGCATAGAACCTGAGATGTAATAATAATAATAATAATAATAATAATAATAATAATAATAATAATAATAATAATAATAATAATAATAATAATAATAATAATAATAATAATAATAATAATAATAATAATAATAATAATAATAATATATAATAATAGATAAATTATAATATTAATATATTATTATTATTATTATTATTATTATTATTATTATTATTATTATTATTAGTAGTAGTAGTAGTAGTAGTAGTAGTAGTAGTAGTAGTTTTGACAGTCGTCGGCTACAGTGACTGCCCGTGTGAGCCAATATTTCACCACCTAAAGTTTCGCTCTCAGTTGCACTTCTTGTCTCCCGTGTAAACACTCTTCAGAGGGACACGTTGAGCTCCTTTTGGCGGTTCTTCGAATACGTGACTCCTTAAAGAGGCACGCCAACAATCTTCGAATAGTCTTTTACGCCAGTAATCTTTTACGGAGTCAACATATGCGCCTCTAAAGGTCGGAATGAATATGAGCGCAGCGATACGATTAGAATAGATGCCTACCTCATTTACAAGTGCTGGACGTTCCTGCAGGGAACAGGTGAGTGAGCTTTTACAGATGCTCTCAACAGTGGTGAACTCAATTCTGGTTGTTAAGGAGTTTTAATGAAAAAAAAAAAACGAGCCCGGTGACATTATTTCACAGAGTGTATATTTAGGCTGTGTTAATACACCAGAAATTCTTGCGGCTATGACCTCTAAATATTTCGAAGAAAATATTTTAATAAAGCTCTTACGATGGAACGCTAAATGTTTCCCATGTTAGCGGTGATGTCTTCTGATGTAATTTCTGATGTCCCCACAAAATATCTGATATCAAAGGTACTGTATGTTTTCAGAAGAAACCAGTACACTTTATGTATCGTCACTAAGTATTTTTTCACGTAGTTGTCACCACCATACTCTTCAGCCTATTGTTGTCATTTCTTATCGCCAAGTTATTATTCAAAGTTCATTTGCCCGCTTATTTACTTTCCACGGCTTGCTTTATTCGAAAACTACATTCCACCGAGTAAGATGATATTTATAAGACGTCATCACAAATTGATTGATTGATGTTTGAAGTTTTGTGGCGCAAGGGCCGTTTCACGGCCAAAGAGCGCCAGTGCATGTTACTAAGAATACGGACAATGATTGTGATAAGCGGCTGTATAAAGGCCATAAAATTCCTCGCGGTAAGGCGGGTAAAAACATACAAATAATAAAATCATGACCATGCCGTGAAAGGTGTGTATGGTGAGGATAGATGACAAGAGTTGGTGATTATAAAAACGATGGTGGATATGAATGGCATTAGCACAAGTGCCTCACTCGTTCATGCCCTTGCGTCCAAGGGCCGTGAGGCAAGTGCTTTCTTGTGTAACCGCCGCAGCAAAAACCTCTCTAGAGAGGTCGTGCTACGGAATGCCCGGGTGTATGATATAAAAATTATTAATTTCTTTTAAAAACGCAAACAATGATTTATGACTAAAAAGCGGTTCATTACCGACGAACATTGCAGGGTGTAAAGGTATATGCTGTCGGTAGGGTAATGGAAAATGTCGTTTTCTTAGAGTTTCTAAGTGTTTGCACTGGATTAATATGTGAAGGACTGTCAGTGCCTCTCCACATCTGTCACACAATGGTGGATCATCACCGGACAAAAGATGCGTGTGTGTCGTGTATATGTGTCCTATCCTGAGTCTTGTTAGTGTTACCTCTGTTAGACGTGATTTTGATACTGGTGGCCAATGGCCAAGGTGTGGCTTGATAACGTGTAGTTTGTTTTGTGTGTGTGTATCCCACTTGCTCTGCCAGTAGTCCCTGAGTTTTCGTTTGAGAGACGGCTTAAGATCAAGGGCCGGGATTGATGTCGGTGTAATGGCGGTGCTTTCGTGGGCGGATGCAGCAAGCTGATCCGCCCTCACGTTGCCTTGAATCTCACTGTGCCCTGGCACCCAGCACACTACAACATGTTGTTTGAGTGTGTATAGTGTGCATAAAATGGAGTAAAGTGAAACAAGGACTGGGTTTTTGTGTTTTTTAAGAGTGTGCAGAGCCGTTACTACACTGAGGGAGTCTGTATAAATTACTGCTTTTTGTATTTGTAATTGCTTGATGTGTTTAGCCGCCACAAGTATCGCGTAAGCTTCCGCTGTGAAGATACTTGTGCCTGGATGTAGAGGACCAGCATCCGAAAAGGATGGGCCGACAGCAGCGTAGGACACAGAGGAGTTAGTCTTCGAGGCATCTGTGAAGAATTCAGGACGTGTGTATTTGTGTTGAAGTTCCAAAAAGTATGTTCGGATATGGGCAATAGGTGCATGTTTTGTAACTTCAAGAAAGGACACATCACAGTCTATAGTCTGCCATTGCCACGGTGGCAGATATGCTACAGGAGCCATTAAACTGTGTTCGAGTGACACTCCAGTGTCCTCAGCTAGACCCTTCAGGCGAACTGAGAAGGGCTGCCTCATTGAAGGCCTGTTTTGGAAAAGAATGGAGCTCGACGAGTCATTAATAGTAGAGTATGAGGGGTGCCTCCTGTCTGCCTTCACCTTAAGGAAATATACAAAGGACATGTAGGTTCTTTGCAGATGAAGCGACCACTCATTTGACTCAACGTAAAGGCTTTCTACGGGGCTGGTGCGAAAAGCACCCGTAGAAAGGCGGATGCCCAAATGGTGCACGGGGTCCAGCATCTTCAAGGCACTTTGAGTAGCAGACTGATAGACAATGGCCCCATAATCTAAGCGGGTGCGAATGAGGCTTCTATAGAGGTTCATGAGGCATTGCCTATCACTGCCCCAAGTAGTACGTGACAACACTTTTAAAACATTCATGGCTTTTAAACATTTTGTTTTTAGATACTTGATGTATGGCACGAAGGACAACTTGTTGTCCAAAATTAGGCCTAAGAATTTATGCTCAGCTTTGACGGACAGACGTTGCCCGTTCAGTTGAATGTCAGGTTCCGAGTGCATGCCTCTCTTTCGAGAGAACAAAACACACGTGCTTTTTTGTGGGTTCAGTCGGAATCCGTTTTCCTCTGCCCATTTGGAGAGCTTATTTAAACATAACTGAACCTGCCGCTCACACAATGCCAGATTGCAAGACCTAAAGCCAAGCTGGACGTCATCGACATATGTGCAATAAAACATATTGCGAGGGATGGTCAAGCGCAAGGAATTCATTTTTATGAGAAAAAGTGTGCAGCTAAGTACACCACCTTGTGGCACGCCTGTTTCCTGAACAAATATTTGGGAAAGAACCGTGCCCACTCGGACACGGAATGTCCGATTTGACAGGTAACTTTTGATTATGTGAAACATTCTTCCGCGCATGCCAAGGTGGGAAAGGTCTCTTAGAATTCCGAAACGCCATGTTGTATCATAAGCCTTTTCGATATCGAGGAACACAGAGAGAAAATATTGTTTATGGACGAAGGCGTCTCTGATCTGTGCCTCGATACGAACAAGGTGGTCTGTGGTGGATCTACGTTCTCGAAACCCGCACTGAAATGGGTCGAGCAAATTGTTTGTTTCAAGGAAATGTACAAGTCTGCAGTTTATCATTTTTTCGAAGATTTTGCACAAGCAGCTTGTGAGTGCAATAGGCCTATAACTCGAAGGTAAAGAAGGGTCCTTGCCCTCTTTCAAAATGGGAATTATAATAGCCTCTTTCCAGGAGTTAGGGATAGTGCCAGAAAACCAGATAGCATTGTACAAACAAAGTAAGGTTTTTCGTGTTTCGATCGGTAGGTTTTTTAACATTTCATATACGACACGGTCAGAACCTGGGGCAGAAGTACTGCAGGAGTTTAGAGACATTCGCAGCTCAGCTAGACTGAACGCTTGATTATATGCCTCGTATCTAGTGCATTTGTGTTCGAGTTTCTGCTTTTCTATTCTTGTTCTGTATTTTTGGAAAGTGTCAGTATAGTGGGACGAGCTGGATACCCGTTCAAAATGTGCCCCGAGGAAGTTTGCCTGATCTTCCAAGGTATCACCTTGAGTGTTTACGAGTGGAAGTGTGTGTACTTGTTTCCCTGCTATCCTACCGACCATGTTCCAGACTTTGGCCTCTTGTGTGTAAGAATTGATCCCTGACAAAAACTTCTGCCAGCTTTCTCTTCTGGCCTGCCGACGCGTTCTCCTGCCTTGAGACTTTATTTTCTTGAAGGTTTCAAGATTTTCGGCTGTCGGTGAGTTCCGAAGCAGCCTCCAAGCTCTGTTTTGCTGTTTGCGCGCGTTTCGGCATTCAGAGTTCCACCATGGCACACGTCGTTTTCCAGGGTGTCCATTTGTTTGTGGGATGCATTTTGTTGCAGCATCAATCAAAAACGCTGTGAAGTAGTTCACAGCAACATCAATGTTCAAAGTACAGATGTCATTCCAACCTAGACAAGCGATAGTATGAAACTGTTCCCAGTCGGCTCTGTTTATGAGCCACTTGGGAACACGTGGTGGACACTCAGTTACTGTCGTTGTGCTCAAAACTACGGGGAAGTGGTCACTTCCGTACAGATTACTGACAACTTTCCACTGGAGTAGAGGCACAAGAGATGGAGATACTATGCTCAGGTCTATGGAGGAGTAGGTGTTATTAGCGAGGTTATAATAGGTTGGTTCTTTTCGATTCAGCAGACACGCGCTCGACGAGAGAAGGAACTGTTCGATCAGTCGACCTCGCGCGTCATACCGAGAATCACCCCATAGCCTGCTATGCGCATTGAAGTCTCCAAGGAGAACATAGGGCTCCGGAAGTTCATCAATTAAAGAGTATAAATCACGTTTTTGCAGCTGATAGCTAGGAGGAATGTAAATACTGCAGATTGTGATCAGTTTATTGAAAAGAACCGCTCGAACAGCCACTGCCTCAAGGGATGTTTGGAGTTGTAAGTGTGCGCATGCAATTCCTTGATTTACTATGATGGCAACACCTCCGGATGATGTCATGGCATCATCTCGGTCCTTTCGAAAAATAACGTATTTACGAAGAAAATTTGTGTGTTTTGAATTTAGGTGTGTTTCTTGTACACACAGCACTTTTGGTGAGTGTTCGTGTAGGAGTTCTTGGATGTCGTCAAGGTTTCTGAGGAGGCCCCTGACGTTCCATTGTATAATTTGAGTGTTCATGGTGAATGTAAAATAATGCTGTGTGTACGAAAAGCGAGTGGCTGTTTAGACGGGGAGTTTGAGTTCACTTAACAGGGCCGTCATCAGGCCCTGTTATTTGCTTTTTTGTTTTCTTGGCGCGCTCCAAGGAGCCACGCCGCTGTTTCGGCACCAAGGGTGTCGACGTATCCATTGCCTCCTCGGAGGCACTGGATGCCCGCACGTGCGGGCTATTAGTTTGGATTTTGGGCCTCGCCTGGTGAGGGGAGGCCTTGAGACCCGAAGACTCTGGAGTCTCCGGTCTCTGTTTGGGAGTAGGCGGTGTAGCCTGGGCTACAGCCGCCTTGGGGGCAGGTGCCACAGCCGACGGCTCGCTCTGCGCGGGCCGAAGGGGTGGCGAGGGCTGGTGCGGCGTTGCCCCCTGACGCGCCGCATCAGCATATGTTGCGCCGTAAAATGGCGACACTCTTCGTCTTGCTTCTTTGAATGTTATGTTTTCTTTGACTTTAAGAGTGATTATTTCTTTTTCTTTCTTCCAGTTAGGACACGAACGCGAATACGCGGCGTGTTCCCCGTCACAATTCACGCAGTGAGGCGTAGTAACACAGTTATCAGATGGGTGGCCGTGGCTACCACATCTTGCACAAGTTTCCTGACCCCGGCAGTTCTGCGAGCCATGACCAAATCGTTGACATTTATAACATCGTCTTGGATTTGGAATGTAGGGACGGACAGAGAGTTTGATGTAGCCTGTGTCTATAGATGAAGGCAGTGTGCTAGATGCAAAAGTGAGTATTATATGTTTGGTAGGTATTTCTTTGTTGTCGCGTCTGATGACGATTCGTTTCACATCCGTGACATTTTGCTCTTTCCACCCTTCAAGTAGTTCCTGTTCAGACATTTCAAGAAGGTCTGCTTCTGAAACAACTCCGCGTGAGGTGTTCATCGATCTATGAGGTGAAACAGATACTGGGATATTACCAAATGCTACGAGACTGCCAAGTTTTTCATAATGGTGTTTTTCAGGCAGCTCAAGGAGAAGGTCTCCGCTAGCCATCTTTGTAACCTTATATCCTGGGCCAAAGAGCTCGGTCAGAGATTTAGCAACAAGAAATGGTGATATGGCTCTGGCTTGTTTTGTTGGGTTTTTGCTGTGCACAACATGGAATTTGGGAAAGCATTGTCTGGGTTGGCTGAAAATTGAGATGTCATCGGTGCGTCCCCTCTTAGGCGGAGGACGATCTAGGAGACGGGGAAATGCAGGTGTTCCCATAGTAGTGTACTTTTTTTCGGCAGCAATGGCGACCACCCACCATGGAGTCCAACCAGGGGACGCTGAAGCACTTAATAGCATAAGGCTGCAGACGCCAGCCGTACATTGCCACTATAACCAAATATAACTACTCAAGGTTGAGTAATTACACAAGGTTAACCCTTGCCGCCAGGAAAAATCTGAAGTAAATGGAAGAGAGAAGAAGACAGGACAGATTTAAAGACGAGAAAAGACTAAGATGTAGGGAGAGAGAGATAGGAAAAGGCGACTGCCGATTTCCCCTGGGTGGGTCAGCCCAGGGGTGCCGTCTACGTGAAGCCGGGGCCAAAGGGGTGTGTTGCCTCTGCCGGGGGGCCTTAAAGGTCCAATCACCCAGCGTCGGCTCAACCCCCAGGATCCCCTTTTCCCCGGACACGGCAAAGCCACGCACGGCTAGGCGTGGGAAGGAGTCAAAACTCCCCCGTTAGCTCGGGTCCGTGGTGTCGCTACACACCAAACGCCTACTTGCGCAGGCGCCCCTGCGGGGCATCACAAATTGAATATGTATCCTTGTAATAACGGAGGAAAAGCGTACTGATACCGTTCTTGTTGTCCGCACTATTAGAATATGGAATGCCTGGCCCGGAAGTAATAAATTTTCAACATTGGGTGAATTCATTTTAACCATCAATAACCCCTAATCTTCATACTGTGTACGTTTTGAGTTGTATTGCAGTTTTTATGTTGTGCCTCCACTCCCGCGATAGCATGTGAAAGCTGCAGTAGTTATTTAAATAAAAACAAATACAAAAATAAACAACTAAATGAATATCAAATATATCTGAGTTCTTCTTCCCAACCGAGGCCCTTCTTTTAAATTTCGGGCAAGCGACTCTGCACAGTTCGCTTGCATATCACAGGGAGTATGTAAGTAATATAGCACTATGGGTGTTCGAAGTAAGCTTACGTAGTGCTAAAATATTTGCCAAGAGTTACGCTTCGAAAATCTGTGTGAAGTCTGATGGTCTTAGCGAAAACCACCAGCCAACTGAAGATGAGTAAGTACCTACTCCTGCCTTTCCGTGTACTATTGAAGCATCAGTGGCTACTTCATTATTTGTTTTCACATGTGCAAGATAGTATTGCAACCGGCGACTTAATACACTGTATTATTGAAAGGTATGCTTGTAGGAGAAAACGCTGTCATAATAAATGAAAAAATTTTGATTTGCTTCGGCTTAAATACTGTTTTCTCGCCCAATCATAGTTGGTCGGCAGACGCAATGAATTGCGATACATTATCGTGTGTCTGTGTCGATTGATATGCCAGAGTGTTGCTACCTAACATTGATTTCCACGTGTGCAGGTCAATCTACAGGCCTATTTTGTTGCTAACAAGACACGTTCGACAGCGATTCCATGCAGTGGTACACTGATAACTCGCCGATTCGTGTTAACGGCGGCGCGCTGTGTTCTCCGAAGGCGAGTATCCACGCATTTTCCTAGCACTGTGCTTCAATAACTATTCCGAGTATATGTTGTCGGGTGTTTTAATGACAGGCAAAAAAATTGAATTGTTGACCCGCCATGGTGGTCTTGTGGTTAGGGTGCTCGACCAACGGCCCGAAAGTCGCAGGTTCGATTCCGTCTGCGGCGGCGGCCTTCTCGTGGATGCGAAATGACAGATGATTGTGTACAGTACGGCCCACTCTTGGAGGGAACACGGCAACGCGTGGCTGGCGGCCCGCGTGGCGCAATCTGGTGGCGTGATTTGTAAACGCTGCGCATGCGCATAGACGCGAAAGGGTGGGCTCACCGCCATTCGTCTGCCACTGCCCGCTCCGACGCTTGGCGTGCGCTGGATACAGCGTTCGCATTTGCCCATTCTCCCTGCCCCTCACCGGGTAATAAGCGTGCAGAAAAAAAGTGGCTGTCGGTTGTTGTTGTGCTTTCCGGGCAGCTTTGTTTCAATTCCATTCATGGCCACAGCTGCCGACTTTAGATTACGGGCGAGACGCAAAGAAAAGCCATGTGCCTATAGTATTTAGAAGCATGCTAAGGAAACTCATGTTTGAAAATACTTCGATGTATACCACTACGACGCGACACTGAATTATATAATTGTTGTGGATTGAAATACGCAGCAAATTCTAGTTCTAACTCGCGTTACATTTTCTTTTTCTTCGTTGAAGCCAAAGCGCCAGAAGCTCCTTATTTCGATTATGCGATAGCATTCACTTTTTCGAAAATCACTACATTTCACCAATACGCGTGCTGAAAGTGGTGTACGTAGAACACTATGGACTAAATAAAGAAAAAAAATAAATTTTCAAATTTAAAAAGGTTGAGTGAGGTCAGATCTGTAGCCTCGAAACATATGAATAATGCAAAGGTAATGAAACACATTTGAGCCTTGTGAAACGAAGAATAAAATGCATATCTGTGTAAGCAAAATAGGACTATGCGTGACAGAACTTGGCAAAGAAAAAAATACATTCGTAATCCCGATGATTACGCTTGTAATGAGAAAGTGGCCGTTTCACGATGGCAGTGACATCACGCTGGCTGTATTCTTTGGTGTACAGCTCGACTATTCGAAGCCTTTCGTTCTCAGGTACTCTAGCCATGCCGCTTCTAAGAACTAGCTCCACCGAAATTGTGATCAGCGAATAAATATGCCCCCCAGCTGTTGAAGTCTGTGAAAGCGATAACGAAGCGCGTGACTCGCGTAGCCTAATGTTCGTGCTCACCAAAAATGTAATCGTAAGCTTTTCAAAAGCCGTTCGAACCAGCCAGCCAGCCGCTTTTGATAACAGACATGGAAATTGATGGCCGATGAAGCAATCACAGCAAGCTTGTCGCTAGCACGCGCCAAGAGTAGGGCAGTGTAGTAGCAGACGACGCGGGCAAGTACCGCCCTTGCGATTCTGCGCGCATGCTCCGCGTTTCCAAATCTCGCCAGCAGTTGGCGCTCCGCGGACCACCGGCTTAAGGTCCCTAGATGAAACAAGGTAGCGTCACTCATTGTTCTCGAGCCGTCCTCCTCACTCTCTCGATTACTCCTCTTTTTTCTCTGCCATCCGCGTCTGTAATTGGTGCATTACTTGCACGTGATCTTGCAAATGGCTGGTGGTGTTATTTATTATTATGCAAAAGGTTCAAAACGAGTACGCATGCGCATATGGCTCCAGCATGATTTTCGCCGTGACCAAAGACAAAATCGTAGCCAGAACATAAACTGAAGAGGACGAGCGTTTCGGTGTGCGCTAAGTCGACCAAGATTGTTTCGCCATGCTCGTTCAATGCAACCTCTGCGTTTTTCAGCAATGCTGCGTTGCCGTAAACAACAGAAAATGGTTTCGCTCTCTTCAACTTACCTCGTGCTTTCCGAGATGAAGCGCACCATGAAGTGCAACTATGAACCATTTCACGCGAATGCTTTCGTGCAACTCCGTCAACGTGTGTCGACGCGGATCTGCGAAGCGAGTTCACTTGTCAGTTTTTATTGAAACGCCAGGCGCGCGTCTAATGCGTGTCTAGTGCATGCCAGTTGGTACAAATACATGTGGGTATGCACGTATACAGAGCAGCTGTAGGTTCTAATCAACGCACCTTCAGAAACATTCCACTCTTGACCAGTTCCCGCTTGAGCCGAAACGCGCTGCTTCGAGACACCTCACCAGTAGAACTCTCACTTTTCAGGAAGTTCCCAGCACCGCATCAGAATCACTTGGCTTCACGATTGTCCAAATGGGCACATTTAAAAAAAAAACGTCATCTCAGTGCTGCTGGACGAGTGTTCGTACCAGTCTGGTCGTAGTTTTTTTTCTTGCGTGTGCACAAGCCGGTTGTAATCAATCGTCACAACGTCAAGCCCTGTGGCCACTTACAAGATCCAGCAAGAAGCACGTTCACTGTGTCACAGCATGAACAAAACACAATCGGAGAAGTGGACTAGTTAGAACTGGACGAAATACCGCGGCCGTGGAACTAAAATGTACTACGCGAGACGCCATGGCTAGTGGTGTAAAGTATAGAACTGCACAACGTTGCCGGTTGAGTAATGCACATCCCGCTTGCTCTTGTGTTGTGCCGTTTATGTTCATAAAGGCAACTTCTTATTCTACGTCTTATTTCATTCTATTTTGTTTCATTTACATCTATTCACCGTAGCAACAGAACCCAAACATTCGCTTTTGGATGAAAGTTTTAAACCTTCTAGGGGGCGCTTCAGGCAAATAAGCGAGGAGGAAAAAGGAGGGTGTCGCTACCTTGGAAACTTGTTTCATCTAGGGACCTCACAACGGCTACGTGCTCGCGTGTTCCCCTTAACAGTGGACCGTACTGTACTTAGATAGACACACACGCCGAGAAGAACTGTCTGCCACGGTGGAACGGTGACTAGGGCACTCGGTTGCTCAGTCGCAGGTCACGGGTTCGATCCCGCCTATGCAGCGCTGGAGAGGGAACCTAGCCTTTATTTCCAGCGTACTGCGCCACGTAATAAGGACTCTGTAAGGAGGAGGGGTGATTCTTAAATGAACGGAAGGTAAAAGTGAGCCCAGTAATGGTCTCTCCGGGGGAAGACGCCTCAACAGTAGCTCACGAGAGATGGGGGATTGATTGATTTGTGGGGTTTAACGTCCCGAAACCACCATATTGTCACGTGATCACAGAACGACCACAACGTCTGTGCACAGTAGCAGCACTGGACGTCGAGCCGAACCGAACGTTAGAGCACGAGCTCTCCAACCGTCCTCATCTTCTTTCACACCAAGGCACATACTCGCATTGGCATGGCTAAACCTCGTTCCATGCCTGTGGCATTACCCCCCCCCCCCCTTCGAAAAAAAAGTACCACCCCGATGACCAATGCCAATTAAAAGTGAAAGTAGTCGCGTACACGCACAAAGACACATGATGAAGCAGTGTCAGGTGGCTCGGGGGTAGTGTGGCTTCATCCGTGACACATGAACAATGTCGGCCTGCTGGGAACATCGAGATCGCCGAGCTGTGTCTTCAAGCAGTATTTCGTAGTTGACATCGGTGAGGCGCCGTAGTAATCTATAAGGAACGAAGTAGCGATGGAGTAACTTTTCCGAGCGGCCCCTTTGGCGAACGGGGATCCACAGCCTGACCAGATCACCGGGTTGGTAAATGACATGGCGATGACGGGAGTTGTACCTCTGCGAGTCAATCCGTTGTTGTTTTCGGATCCGCTCGAGTGCAAGCTGGCGGGCCGCGTCGGCGAGCCGGATAAAGTCGTGCGCATCAGTAGTAATATCGGTCGTGTCAGGCAACAGCATGGCATCAAGCATCGTAATTGCTTCTCGGCCGTGAAGCAACCGGAAGGGAGTGAAACCCGTAGTCTCTTGAACCGCAGTGTTGTAAGCGAACGTTACATATGGCAAAATTGCACCCCAGTTTTTGTGATCACGGTTGACGTACACAGATAGCATGTCAGCGAGCGTCTTGTTTAATTTCTCCGTCAGATCGTTGGTTTGTGGATGGTATGCGGTTGTTTTGCGATGAGCTGTTCCACTAAGCCTCGTGACGTCTTGCATCAATTGGGCTGTAAAGGCTGTCCCACGGTCAGTGATAAGAATTGTTGGCGCTCCATGGCGGAGGACGATGTTGTTGATGAAAAAATACGCAACCTCATTGGCGGTGCCTCGTTGTAGGGGTTTCGTTTCGCAGTACCTCGTTAAATAGTCAGTAGCGACTACGATCCAGCGGTTGCCATCATGTGACTTCGGGAAGGGTCCAAGCAAGTCCATGCCAATTCGTTCAAACGGTTGTGACGGGGGTGCAACAGGCTGCAATAAACCAGCAGGGCGCACAGGTGGGGCTTTACGGCGCTGGCAATGATTGCACGTTTTAACGTAATGCTTGACATCCTGGGTGAGCTTTGGCCAGTAGTACCGAGTCCGAATCCGGGCAAGGGTACGTGCGAATCCGAGGTGGCTGGAGGAAGGCTCGTCGTGGCAAGCAGATAGAATGTCAGCACGTAGCCCTTGGTGGAACGACGAGGAGGTACTCAGTCGCATAAGGTTCGAAGTTCTTTTTATAGACGATGTCGTTGCGGAGACAAAATGACCCTGAACGTGCGAATTCCGATGGTGGACTCGAGCTGCGACCTTGAAGGTATTTGATAAGTTGTTGGATTTCTGAATCATTCCACTGTTGTTGGGCCAAGTCAGATTCACTGACTGCACAAAGAAAATGGCCATCGGTATCATCGTCCCTCGATGTCGTCGCGAGGGGTGCGCGCGAAAGGCAATCAGCATCAGTGTGCCTGCGGCCCGACTTGTAGACGACTGTAACCTCAAATTCTTGAAGGTGTAAGCTCCACCTCGCGAGGCGCCCTGAAGGGTCCTTGAGATACCGAACGTGAGAGCACGAGCACCCCAACCGTCCTCATCTTTCACACCATGGCACATACTCGCATTAGCATGGCTAAACCTCGTTCCATGCCTGTGGCAATATTATTATGAGAGACGCCATAGTGGAGGGCTCCGGAAATTTAGACCACCTGGGGTTCTTTAACGTGCACCCGAGTCTGAGTACACGGGCCTACAACATTTCCGCCTCCACCGGAAATGCAGCCGCCACAGCCGGGATTTGATCCCGCGACCTGCGGGTCAGCAGTCGAGTACCTTAACTACTAGACCACCGTGGCGGGGCCTCACGAGAGATGGGGGATAGGAGGGATTGAAAAGGGTAGGAATCAAAGATATTGTGGGCATTTGTTACTTACATCGTCCTCATCCCTGCATGATCACAATCACCATTATCCGCTTGTCGCTTTGTCCTCATTGCCACTGTGGGTCTCATCATCATCGCCATCGTCTGTGTACTGGCTCTGCCTGTTCGTTTTGCGAGGTCTTTCCTCAATTAAACGCTTTCGCAACCAAGACTACCAAGACTTCATACGTGGTGGAGGTGCGGGGTAGACGAATTGACGCCGACCTTGATAAGACGCCCCAACAATATGCCCACAATATAGTAATAGAGAGGGAGCAGGAGGAGAAAAAGGTGAAGGGACAGCCACATACGGAAGTAAGTAGAAGATGGGAGAGATGGACATAGTCGCAGGAAGTCCGAGGACGGAGTCAACACTCAGCGAGAGCTCTTGTTGGCTGTAGGATGAGCCAGTTCGGTCTGCGCTGTGCACGATTAAGACGACTCTGTAAGCCGGCCTATCAAGTAATATTGGGTGCGTGTTCTCTTGAAATGTTTTGAAGGAACAGTTCCCTTCAAATTAATTTATTAGTATTAGTGTTGCGCCCCGCCGCGGTGTTCTAGAGGCTAAGGTACTCAGCTGCTGACCCGCATGTCACGGGATTGAATCCCCGCTGGGCTGCAGCGGCTGCATTTCCAATAGAGGCGAAATGTAGGCCCGTGTGCTCAGATTTGGGTGCACGTTAAAAGCCGCAGGTGGTCGAAATTTCCAGAGCCCTCCACTACGGCATCTCTTATAGTCATATGGTGGTTTTGGGACGTGAAATCCCACATATCAATCAATCGATCAATCAATCAATGATCAGTATTAGTGTTCGTTTCTGTAGAACACGTGTTCGACATGGACATAGGATTGCTCGGAGACTGAAATGCTTACATCATATGACAATAAAGATCTTAATGCCTTAGTATTGTAGACTTTTTTCAATGTTTGGTGTCAGTATCTATTTTACACTTCAGCCTGGATCAAGGAAAAGGAGTATTGGCTAGCATCGTGGAAGTGTACTACAGCGATGCAGAGAGAAGAAAAGGTAATTTCCGCCGGGCACGTGATATAATCATACATCCGGGCTTCAATCCACTCACGAGACTGCACAACGTTGCTCTCCTCCGGGTGAGTGTTCCACGACGGAAGAGGTGAACCTATTGATTTTGGCTTCCGTGCCACTAAATTTTTAGTGAGACAGGTGACGCTAGTAAGAAATTAACGTTTCATAATATCACCTATGTGAAGCTCACTGCAAATTAAGGCCAAAAGAAAATCAACCTGAAAAACATTGAGCACGTGCTGATGAATGGCACAAAAACAACATTTTGTAAACAAGATTACATACTGTGCTATATGTTGAATAGAGATAGTTTCTTTCCAAGTTTCGGGAACAAAATATTTAGGAACCTGCAGGTTATTGATTTATACATAAATTTTAATAGTTTGTGAAACTACCGAAAAGTTTCCACGTGATTTGCGCACGAATTTATTCTCACCGCGTGTAGGTGTTGTGTTACTGTTGATGTGTTATTGTTGAGGCATATTGCACTAATATCTCTTAATGGTAGCGTTTCAGCCCTATTTTTTTAATAGGGCAAGCGTAACGAAGCCTCCCCCCCCCCCCCCCCAAAAAAAACATATTTGAAGTTGATGTCGCAAAACATTCTCGTTAGTTTAGGTTTACATGCGACCAACCTGATTGCGGTATGTGTGCTAACCTTTAAGCTAGACTGAACAAACCATTTTGGCTATGTCACGTATAGTGCTCAAGTAGGCACTCTATAACGACTGAGCGTCGCGCGCGGAACTGCACGAGTGACATCTGCAGTCGCAAATACGCCCCATCTTAGCATGCGCGGCGCCAATGATGTGCCTGCCCTGCAGTTTCCACCCTTCTGTATCTCCGCGGCCGCGATGGCTGCTTTGGCTGTCGAAGCGCTGTCAACATTACAAAATTGAAATAAAACAACAATAAAAAAGAAATATTATCGCTTCGTGATATCATATCACAGCGACAACAGTTTTACTTCGTCTTTCTTTCTTGTTTTTACGCTGAAATCGCTCAGAGCGCTTTCGACGGCCAAAGCAGTTGTTGCATCCGCGACAATAAACAGGGATCAGTATTGCGAGGCAGGCACATCACTGGCACCGCGCATGCTCAGATGTGGCGTATTTACGACAGCAGATGTCGCCCGCTCTGTTTCGTGCACGACGCTCTGTTGTTAGAGACAGCCGAGTTGAGCACTGTCCATTTCACTGGCAAGTCGAAGAGTGCATGCACCGACCAGTTTAGAATTCAATGACAAGTTTTAGTGATTCATTACATTTTTTTCAGCTCTTTAAGACTATTAACAGGACCAAGCTTGCCCGCCCTAATATGCCTCATGGAAAAACGAGAGAATCTTGTGTACAAAAACGCAAGTGTGCTGGGATGGGGATGTGAGTACGCATTTTGCTTTTAAATACTCGCGAGATATTATGGTTAGAAATTCATCGATCTCAGGTGGTGAGGAGAAAACGTCTCCAAGAGAAAGAGAGAGAGAGAAATAGACAGCAAATGCAGAGAGGTTAAGCTTTGGCTTGCTTGGGTATACTCTACACTTCAGGTGAGGGAAAGAGAAAAATAGAGAAGAAAGGAATAGAGAAAAAGAAATAAGAGTAAGAAAGAGCTTGAAACTACAAACAGGGTCTTGCGTTGTTCATTCACAAGCGCTCGTCATGTCCGGAAGTCCTCAAGATGCACAAGAGAGCCTTGGTGGCCTAGCGCTTTGCGAAAACAGAGGCCGAGGTCCCAGGATTTTTTTTTTTCATCTTGGTTGAAAAGCGCACTCGAGACGACGACGAAGCAAAAAAAAAAAACATAGACAGCGCCTGTATTTGTTCTTTTACTTCATCATCGTCTCCTGTGCGCTGTTAAACCAAGACGAACGCATAACAACTCGCTCAAGCTTTCATTCTGTTTTTTACTGTTAGTGATCTTCAATTCAAGTGAAGGAGCTCAACTTCCAACCAGGTCGTTGAGTCTGCTATGATGACGCCTGTGAGGAGAGGCTTCAGCACATTGTAAAATCTTTGAAGTAATACCTTAGAAAACGGTAGCTAAGCTCAACAGGTGTGATTAATAACATACTGTTGGAATGATGTAAATGGGAAAATTCGCAATCTTTTTGTTCTTTTTGTAAACTGGTTATTTTACCCGTAAGAAGTGACAGGCACAATAGGTTATTTCATTTGCCAAATATCTGCAGCATTTTTTGGTTTTTAGCGAATATAAAAATGTATACTTACAGTGACACCCAAGTGAAAAATTTATTCAATATTCAAGAGAAATTTTATATTGCAAGCTTTAAGGTGTTAAAATTTCACGTTCGTAAAAAATAAAAAAAGGTAATTTACCTAGTGTGACTTGATACTGAAACTTTTTAAATAAAATGGCAGTGCGCTATTGCTGATTTCTGTCTTTGTTCGCTTTCGGGACACGCTTGATTATTGAAATACCCTGTATGCTGCAGTGTTGAGCATAGAGTCCCCTAATATACACTAGAGGGAACTCAGGCGCTAGTGTCTGAGGGAGCTGCAACACACGGCACTTCAGCGAGCATGAGAATGATAAGTAGTACACACATGTGTCTAACTTTCGTACTCCTGGCCTGCTTCTGGCTCCGTGTGTGTTTGTGTGGCTTGGAGCTGTTTTCTCATGAAAAGAAAAAAAGGTAGCGACGGTTCAGCGTTCGCACTTCACAACCTTATTCTTTTATGCTTACCATTTCGAATCAGGTCACAAAGTTCAAAAGGGTTGAATTTCCCTTTCAAAGCAAAACCAAAACACAGCAATAAACGAAGTCGCAAGTACGATTCGCCGCCCGCAAGTACGAAGACTAGGCAAATGTGTGTACTACCCATCATTCCCATGGTCGCTGAACGGTCGCAGCGCCAGAGTTCCCTCTAGTTAATTTTAGGAAACTATGTGGTGTTCAGTACCTATAGCTATCAGATGTAAAAGGTGCAATGACGACAACGCACAAGGAGAGACACACGTACTAACACACAATAAGTCTCTCTCTCAATGTCCATTTTCTTCGCGCCTTTCACGTGCAAACACGCCAAACCAACAGGCGGAGTTGTTTACCTATGGCGTCGTTCGTTGGCGAATTCCAAGTGACCCATGAACTCTCCGCTGAAGCACTCCACTCTGGCGAAGGGCAACAGAAGGGAATCTACCAATAGAACACACGCGCCCGCTGTGGAGCAAATGGCAGGGTCAGATTGCAACGCGATGCGCGCGTCTCTCTCCTTGCTTGAGTGGGCATAATGGGCAGAGCGACGCTACAGTTATACGCTAGCAAAACCTGAGCTCTGACGCGAACAGCGTTCGTTGGTGCGACCATAGTTGGCACTGTTTCAAGGCACGGGGTGTTTGCGACATCTGGTCGAATCCGTCAATTTTCGCGGAACAGGAAAAGTTGCTTTGTGGAGTGATATCGCGAAGTAGCTGCTCCAGATAGGCCAATGGAACATTAAGGGAGCACTCTCAATCTGCCAGTGGAATAGACTTAGCCCTCATAGAGCAGAATGAAGTATTAGTGGAAGTGCTCCGAATCTGCCAATGGATTACACCATTAGACTTTCGCCCTAATATGTGATGTACTCGAAACAGTTCTCATGAAGTCTTGTCACGCCCTTCACGTTTAAAAAAAAATTGCCCGCAGCTTCCCTCGGGGGAACACTGAGGAGGATGCGGAGCATATAATTGGTTAACGGGGTGTTAAAGTCCGGGTCCTCTTGTCGACGCTTACGTTTCAAAGCGGCCGAATCCGGTGCTGCTGCTCGACGCTGACGTCTCTCAGCGGCTTCACGTTCTCTAAGTTGAGCATCTTCCGCTCAACGCCGACGTTTACGTTCGGCGTCGCGAGCTCTTCTCCGCGCTGCCTTGTCTTCGGACGACGACTTGGTTGCGGTTACGCCAACACTTTGGCCGGCGCTGGTCGAAGGGACGTCGATCATTGCGACCTCGGACGTCGACGCGCCGTACAAACCAACCGACGAGTGGCAACTGAGCGAGCGAGCACCGACCTTGAGTATATATACAGCGCGACGGCGCATGCACTGTCAGCTTTCGAATGTTCGAGAAGGGGGAGAAGCGCAACGGCGCATGCGCGCGCGTCAGCTGCCGATGTGCGTCAGCTGCCGATGTTCTCGAAGCGTGACGGCGCATGCACGCGCGTCAGCTGCCGATGTTCTCGAAGCGTGACGGCGCATGCGCGCTACATTATACAGCTAGCGAATGTTCGTGAAGAGGAGAAGCGCACGCGGTGTGTAGAGGAGGAAGGGTGCACAGATGGTGGAGGAGTGAAGTGCGCGCGGTGTGTAGAGGAGGAAGGGATGCACAGATGGTGGAAGAAGGAGGAGGAAGCTTGCGGACGGCGCCGCACTACAAGCCTCGACTATTAGATGAGGCACTGCGCCGTGCTCCCGACCGGGTTGCAGAAATTAGGTGCCTTTTCTCATCTTCTAACCACTACCACCACTATTAGATGCTCCGCATCTAAAAAAAATGGCAACATATCCACGGGGTGAATGATGGAGAGTGGGGCGAAGCATCCGACCGTCCATTCGTTTTTGCTTCCGTCCGTCCAGGCGTCTGTCTGTGTGACCATCCGTGCATCCGTCCGCCCGTCCTTGCGTGCGTCTGTTCGTGCGTCTGCATGCCCATCCGTGCGTCCGCCCCTGCGTCCGTCCATGCGTCCATCCGGCCGTGCAGCCATCCGTGCGTCCGTCCATGCATCTGTCTGTGTGCCCGTTCGTCCTTCTAGTCAACACTCCAAGTACCACCATCTCGCATCTTTTCATCATATATTCCGCATATAGAAGCACCGCCATCCAGTGGACATTCCAAGTACTAAATGAGAGGCGGCACACGCACACTTTCTTACGGCTTACGCTTCGTGTCTACTTCCCACCTTTAACCACCACAAGTTCATGGTATATATTAGTTCACTGTATTCATGGCACTGTGGCCCAACGATCACTAATTATAAACCCAAAAGGGTCACACCCAGCGACTATAACGTAGCAACCCTTTCTTGTCAGATAGCGCTCAATGTGCATGCCGATTGAGGCTAATGGGGAATGAGAGACAGGAGAATTCGGCTTTAAGTTTACGCGCACGCTGCGAATTTTGCATTGTTCAACAACGCACAGGAGAAATATTTCCCCGGCACCACCTTGCAGGTCAAAGCCTAAGACAAGTTACGCTACTACTGAAGAGGGACGAACGGGTGCCGCTTTTAAGAGCTTCGCCTCTAAAAAAAATTCAAGGGTGGCTCACCAGTGCTTTTACAATTGGCGCGCCGCTCAATCGCTACTCATGGTTATGCATGATAAACGCGAGTTCCATGTATATTATCTGAAAATGAGGCTGTGAATTCAGTTTCTTTAATTATGTCAGCATAGCAAAGGTGATATGTTATTTCATATCAGGTTCGCAGATTTTCCAACACTCAACAACACAAATCACGTAGTGAAATCATGCTATCCGTACATATCCCCACTCCACACACACACACACACACACACACACACACACACACACACACACACACACACACACACACACACACACACACACACACACACACACACACATATATATATATATATATATATATATAGAGAGAGAGAGAGAGAGGAAAAGACAACTTAGTGGTTGTCTTAAGTGTATTTGGTTGTGACCGGTGGAGCGGCGCTCTTCGTCAGGGTTTGCGAACAAATGCGATGCTAGGCGCGCACTTGTTCCCAAACACTGACGAAGACTGGTCCATTGTACAAAACCATTACAGATGAAATTAACACACCCCCTAAGTTGTGCGTCTTCTCTTCCCAAGTACGTTTAGCCTATAGGAAACCTATTATATATATATATATATATAGAACTTGAAGGGAAGGCACGACAGGTCCGGGTATTTTTTATATTGAATTATATATATATATAATATATATATAAAATTATTGATATATATAAATCACTATATATATATATATATATATATATATATATATATATATTATTTAACGGACAATAATACTAAGGAACGTATAGCGGAAGTTATTAGACCGAATGGTAATGTAAATGTCAAAAAACGTGGGTGAAAAGATATCTTGCCGTGGGCAGGAATCGAACCTGCGACCTTAGAATAACGCGTTCGATGTTCTACCACTAAGTTACCACGGCGGCTATCTCCCTACCAACATTGCGTATGTGTTTAGAAAAAGTTGTTAACAATCCGTAGTACGAAATACTCTACTACGGGAGAGCATAAAGCCATGTGTATAGAGAAAGTGGCTAACGATTTCGAGTACATCATACTCAACCTTCCCAATATATGTGAATTTAAACGTGGGAGTGTCAGTCAGCGCCGACTGACGACCGTCGCCGTCTTTACGACAGTGAGAGCCGTCTTTTTTCATGCAGGGATAATGCAGAATATTGTACTACGCTACGCCACTGTGAAGATCGTGCCATTTTGGAGGTGCAAACAAAAACTGAATGTTATCAAAAAACGCAAGGCTCTTACCAAAAAGACATTGATGTGCACTGCGGGTGTCAAGAGAGGACCATGCAAGGTAAGAGGATCACTCAAAAAACTGGTCTATATAATGGAGTAGAGCATTGCAAACTGATAATTTCAACGATATATCCTCATGACGCGAATCATCACACACTGTATACGTGTTAGTCACACAATAAAATTTTCAGGCTCCAAATAGTACAAACATAGGGGACAAATGAACTAATATGTTGTCTTGTACTAACCTTTAACATTGATTCATAATTAGCGCCTAATTAAATACCCAACGTTTTACAGTCAGTCATGTTCAATGGTTACAGTGTAAAAATAAATGATATCCATTATGCATCCACAGTTTTTTTAATTTTATTGTTGTAGAGGAACAGAAATAGTTTTTCTCACGTTGACCTTGCGACGGGGCATCTTGATCGCGCCGTTGAACTCAGTAATGCAATCACCAGAGTTTATATTAGGAACACCACTGAGGATGGTCAAGACACATTGACTATGGAGAAGGTGTAATTCATCCTGTCCGCATTATATGCCACTCATTCGTGTCTACTAGTCGAAGGAACGTGAGAATTCGAAGTGTGCACGTTCGGTTCCTGCCGGCGGCGAGGTATTTCGTTGCAACCGTTAACTCCAGTCGGACTACATTCTTTTTCTGAGCGAATACACAAAAGAATAAAACTTTAATGTGATGTCGTTCTGTGTTCCATACGAAGCTGAAATTAGGGCTAGTTGTTTCGACTTGAATACAAGTGTAGCGGCGCAAACCAACAGAGCAAGATAGACACAGAACGACTACTAAGACGTTGTGTGTTCCTTCCTGTCGTGCGTTTCTGTACACTCCCATCACTTTCGAACAAACATACAGGGTAAGCGAATGCTGAATGCTTTTTTTTTGAGCTTCCTCACTGTTCTCAGTCTTAATAGGAAGTTGTAGAAAAACCTTTGCAGGCGCTGCAGGCGTTGCGGGCGTTGCGGGCACCATGTGAGTAACGTTCCTAGGGACTTAGCTGCCGCGCAAACTCATATAACGATCTAGGGACTTTAGCTGCCCCGCAAACTCAAATGCACGGAAACTACACATAGCCTCGAGACCAAGACTTTACGGTCCTTGCGGGCTGCAATCACCGCACGCTATTTCGCATTTTCTTTGGGCGGGCCGCGAACGCGAAAGGCGGCTCACGTACGACGCTTCCGCAGTGGCGGCGACCGCACCGCAAGGACTCGCGGTTTGCTATTCTAAAACTACCTAATATTAGTCTGGCGTTTTCGAATAGCGTACGCAAGGCTTTGCGTGCGCTATTCATTTAGGTCACTGCCAGTGCGCATGAGTCATAACGCTGACTGCCATCAGCGCTTTTGGTCTACGCGCAAGAAATGTCAAATGGCGTGCGGCCCCCAAGGCCCGCAAAGACCCTTGGCGGTGAGCGAACGTACTGTGAGCGGGCGTCAGCGTTTGCGGGGGCAAACGCTATTCGAAAACTCATATGACGCCCATACGCCACCGCTAAGACCGCAACGCTCGCTTACTTAGCGAAGAATATTCGAAAACATCCTAACAATAACAGCGTGTCGTAGGCGTCAAAACCATTATGACATTAACAGCGCATGCAATAGTGATGGCTTCTAGATATTCAACTACCTGGTATTGTTCAACGTTACACTGACATGTCACAGTACACGGGCTTTTTGCACTCAGCCTCCAGAGAAATGGGTCCGCCACAGGCATTATCGAAACCGTGACCAATGAGTAAACAACTGGAGCACCGTAACAACCTGACCACCACTGTGGTCCTGAAAATCCTTCACGTGCGCCGTTTCTATAAGCGTCTTCCAAACCATATAGTTTCCTGAAAAAGCTTTAGGAAAAAGCTTCGATTGTACAGCTAACATGGGAACGATGAGTACTATACAGATTTGCCCAGTGTTAGCACTTGCGGGCTTCTAGCGCACTTGAAGCAGTGTAGATTGCCTGCCTTTCAGATTCGTTTTCAATAAATGAACAAACCATTTGAAACTTCGTGACACGATTTGATATGAGTGATCCGAAAAGCTTAAGGCGATGAAGCGTAACTGCCAAACACTTGCTGATGTAACGTCTCGCAACACAGCATCTGCAAGCCACGCGAAGCCAAAGAGAGTCGAAAGTACGAAGACAAGACAAATAGAGAAGTACATGTGCTACCCATCACTCCCATGCTCAGCTGAAGCACCTTGAGTTGAAGCTCCCATAGGCACTAGCGCCAGAGTTCTCTTCAGGTGGAGGAGAAAAGAAATAAGCTGAAGCGCAGGGAGGTTAGCCTGTTGTTAGACCAGCTGGCAACCCTGTGATGGGAAAAGGGGGAAGAGGGATAGTGTGTATTTGTAGAAAAGAATGCATGAAACCAAGCAGTACAAATTATTTCCTTACGTTTGCAGGGTGACGGCGGGGGACCGGTTGAAATATTGAAGGGCAACAAGGCGTATCAAGTGGGCATCATATCCTTCCCGAAAAGCTGTGACGCCAGCAGGGATATACCGAGTGCGCACGAACGAGTAGACTACTACTTCGAGTGGATAAAAACCGTGATAGCGTACTACCACAAATGGACCTGGCACCCGCCTGATCCCGCCCCTGCTGAAGCCGCATGATCATTAGCGCCCCGGTGCGGTAATGCGACGAAGTGTAATCGAAAAAAAAAAATGTGGTGCCTAAAGACATCAGTAAAATAAAACGTCCAACCGCGAGTAACAATAAAGTATCTATTCGAACTTGCCTTGGTTATGCGCTCTCTTAAGCACTTGCGACGCTACTAATCTTCCTGTTTTATACTCTGCGCGCCACGCGCAAAGGCCTAACCCCTACAATACTGATTCGAAGTGGCTCACTTCATTTTTTGTTCTATTTCGTGTCTTACTGCGTAGTCTGAAATAGGTGAAATTCTGCAGTAGGATAACTGAACCATGATAAGCTGCAACTCAACATAGTGACGTAATAATAATAATAATAATAATAATACTATATTCTGGCATGTGTACACAACAGTTACATGCCACCGAGATGAGGCAAAAGGGAACAGACGAAACTGTTTCCTGACTAGGCCTACATCCCGGCTCGTAAACAAAAAAAAAAAAGGAGTGAGACATATACTCGTGTAAACAGTTTCGTGAACAAAAGAACCAAAAAACACACAAAAAAAGGACAGTGGTGAGGAAAGCGAAAAACATCCAGTACAGCACAATTCATCAGCATCACTGTAGAGAAGTCAAGGAATTTCAAGCAATATCGCTATAGAAGTACAAAAAGCATAAAACACCATTTCATGTTGATATGTCCATCAGAATAAAGTTGTGAATAGATTTACATAATGAAGAGGTGCAATAGTAGCCATCATAATTCAGAATTCAAGTGGAGCTAACATAGTACGTAGCTTAACAATTGAAATGCAGTGAAGTACAACCTGGTGAACAAAAGTTTGCATCGCAAGTGGCAAAACATATTGCATCAAGCATTTCATCCTGGATCGAAGAGTAATCTTACTTTCTTTTTAAAATCATGTACAGATCTGCTTATCTGTGATAATTCTACTACAGAAGGAAAACTGTTACATATATCTAGTATTTGATGGTCAAGTGTTTGGGTACCATAAATTGTTCTAGATCGTGCTGAAACAAGTGACGTCCTTCGTAACTTATATTCAATGTGACGAGTGAGATACATATTGCTGAATGAAGCAAAATCTTGTTTTATACGATTATAAATAAGAACGATCACTTTAAGTTTGTAGCATTCAGTGAAACACAATACACGAAAAACAGAAAATAAATTGCTATGTCTATGTCTATCTGGCCTTTTAGTTATTAGCTACAATGCTTTTTGTTGCATGGTAATTATTTTTGTGCATTGGTCCTATTACATGTGCCCCAAACTGAGTTGCAGTATGTGAGATGCGAATGAACGAGAGAAAAGTATAGCTGCTTTGCCACGGAATGTGGAAGAAGATTGTTAATACGGCTTATAACACCAATGGATCGAGCCATTATCAGTTTTACATGACTCACGTGATCAGACCAGCTCAAGTCATTGCGGAAGTGTACGCCCAGAAACTTGCAGCTACTGGTACATGTTATTTCTGAATTACCAAAATATAGTTTTGGGTTGTGGTGTATTGGTTTGTTTTTAGCACGGAATAAAATGAAATTAGTTTTTTTTTCACGTTTAACCTCAGCTGATTTACCCTCAGCCATCCCTCTAATTCTTCTAGCCAACTATTCGCTCTCTGCTCAAGTTCTTTTAGGTTGGGACCAGAAAAGAAGATGTTAGTGTCATCGGCATATAGGATAATGTTCGAAGATGAAGGAATGTTTACAATATCATTTGTGTACAAAGCAAATAGAAGGGGTCCTATAGTAACTATCCTTCGCTTCTAAATAGATGACGTAATAAAGTTTGTTTGTATCAAGGTCTCATTGGTAAGTTTTTATGGTTCTAAGGGTCAATAATTACTCAGGTAAAAATTAACAAATTACAAGTAAAGATAGAATGACTAGTGCTCTTCGTCTTCCCTTCTGTCGTCATGTACGGACTTTTCGCGCTGTAGGTGAATAGTTATGCGTCAGAAACAACGCCAACTCCAACCTCTCGTTTTAGGTGCGAAGTCCGTCAAGGCCTCAGCTTGTCTCCGCCTAATGTCGTCACGATGTGTCATATAGCCACGGTTCATTATGTACAGATGTAGGCAAGAAAATTAGGTAAATTGCTGTACTCCCTCCCCCCCCCCCCCTCGGCTCAATGAAATTGAAGAAGGCGACAGTCCAACAAACAGCCCGACATCATTAGTGGAGTTGAGATACCCTTCTGTAGATTACGCGTGGAACTGATACCAGTCATTTATGAAAGGAGAGGAAGATTGAGAAAGGGGAGGAGGTAAAAAGGAGCATTTTAGGCTAAGCTGAGATGTGTGTGAACAGCGTTGTGAATGGGTACAATGTAACCACATGCTAGGTGTCTGTGCATCGAGCGACAATTACGCCAACAACCAGGAACATTGGGCGAGAGTGCCAATAAGTGCTTCCCTGGCAGAACAGCTTCGAGCTGTCCAGGAGGCCCGCGAGCAACCGAGAGGTTCGGGCTCTGTCCCGACGTGGGACGATGTCCTCTGCACCTGGCACCTGACGATTGCCCTTAAAGGCCTTTTTTCGGGGAATAAAGTTTCACCACAACCACCATTCCAATGCAGTTCTTGGACAAATGTAGCGGAGCTCGAAGCACCCCTCTGTACATGGCAATTTTCAGGCTTAAAAAAAAGTACTGACTCACCAAAGAAAACACTGCATGTTTCGCCACTCCCTAAGTTTCAAGCTAGTGGAGCTGAAATCCTCTTCCTTAGATTCCTCAGTACTCCCCAGTTTTTCCAATTGGTACACTACGTTCTTCTGATCCAACTATTGAACGTAAGCCGCAAAGACACCCTGCGTTCAAGTATTTTTCATGTCTCCAAGGTTTCAGGTCCCCCTGAATGTCTGTCCAGCTGAAATGACGTGTACTGTGTTTTAGGAGCATATTTGCACAACTTTGGTTTGTGATCTACTGGAGTACCTTTGAAATGCTTGCTGCGTCGATAACATTTGAATATTAGTGAACGTAGGAACCACCTGTCCAGATACCATTTTCTTCGAGATCATTTTTCTTGATTCTAATAGATAGACGTATTGAAATATTATAGCGAGGCACTTGTTTTGATGCATGTACACTGTTTATTGACTGGCGCTAACGGCCAGCGCTGTGGCTTCTGAATTTTAAAATATTTCCAATCTGAAACGCCTGCAGCTGTATTCACAGAGTTAGCTGAGGCGGCCTTCAAGCATGTATTGAGTGTGCAAACTACACATTCGTTCAATTATCTCTTTCTGTTCTACTGCAGTGTTTTAATTATATCGGCTTACTCTAGCGTATCTACCTAACGAACCACTCATACCAATTACGAGGATATACAGATACAATCACAGTCTAGGGTGTTCTCAAAAATGAGAAATCCTTGCAGGCATGTGAGATACGTTGCGAATGAACACTGATGCAATCCGTGTTTCTATAAGCTATATAATATACAAGTTGGACGTCTTTCTTCAATTCCTCAACACGCAATGACTGAATGACAGCTTGCGCAAGGCACCGTTTATTTCTCTTTTCTCTGTTTACTGCTCATGTAACGCGTATTTTATGTTGATTTCTCGGTCGTCTTGTATGAAGGCGCGTTGCAAACGTTTGTGTGACGTCCACGTCTCAATGTTTACAAAGAATGGCCATAAATTCTTCTCTCTTTTTGTCCTGGAAGCCACACATGTCAAATCAGCAATTCATACGCTGCCATTATTTATGCCGACAGCTTCACTTACAAGGTGCTTTCGAATGCTCCAGCTGGGACGATACTTGTTTGCGACAGCCAGCCACACACTTCACCGATAAGTAGCCGAATCGTTGAGGAAGCCTTTGAGCGCAGAGGTCTCGAATGAATACCGGTCGCATTTATGACTCGTAACGGCGCAATCGACCCCACGGAACCAAACTTTAGAAAATATTATAAGTGAATTTCAATTAAAGAAGGCAATAGTATCGATTTCGAGTGTTTTTTGCGACGATAGAATGCTGTTTTGAGGCATCACCAACCGTGACAGAGTTAGTGCAAGAAAAAAAAAACATGTATACTGGAAACTCGTGCATCGCTTTCAAGTCAATAATAGCAGCTTAAAAAAAATGACACGTTGTTATGGCCGCCTTACAAACCCTTCCTCGGTCTCACTGCCATTCGCGGAACTACTGACGCTGCACGAAAGCTATGTTCCGAGTGGGTTACGCTGCGCTTTTCCTTCCACTGATTGTTCAGGTGAGTGAGACTGCATCTGAAAAATATAACGATGATCATACAATAGTGTTTGCTCACGTGGCGGAGCATGGCTCGGAGAGTGCTTCTGCGGTAATCAATCACCCTGCATCGAACGCGGAGACGCAAAGCTAGTTGGTAGGTATTCTTGTCAAGGAGACAGCCCGAGCTAATATGCACGCAATAGAGAATTCAAGCCACTACGAACGCCACGATTGCGGTGCCTTCACTTCCTTTTTTGTGCACGTATTTGCATGCCATGTCTCTTTAACGTGAGTGGGACGCGGACAAAGGCAGAATCAATTGATTAGTTTTGTAGTGGAAAATTGCCACCGTTGTGATCGTTGGGAAGAATTTGCTTGGTGGTTCATTTGTTTCCTAGCACCAGCGATGCAGTGTATACGTCCATGATACTTGAAAATTAAACCTTACCTCGACCTCTGAAGTTCGCTAGAAAGGTGCAGGAGCTTCTTCTGCATGCTATGCGGTTTCGAGCAGACATGTAGTGACATCTGTCTTTTACAAGCTATTACATGCCCATTCATTCACTGTGCACTGACGTGCCATAGACATGAATATATCTGAAGGAGCTTGTACGATGGTTGCACGAAACTGGATGTGTGATGTTGCCACTTCATGTATATTTCTTGTGACCGTTTTTGTGTGGTGTAGCGTATTTAAATTTGAGGGCATGGGCTCATTTTGTTACTTTAGCGGGTGAACTGCGACAGCGGCGAGAAAGCAACAGATAATCAAAGTTATTCTGGATTGTTTCTTCGAAAATACTCTTAAAAGAAGTCATATGCAAAATAAATGATGACTTCAAATGCCTTGTAGATCAAATTACTGAATTGGAACTAAGCTACTTAATCAGAAACTGGTGCATCCACAAAAGATAATGGTTATTTGGCGATGCTGAATAAGAGTCATTGCCAAACTTAATCATTTTGGTTTCGGAAGAATTGTATTCGATAAAGCATTAGCTTTCTCAGTTGAAGATGCTTCAGATATTGAACATCTGTTCATCTGTTCCGTTTTTTTTTCTTTTTAGACATACTCCGAGCACATCAACGGCCCAAGTGAGCCCACATCAATTTTCACGCAGGAAGAGCTTCCAGAAAATTTGAGATAGTGTTTAGCTTCAGAGTCTAGACTTAAAAAAACTATTATTTTAGTATATATATATATATATATATATATATATATATATATATATATATATATATATATATATATATATATATATATATATATATTTGTATCACAAAGAATGCGACTAAAGTTCATAAAATTAGCATATATGTAGTAAATTCAAGACGAATAGTGTTTATTATAGGTTATGTTACTACTCTGTGGGTAGAGCTTGCACCATCTAAATAATTATTCGACTGACGCTTTCAAACATATTTTTGAAAAAGAAGTGAAGTTTTTTTCAAGGTGTTTCCGAAACCTCACACAAAATTCAACAATTTTTTAAAAAAACGTCAGGTAGGCTAGTATGAATATAGAATGGTACTTGTCATAGTTTTCACATTTTCTGAGAAGCGGAAACCAAATAAGTACACAGAAATGGTTTCTTTTTTTTCTGTATTTCTATAAACATTCAGACTACAGTATAATGGTGGATCCTCACAACCATTCGCTTAATTAGGGTAACAATTTTATTGGAGATACCACCGAACTATAAGACAACACTTTTAATGTGTTGTGAAATTCGTTGTTTTTGAGAAGACAAAAAGAGAGTTTGCGTCAAGGTACCCGCACTGCATTCATTAGCAGCAAGCATACCAGTTTGAGCTCCTGGTTGAAGCAGTCAGCTGGGCAAAATTTAGGCAACAAATGAGTTATCTTGTACAAAATCAGCTCGCAGCCCAAAAATGACACACAACTACCATAGAAGGGCGTGGTACGAGCGCTGTCTAACAAGTAAAGTTTAATGATTTATCATCAACTTCGGTGTTCTTCATGTAGCCTAATTACCAATGATTTATTCGCTAAGTGTCGCTTTACACATAAACGCTAATATTTTTAAAAATAGATTACCTTCAATATGCTTGAAATAGCTTTGTTAGTTTTCAAATTATTTCTTTGAGACGAGTACAATAAAACGTCTATATTAATGGAATTTTCTGACCACACCACCACATTTTTTGTCTATCGTGACTCAATCCAAGTGACAAATTTAATTGATTATTTGAAAGCTGCAACAACTTACAGTATTTTCAATAACTTGTAGAAAGTAAGATAGAGATTGAATAGTCAACATAATCATTTGAATTTCATGAATGTTACAGATTGTGGCAAGGCGATGCCATTTTCAAGAATTGTCAATGGAAGAAAAGTATTAAGGGATAAGATGCCGTGGATCGTAAGGCTTTTGTGCTCTCACGCGTTATTGAGTAAAAAATTCACTTACCTGCCTGATTTTTACTAAGAAATTCGTTAACTGACAGGTAGCCGCCTTTGATAAACTCCATTGTGATTTTGTGCTTTTTCTTTTATTTACTGTAAAAAACAACTTGAAAACTTTAAGTCTCAACTAAATGGCAAGGTTTCATTGGTTTTCCGAGTTTTTAGCTGCAGAAACGATGTTGTTATGGGTCAATAATTCAGTAAAACGATGCAATAAATCTTTTCTCGTCAAAACTTTGTTTCTATTGCCTGTTGATATTGTAGTATAGTTTCTGTAAGACTGTCAGCGTGAGGATTTTCAAGTTGAAATGCGCGACGCATGTATGATTTACGTCGTCATTAAGGAAGCGTCTAAGAAACAGCAGTAAGCAATCAATTGACGCCGAGGTAGCCATTATCATGTTTATTTGTGCTCAAAAAGCTACAACATATTCCAATGGTATTTAGCACAATCATCAGTATTTTCTCTGCACTTTAATGAAAACACTGCATTTACATTGTTCAATTATAACAGATTTTTTTTAGTTGCAACTAAATTAAGGTGCCGCTATCCCTCATAGTCATTGGTCGGCCGAAAAAAAAAGATAGCTCGCTCAGACTCACTGAAGATTTTTCTAAATATTCGCTAGGACAAAGACTCACTTAATTTTCGCAGGACCCCAACTCACGCTATTCGAAACTCACTGAAAAAGATATTAGTCCTTCAAACTAAACCTCTCGGCCCATCTCATGCTTACAGAATGAGTTTGCGAACCGATGCCCATATAATAGTTTATCTGAAGGAATGCTAACATTTGGTATTCCCTAGTCGCATTGCACAGCGTATGGCTTGTGTTTCTTTTTTGCAGGTGTTTGTGCGCACGTTATTCAGGCTTGATGAAACTTCCACAACCATGTTCTGCAGCGGCAGTATTGTGTCCCACAGCTATATTGTGACAGCTTCCCATTGCCTTACTCTCCTGTTAGTATTATTTCGTTCATCTGTAATGTTTTGCCATTTATATGTGTATGCTGGGAGAAACGCGCTTGGTTGTATTAGGCTGTATACACCGTATAAAATTTGAAAAAAAAAAGTCAAGGTAACGCTCGGAGCCGTACGGTAAATATTAATTAGCGTGTTTGTATCGTTTCGTTGTCCTTGACATCCAGGATTTTTCTCACTTGTACGGTGCAATAACCTTTGGCCTGGGAATACAAATCGGGCGGTCAGATCAGCCACGATGGTTTTAGGCCTTTTCGAATGGTATGCTCACTCGTCATTAAATGACCTCTAATCGACTTCTAGTACAAATGATCGATATTGTTTTCTTCCTTATCTTTATTACCATTCCTACAGGCGCAACGTTCTCCTTGCCACCTATTTCTTAATAAAACGCGCGTACAATGTCAGAATCAAGGGTTAAGCTTATCAGGATTACGCACTTTGCGGCAACACGTTGTTATCTCCTCTTTAGCAGTACAGAACCCGAAATAAGTTCACCGTGAAACAATTGTCATACAGCAAAAAAAAAAAAAAGCATATCAGCCATGTGGCTGTACGGCAAGCAGCGCAGGATTAAGTTTTCAACTAAAAATTCTCGCACAGTTATCACCAGAGAGCTTAGAGTGTTATGACGTCACTTGAAGAAGCTTCTGACGTCACAAAATCTACCGAAAGAACGAGTGACGCCAGACGAGACTAGTGCATTCGTTTTTTGTACTTACAGATGCTGTTTAGAGGCCCTTTATATGTAGCCCAGCAAAGCACGCGGCCCATGAGCTGCTGATGCCGTCAGGTGGTAACTAGCGTCTAAAATTTCTGTGCTGCCTCTAATACTGTGTACGAAAATAATCAACATAATTAAATATGAGGAAAACTTGGAAGTTACGGCGATGTGTAAAATGAGCCAGAATCACTTGTCGATCAGCCCGTCGCCAATTTATGTGGCTGCCTTTTCACAGGCGTAGCCCGGGTTTTTTTTAGGGGAGTGGAAGTGGGGGGAGGGGGGGGGGCTTGAATTATATTTTATGCATGTGCATACTTGCGTTTGTACGCGGGTACTTTACCCAGCCTCTGGTTCAATTTTTTTTACCACTAATTTCCTGTGTAGCGTCTTCAAGCTTTATATTTAGAACAAAAAATGTTTTCTGATAATGTATGACATGATAACAGCAACGATTGGTGAAATGTAGAACTGCAGCAAAAAATGGCAGGTGTCTATTTTATTTTCGTTTCATCAAGGCATGGAGGGCTCCCTACAAGTGTAGTAGTATACTATAACAGCTCAAAAACGGGAGATGGACCTAAAGTAAATGTGATGCGGTATGCTCGCCATCCGGATTTCATACTGGCCGTCTACGCCAACGACATCGCAATTTTACAGGTATGTGGAACAAGAGAAAAAAAAAAACATGGATGATTCCTCTGCCTTAGTTATCTGTATAACACGAAAGTGAAACTTGCCTCCACAGAAAAAGCTGATCACCTCTTGTGTATTGTCTGAAAGCAAGAAAGAGGGAATAAATGCTATAGCAACTAATGGTTTTAGCCCGCGCAGAACAGCAAGCAGCTCCAAACATGCAACGCTCCGCACAATAAGACAGGAGGCACCGAAAAATCATACACAGAATGAGCTGTGAACTAACAACTGTCACAGCTTGGCAATTAAAGTACTCTGATGAGGTACTCGGAACGCACGAAACAAACGTACAAGGATGCACAGGATGGACGCGTATAATAACTGTTACAGCGGTAACTTCTTCGTGTGAGCGGAGCACTATTTCGAAAAGTGAACTCCACAGTTAGAGAAGCAACCTTCGTGCTCTCTGTCTCTTACGGTGAAGGCAGAAGACTTACCAACTGTTGCTATCGCGAAATCATACGCGCGCCTCGCATGGAGCGACGATCTGTAAAGCGCGCTTTTGAAGCCTTGCGTGCCATTTCGCTAATGATAACACAGGCTTAAGCCAGCCATCTCAGAGAACTGCCAACGCCGATTGGTGCATACAAAAGATCGATCACCCTAGTGTGCTGCAGAGCGTCTTTTTATTGCCGAGTTGTCTTGTGCTGTGCGTTCAGGAGCGAGAGGTCACAGTTTCGACTCCGAGCGCTGGAATTTTTCCTCTAACATTTCTTGGTAATATTTTAGTGTATATTTTAAAACGTCATATCATTGACAGAAATTCATCAGTGTAGCAGTGGTGGGCTCATGAATACTAGTTTTCATGTTAAAAATATAATAACCGCTTATTCTATGAAACGACAATGAGCAAAAAGAAGTCACGTGGTTCTTTATGCAGTCGCCTGAAACAACGCGAAGAAAGCCGTTTTGTTCGCTTTTTTGTCAACCGATCCTATTGACGCTCCCCCTTCAAGTGTTCTACTGGTCAGGTTGTCTGGCACTGCTTGCGAGAATGACACCTCTTCGGACAGATAGATGATGTCACATGTACACGTCATCATATGAGTTATATGTTTTGCAGTAACGTGACCATGTGACAGCGGACAATTGCTCAACGTGCTATGGCAGTGTTGGATACAAATCATCAGTTGTTAGCGTTTTGATTGGCGATGAGACACCTTCCATATTACAATTTTTTTTTGCTTTTACGATCCGACTTCTTACATTGTTACCATACAAGGGCTTTTAAGAGACATATGATGGTTCTTATTTCGGATATAAGCTGCAATCGACTTTGTTTGTGCGTTTAATTGGTGCACGTAGAATGAGTAATTAGAAACGATACCACTGCACACTTCATGACAACTTTCTTCCTTTGGCAGCTGGAGAAACCATTAAAGTTTGACAAGTTCGTCTCACCTGTTTGCCTTCCTAGAAAGCCACTGAATATCGCTCAAAAACGTCTACTTATTGCAGGCTGGGGACAAACTGAGGAAGGCAAGTATATCTCTTGGCATAGCCTTACGTGGCATCACTATTTATTGATAAATGTATCACGTGATTGTTATTCATGCTTAACCAGCGAGTCTTCTGTGACCCGTGACGCGAATTGTCCGTGTGGCTTGCGCATACCAAAGTAAGCAAATTAAACAGTTCCATATGCCACCATTTATGACAACTGAAGTGGAGAGTGTTATTCTTCTTCTTCTGAGTAGATTGCATTGGTCACACCCGCTCCTTTACTATGAAGCTCACTACAGCTCACATGCGATGGTTCCGCTATAGATCTACACGTATGACGAAGTGACACTGTCATGCGATTGTTTCAGCATGTGATTCGAGAGATTCTGTGTGAAATGTTTCTGTCTAGAGAATGATAATTTCTCAAACACATTGTAAAACTCCAAAAACTAATGCAGATTTATCAAAGGCGCAACTCACTTTTGCTGCAGTGATTCACAACACTGTTCGCACGAAGACTTCCCCGCGTATTACTATCGTTCATTATCTTACTCCTATGGTGCGCGAAATAAATCTGAATAAGAATCTGTTGTAGCTTGCTGGAGTCACCCAATGTGGACGGGTCATAGTTACTACTTCATTGTGAGACGTAGGTGGATATTCGAGGGAGTTGGTGAGAGGCCGAGTGACTGGAAGACGTGTTTTTCTGCTGTGGCTGGTTGTCGGCAAGTGATGTGGCATTTCTAATAGATTGCAATATTGGCATGCATATCTAGAAGTGAAAATTTACACACCCTTGCATGAAGCGGTAGCAGTCGAAAGGTAATTTTCCATTACTATGAATATTTGTCATCATTTAAAAATAGAAGTACCATCAAGTCGATAAGCTCGCATGCGTTAACACATGCTCACCGTGTTGACTAGGAGATTCGGAAACGTGCGAGACATCAACAGCGACTTCCGGCATCGGAATGACCGGCCAGGTTACTCTACCAGACTGTACGAGGAAAGCTAGCTCTTACGCCCTTCTTTGCTTGCGTTGAATATGTTTTCTTGTTCTGCTTGCCAACACTCCCCAAAAAAGGGCAGCACACAGAGTTGCAAAAATTTCTTCGATGGTCCTTCCCCGCATTGCTCTTTGAACATTCGCTTACAGGAAACACGATGCACTTATTGTAACAATTCTAGACAAACCGAGTTCTCAGACTTCTTTTTCAGCGCTGACAAGGGGCCCGCCGAGCAAGATCACATCTTGCAAAGAATTCATGCTGAACATCACCACAACAGTGACACGAGAATCATGATTCATTGCTTGCATCGCAGGTGGACGAGATTCTGAACAATTACGATACATTACGAAAAAAGAATTGCCGTTCAAGAAATGCAAGCCCATGCTTCACCGCAAAGCTAAGATGAACCTTAACGAAAGCATTGTGATATGCACGTCGGCGAGAAACAAAGATGCCTGTATGGTGAGTGTATATGTAAAATACCTCTCACGTACCTGAGGCTAGCCAACTGCCTTGAATCTCGTTAAGAGATTTCTTGGAGCGAAACAGCATGAAAGACGAAAGAACAGGCATGCAGACAAAGACAGATACAACAGCACAGACCTGAAATAAAAGTTTTTTGCCTAACCACGCATTATATAGTTGTGCCATTAAAACGAAAAAAAATGAGAAGTCGAAGATAAATTAAATATTGGCATCATGAGCAAACAACAGATGCGCTGCGCGTGCTGCTATTCTAATACAAAAAAAAAAACAACAACCTTTTCCAAGAAGGCATCTGCCCTAGTCTCTCGTATATTGCGCTGTTTCTCTTCAATATTTCGTACCAACATGCCCAAGCAACCACTGTAGGTGTTGTGAGAGTAAGTTTACTGAATATAAATTATAGCAGTAGAGAGAATGACTAGTTTCCAACTTCTCCAGCTTACAGTTGAAATGTAAGAAAAAAGTACCGGCGTTTCGAAGACGTGGTCACAAGCGAAGTTGTTCGAAACCCTGTCCATCGGGAGCTTCATTTGTGCCAGGCTCAAAATATTGCGTAGCCATGCATCTTTCGAGAATATGTAACTGTGTATACATGGAGAGTTGCGTCACCACAATCATCAAATATTATTGGCCCACGGTAGACGAATGAGAAATAGTGGGCAAAAAGCAAACATCACGACAAACAGGAAGGCCGCATTGAATCGCAATGATTGTCACATCACAAGGTAGACCTCCCAATGCATCATGACTCGTGGGCAACAAGTCAAACGATTACAATTATCACGTGAAACCAAGTCACATGATCGAAATTGCGTAACTTCACCTAACAACTCGTCAAGGGACTAAAATTGATAAACATCACTTGAAAACAGTTGATGGGACAAAGAATCACGTTATTTAACACTAGTGAAGCGATTAAAAATCACGTAACATCGCATATAAACTAAACACGCGACTAAACTAGCCGCGTAGTGCCTAGTGTGGTGTTAAAATCTTGGTCTCATACACTCCCCCGACTGACACCACGAAAGATCACGTAAAACTAATCGCCTCGCTAATCATCACGCAACACCCACTCGCATGACTAAAAATCGTGCAACTTCACGCCTCTAACAAATAATTTCTCTAACATTGGGTGCCATGACTGCAGTCACACTACATCTAGCCAAGTGTATGAAAATAATGCACCCTCTTTTAACAATATTTACGGTGACTAGAATCCCTCAATAGCTAGCCACATGAATAAACAGAAGTAACAGCTACACACGTACGTGACTAAAATAACGTAACATCACGCAATAGCTAGGGACTTAGCTTAACTAGCAAAACTTACCTAGGTTGAACACTAGTGCAATGTGTCCGAATACACTTTCGCTTTCTTTTAGCTTGTGTCTTTGTATTAATGTATCGCTATTTGAAGTGTTACGGTCTCTTCTATTTTTCTTGCTGCGGTGTGGCGTCTTTTTATATCACGTTTATCAATATCGGGAATCACAAATAATATTTATATTAAATAATCAACAGTACCTATGTTGCTAGTCATCATAAATTACACACGACTGCTTCTCTATTCCAAACGAGCTCCCGTCAGCGTCGTGCTAAAACGATGTCACTTTTCATTTTCGCCTTCTAGGGCGATTCCGGTGGTCCTATGACTACGTGGAATAAACATGGGAGATCTGTCCTAGTTGGAATCGTTTCCTTCGGCTACGGCTGCGCCCGAGACGATGAACCGAGCGGCTACACAAGGGTAGCCACTTTTGTACCTTGGGTTCTAAGCACGATCAATCATTTTCAAGAGGTTTCGAGTGAAAGAAACTGAAACCCCGTGTGGTCAGATATTTTTTTGTATAGATACCTAATAAACATTTGATTGAATTTAACAATTTGTAATCGACCATCTTTACCGGGACCACGTGAAGAAGCAATGCTCAATCCGAAAATGGTGTAGCTGAAGATGAGTGAATAAAGAAAGTTTGTCGAGAGATGGGCTGGTTTTGCTTGATTTGGAAAAAGACAAGTCCGATTGTTTGCAGAGACTCAACCTTACTGCATGTTTGTTTTTGCGAGTATCAGACTAATGTTCCTTGCCTCCAGATGGTGGTCTAGTGGCAAAGGCACTCGGCTGCTGACCCGCAGGTCGCGGGATTGAAGCCCGGCTGCGGCGCCTGCATTTTCGACGGAGGTTAAGATGCTGTAGGCCCATGTGCTCCGATTTGGGTGCACGTTAAAGAACCCCAGATGGTCTAAATTTCCGGAGCCCTCCTCAGCGGTGTCTTTTATAATCATATGATGGTTTTGAGACGTTAAACCAAACGTATCAATCAATCAATCAAAAATCAATCAATCAAAAGTTTTTCGCAAACAGTAAATCATGCAAAAGCGTTCATCATAGAAGTAACAATGCTACGCAAAGCTGCTTACTCTTAGTAACTACGGCATGCCATATTATGCAAGCTCTGTCACATCGTCCCTGAAGACCAGACATAAGCAATGCGCGGAAATTGCTTCAAGAAAAGGAAGTATGCCGCACGTTCAAGGTATTCTTCATATAATGAAGAAGATGGGCCAGAAATTTGGCGTGGAAGTACAGTTCAGCACTCCCAATAGGCTGCGAAGATTTTGCAGGCGCGTCAGCCGAACTCGGTCCGAGTGTGATGCAGATTCACGCTTGAATAAATTGTTGCTCGGAGAGAAAGCCTCAGAGCTGAGCAATAATGAAGCCGTTTAAAGTAAGAAAAGAAAAGTAGAAACTTTAGGCATAATGAAGAGAAAAAAAAGAAATTAAGTTGCAATGTACAAACACCGAGTCTAAGCTGACAAACTAAAACATGTCCTGTAAGTTGTCCAGCTATAATGCTTATGAAAATCAACAGTCACCGGTGGCTTTGATCGTGGCGGTGGCTTGATGGGTAGAGGCGGCGGACGCTTGCGATGTCTCAGCAGCTGGAGTCACACGCTGACCAGCACGGCGACGTTTGGCGGAAGACGAGGTAGCCCTTACCTTAGCAAGAACTACGGCTGCTTACTGATGCTGGCTCGTTTGGGAGAGGTGATCACCACCCGAAAGGTGCCACCCTCCACGGGATGTTCGGGACCAGAGTCGAAGGCCGGACACCTAGGACGTGACCTTGAACAGTCACGGCCGTAACGAACACCAGGGACGTGACCTTGAACTGTCACGGCCGGAAATCTAGAAGGCCGCGTACCTACGAGTACACCGTGGGCAGCTGGAGCGTCCTGGTCTTGCCGGACTTAACGCGGTCGAGTCGGGAACCCGACACCGCAGTCGCGCGACACTCAGGATCTGCACTCCAGCCAGCTAGATATCGTTCTGCCCCCGACTCGTCTTCCTCTGCTTCGCTCTCGTGCATTGGCTGCAGCGCAACCTTTCGCACAAATTTTCTTTCCCTTTTGGCGGGCCGCAGTTTCGCGCCAACGTCATCATCATATTTCCGCCGCTCAATTGAGAAGCACCACTGCCATCGCCTCCAAGTACGTTGTACATAACACCGCGGTGCCACCACACTTCACCGACACCACCACTTCGCTGTACTACACCACTGAAGGCCCCTTTTCGGGAAAGCTCTTCTGCACGAAAAACTGCTGCTCAGTTCTTAGATAAAGTGGCTCAAAACACACACACACACAGTTCACTACATCGTCCAAAGGTCCACATTTACTAACCACTATATACACACGAAGCAAGAAAAAGTATGAACTCATCTAGGGGATAATGAAAATCCCCAAATTAGCCTGTTTAGTACACCACCTTTTTTCATATATACCCCATTATGTCAAAAAAGAACTACACGTCAAGTCAATGTTACAATGTATGAAACTTCTTCAACTGTTCACACGAATCACCCTTCCATGGTCCGCAATCAAGATCCAAGAGAAACCAACAGGAAATCAAACTTGACGCTTAAGTTATAGCATCCCAAACAAGGCGTTTTCAGGTTGACGCTGTTCATAACGCTTCAACGTATTGATATGAAAGTGCTTAGTATTTTGGCCCATGTCCAACCAGTAATCAAAATTTCCTTTATTTCCCGTGACCATAAAGGGTCCCTTTCACTGCATCACTAGCTTGTTCTCTGTACTTGGAAGCAGTATGGGGGCTCTATCACCTATGATCAGTCAACGAGTTTTACTTCCGCGGTCATAATACTTCTTCTGGGTCACTTTGGCACCTGACAAGCTCTCTTGTGCCAAGAATATGGTCTTTTCTAAACGATCTCAGAGGTCTAAGACATACGCATACGTGGTCTTTACTTCTTCACATATATGATCTCCTGTCCCTAACTCTTCGAGTATGCTCAGCGGTCCTCGAACATGTCTGCCTTACAACAACTCGAATGGCGAGAAGCCCGTACTGGTCTGTGGTACTTCGTGGTACGCAAAGAGCAGAGGTGCCATTATTCGATCATGACTTGGGTTCCTTTTGACTCAATTTCCGCAGCATTTGCTTCAACGTACCATTAAATCGCTCCACCATACCATTACACATTGTATGGTAAGGCGTCAATCTAAGATGCTTAATGGCTAACAAATCATTCACATCTCTCATCAGCTCAGATGTAAAACATGACGCCTGATTGCACAGTATCTCGTTAGGGAACCCAATGCGAGAAAACAATTCGATCAATCCCTCGGCGACAGTAGCGGAATCAACCGATGGCAGAGCTACCGCGTCTGGGTATCGAGTAGCGAAGTCTACCATAGTCAGTGTGTAGCGGTTCCCCCTATGTGATGTGGGCTTTAAAGGTTCTATAATGTCCACCGCCACTCTTTTAAAAGAAGTGTCAATTCACGGCACGCGACCAAGCGGGGCCTTTCCAACCTTGCTCTTAGGATAGGTCCGCTGGCATATGTCGCAAGATCATACATATATTTTCACTGCCTCCTGAATACCACGCAAGTAGAATGCGCCTAAAACTCAGTCGATAGTCCTTTTCATTTCCTGATGTCCCGACATGAATGTTTCGTGAGCCAAAGCCAACACTTGACCACGCACTTTTTGGGGTAGCACCACTTGTTTAATCACTTTGAGGGTCCTCGGTAACAACGGTATAGAATTCCCTTTTCTATCTTGAACGAGTGCGTGGCACACTTCCCTCGGAACACTTGACCCGCTTTCTCTCTACATGAATCTAAAGTTCTGTCTTCTTTTTGAGCTTTGCTCACATCCTGTCTGGTCAAATTCAATGTCTTCATGTCGACCTTAGATGATGTCGACCGTCCTTGGCCCTTGACACCAACCACCACAGAATCCAGTGAATCTTCTTCCTTCGGTCCTCTCCCACATGACCATTCAGATTTCGACTTACTTTCAGGAATTCTCCCTTTCCAGTTTTCGTCTGGATTTGGGACTTCCCTTGCTCCGTGACAATGCCAACAATGACATCGTACAAGTGTCTTGTCATGCATTTGACCACAGAAATACCCGAAAAATAGGGCGACTGAATTTACACCTTTGCCTCCGGAACTGCAATGCTACTGCCATCGGCGAGAAACAACGTATCAGTAGTACCTGTTAGAGACTCATCTGGCACCAGATCTCGACGGACTACTAGCGTATTGCTTCCCGTGTATCGCAGCACCGAAACTGTCTGGCCAAACACTATGCCCTGAAAAACCGGCATCTGGCGAGTCACAGCTTTTGGGCGAGTTCTCACCGCGCTAGCAACATTTCCCTCTGGTTCATTGGATGGTGGATCGGTACGTTCAGTGGGGTCCTCTTAAGGAGACAGCAAACAAGATGTTTTCTTTATAGAGCCATTTTTTGTGCAGAATTTCGTATCGTGCCCTGGCTCATGGCAATATCCACAGTAAGGTTGTTTAACATTGGTTCGGCAATCCGAGGCCCTGTGACCAGCTTTTCCACATACAAAACACGTTATGGTCGTTTTCCCAGATAAGCCTCCGCTATTCTCCGTGATAATACTTTTCTCCGTTCTCTCACGAAACAGGAGCAAGTTGGGCTGTCATTGTGCCTCTAAATAATCATCGGCGGCTTCTGCTATGTCTTCAAGCTTTCTCTGCTTCTTTTCACGAAGAAACAGCGTTAGCCGATGGCAGTTGTTCAAAAAAAGTTCCGACACAATTAGATTACGGAGTGCTAAATACTCTTTGTTTGTCCTTGACATTTCTACCCACCGATCAAAGAAACACGAAACCCTAGCCCGTTTTGTTTTCCGGTCTCGCCATCCTGGGGCTTGCTCTGGCGGAACTTCTCCCGGTATCCCTCCGCCGTAAACGGAAATCGTTGAAGCAAATCTACCTTCGCCTTATCATAGTCGAGTGAATCTTCGGGAGACAACCGTCCAAAGTCTTTGAAGGCCTCCCCACTCAAACATAAGCTTAAGGCTGTGGCCAATTTTTCTTTCGGCCACTCCTTTCCAGTGGAGACGTTCTCGAACCTCTTTAGGTAGGTATCCAAGTCTTCCCGGTTTCCATCTAATCCTGGAATTAGGCTGTGAGGGTTCATGTTGCAAAAAGCATTCCCTCCAGATCCACGTTCAGGCGTTCTCGTCCCGCTACGATTGCCTTCTGATTCGGCTACTTTCAGCTGCAACTGCAAATTTCTCTCCCTTCTTCCAGCTCTAGCAACTCCTTTCTTGCCTCACGTGCTGCAGCTCGCTCATCTTGTTCCCGTGCTTCCTGCTCATCTAACCAAGCCCTCAGCTCTTTGACTTCGAGCCCCATACGCTGGGCCAAAGTCACTAGATCTCGTGCGCTTGCCGTTCCTAATACGCCTACCGCTACTGCTAACGGCTTCGTCCTGTCGCAGCGGACGCCTATTTGTGATGCAGATGTACGGTTGAATAAATTGTTGCTCGGAGAAAAAGCCTCAGAGCTGGGCAATAACGAAGCCGTTTAAAGTAGGAAAAGAAAAGCAGAAACTTTAGGCATAACGAAGAGGAAAAAAAGAGATTAAGTTGCGATGTACATACACCGAGTCTAAGCTGACAAACTAAAATATGTCCTGTAAGTTGTCCAGCTATAATGCTTATGAAAATCAACAGTCACCGGTGGCGTTGATGGTGGCGGTGGCTTGATGGGTTGAAGCGGCGGACGCTGGCGATGTCTAGGCAGCTGGAGTCACACGCTGACCAACACGACGACGCTTGGAGGAAGACGAGGTAGCCCTTGCCTTAGCAAGAACTACGGCTGCTACCGATGCTGGCTCGTTTGGAGGAAGTGATCACCACCCGGAAGGCCCCGCTCCTACAGGTGGTTCGGGACCGGAGTCGAAGCCCGGACACCTAGGACGTGACCTTGAACAGTCACGGCCATAACAAACACCAGGGACGTGACCTTTAACTGTCACGGCCGGAACTCTGGAAGGCCGCGTACCTCCGAGTAAACCATGGACAGCTGGAGCGTCCTGGCCTTGCGGGACTTCACGCGGTCGAGTCCGGAACCCGACACAGCAGTCGCGCGACACTCAGGATCTGCACTCCTGCCAGATTGATCTCGTTCTGCCCCCGACTAGTCTTCCTCTTCTTCCCTCTCGTGCATTGGCTGCAGCGCAACCTTTCGCGCAAATTTCCTCTTCCTTTTGGCGGGACGCAGTTTCATGCGTGACGTTTCGCGCCAACGTCATCATCATATTTCCGCCGCTCAATTGAGAAGCACCGCTGCCATCACCTCCGAGCACGTTGTACATAACACCACGGCGACACCACACTTCACCAATATCACCACTTCACTATACTACACCACAATAGGCCCCTTTTTGGGAAAGGTCTTCTGCACGAAAAACCGCTGCTCATTTCTTAGATGAAGTAGCTCAAAACACACTCACACAGTTCACTACATCGTCCAAAGGTCCACATTTTAACCACTATATACACACGAAGCAAGAAAAAGTATGAACTCATATAGCGCATAATGAAAATCCCAAGATAAGCCTGTTTAATACACCACCTTTTTTCATATATAACCCATTAAGTCAAAAAAGAACTACACGTCAAGTCGATGTTACATTGTATGAAACTTCTTCAACTGTTGACATGAAACACCCTTCCATGGTCCGCAATCAAGATCCAAGAAAAACCAACAGGAAATCGAACTTGACGCTTAAGTTATAGCGTCCCAAACAAGGCGTTTTTAGGTTGACGCTCTTCATAACGCTTCGACATATTGATATGCAAGTGCTTAGTATTTTGGCCCATGACCAACCAGTAATCAAAATTTCCTTTATTTCCCGTGACCATGAAGGGTCCCTTTCACTGCATCAGTAGCTTGTTCTCTGTACTTGGAAGCAGTATGAGGGCTCGATCACCTATGATCAGTCAACGTGTTTTACTTCCGCGGTCATAATACTTCTTCTGGGTCACTTTGGCACTTGACAAGCTCTCTTGTGCCAACAATATGGTCTTTTCTAAACGATCTCAGAGGTCTAAGACATACGCATACGTGGTCTTTACTTCTTCACATATATGATCTCCTGTCCCTAACTCTTTGAGTATGCTTAGCGGTCCTCGAACATGTCTGCCATACAACAACTCGAATGGCGAGAAGCCCGTACTGGTCTGTGGTACTTCGCGGCACGCAAAGAGCAGAGGTGCCAATATTCGATCATGAATTGGATTCCTCTTGACTCAATTTCCGCAGCATTTGCTTCAACGTACCATTAAATCGCTCCACCAAACCATTACACATTGGATGGTAAGGCGTCAATCTAAGATGCTTAATGGCTAACAAATCATTCACATCTCTCATCAGCTCAGATGTAAAACATGACGCCTGATCGCAAAGTATCTCGTTAGGGAACCCAATGCGAGAAAACATTTCGATCAATCCCTCGGTGACAGTAGCGGAATCAACCGATGGCAAAGCTACCGCGTCTGGGTATCGAGTAGCGAAGTCTACCATAGTCAGTATGTAGCGGTTTATCCTATGCGATGTGGGCTTTAAAGGTTCTATGATGTCCACCGCCACTTTTTTAAAAGGAGTGTGAATTAACGGCTTGCGACCAAGTGGGGCATTTCCAACCTTGCTCTTAAGATAGGTCCACTGGCATATGTCACAAGATCATACATATCTTTTCACTGCCTCCTGAATACCAGACCAGTAGAACGCGCCTAAAACTCAGTCGATAGTCCTTTTCATTCCCTGATGTCCCGAAATCAATGTTTCGTGAGCCAAAGCCAACACTTGACCATGCAGTTTTTGGGGTAGCACCACCTGTTTAATCACTTTGAGGGTCCTCGGTAACAACGGTATAGAATTCCCTTTTCTATCTTGAACGAGTGCGTGGCACACTTCCCTCGGAACACTTGACCCGCTTTCTCTCTACATGAATCTAAAGTTCTGTCTTCTTTTTGAGCTTTGCTCACATCCTGTCTGGTCAAATTTAATGTCATCATGTCGACCTTAGATGATGTCGACCGTCCTTGGCTTTTGACACCAACCACCACAGAATCCAGTGAATCTTCTTGTTTTGTTCCTCTCCCACATGACCATTCTGATTTCGACTTACTTTCAGGAATTCTCTCTTTCCAGTTTTTGTCTGGATTTTGGACTTCCCTTGCTCCGGGGACATTGCCAAGAATGACATCGTACAAAGGTCTTGTCATGCATTTGACCACTGAAATACTCGAAAAATAGGGCGACTGGCTTTCAACCTTTGCCTCCGGAAAGGCAATGCTACTGCCATCGGCGGGAAACAACGTATCAGTAGTACCTGTTAGAGCTGCTTCTGGCACCAGATCTCGACGGACTACTAGCGTATTGCTTCCCGTGTATCGCAGCACCAAAACTGTCTGGCCTAACACTATGCCCTGCAAAACCGGCATCTGGCGAGTCACAACTTTTGGGCGAGTTCTTATCGCGCTAGCAACATTTCCCTCTGGTTCATTGGATGGTGGATCGGTACGTTCAGTGAGGTCCTCTTCAGGAGACAGCAAACAAGATGTTTTCTTTATAGAGCCATCTCTTTTTGTGCAGACCTTCATATCGTGCCCTGGCTTATCGCAATATCCACAGTAAGGTTGTTTAACATTGGTTCGGCAATCCGAGGCCCTGTGTCCAGCTTTTCACATACCAAAAACACGTTTTGGTCGTTTTACGAGATAAGCCTCCGCCCTTCTCCGTGATACTACTATTCTCCGTTCTCACGAAACAGGAGCAAGTTTAGCTGTAGTTGTGCCTCTAAATAATCATCGGCGGCTTCTGCTATGGCTTCAAGCTTGCTGTGCTTCTTTTCACGAAGAAACAGCGTTAGCGGATAGCAGTTGTTCAAGAAAAGCTCCGACACAATTAGATTACGGAGTGCCAAATACTCTTTGTTTGTCTTTGACATTTCTACCCACCGATCAAAGGAACTCGAAAGCCTAGCCATGTATTGTTTTCCGGTCTCGCCATCTTGGGGCTTGCTCTGGTGGAACTTCTCCCGGTAGCCCTCCGCCGTAAACCAAAATCGCTGAAGCATAGCTATCTTCGCCTTATCATAGTCGAGTGAATCTTCAGGAGACAACCGTCCAAAGACTTTGAAGGCCTCCCCACTCAAACATAAGCTTAAGGCTGTGGCCAATTTTTCTTTCGGCCACTCCTTTCCAGTGGCGACGTTCTCGAACCTCTTTAGGTAGGTATCCAAGTCTTCCCGGTTTCCATCAAATCCTGGAATTAGTCTGTGAGGGTTCATGTTGCAAAAATCATTCCCTCCAGATCCATGTTCAGGCGTTCTCGTCCCGCTACGATTGCCTTCTGATTCGGCTACTTTCAGCTGCAACTGCAAATTTCTGTCCCTTCTTCCAGCTCTAGCAACTTCTTTCTTGCCTCACGTACTGCAGCTCACTCATCTCGTGCCCATGCCTCCTGCTCATCTAACCAAGCCCTCAGGTGTTCGCCTTCGAGCCCCATACGCTGGGCCAAAGTCACTAGATATCGTGCGCTTGCCGTTCCTAATACGTCTACCGCTACTGCTAACGGCTTCGTTCTGTCGCAGCGGATGCCAATTCGTGATGCAGATTTACGGTTGAACAGATTGTTGCTCGGAGAGAAAGCCTAAGAGCTGAGCAATAACGAAGCCGTTTAAAGTAGAAAAAGAAAAGAAGAAACTTTAAGCATAATGAAGAGGAAAAAAAGAGATCAAGTTGCAATGTACATACACCGAGTTTAGGCTGACAAGCTAAACGATGTCCTGTAAGTTGTCCAGCTATAAAGCTTATGAAAATCAACAGTCACCGGTGGCGTTGATGGTGGCGGTGGCTTGATGTGTTGAAGCGGCGGACGCTGGCGATGTCTAGGCCGCTGGGGTCACGCGCTGACCAACACGACGACGCTTGGAGGAAGACGAGGTAGCCCTTGCCTTAGCAAGAACTATGGCTGCTTACCGATGCTGGCTCGTTTGGAGGAGGTGATCACCACCCGGAAGGTCCCGCCCTCCACGGGTGGTTCGGGACCGGAGTCGAGGCCCGGACACCTAGGACGTGACCTTGAACAGTCACGGCCGGAACGAACATCGGGGACGTGTCCTTGAACTGTAATGGCCGGAATTCAGGAAGGCCGCGTACCTCCGAGTACACCGTGGGCAGCTGGAGCGTCCTGGCCTTGCCTGACTTCACGTGGTCGAGTCCGGAACCCGACACCGCAGTCGCGCGACACTCAGGATCTGCACTCCAGCCAGCTTGCTCTCGTTGATTATGATGATGATGATGATTCCACAACCATGGCTCGTACCCACTCTGGGGGATCGGCCAAGAATCGATGACTTAATTCAGTAAGATTTCTTTTCAATATCGAAACTACCCATCGGGAAAAAGAAAGAAAAAAGAAAAGACACCCTAGGCAGAACGAAAGGAGTGCAATAGTTGTTTGTCACTCGTTCAGATAAGACAATTATTCATTACCTTGAATAGGAATCAGCATGATTAAACAATGCTCTTGTGTATGTTGGAAATTTTTTGAAACGAATAATTATCACGCAATTAAAAGCTTAATTATTTTACTTTCATTAAGGTACTTACAAACTGCATCAAAAACGTTCTCGTGGCTGAAGCCCACATCGTAAGCACCGAAGGAAAGTATGTTTTTTATAGTGAAATTCAGCCCCAGGCTAGCGAATGGGAGGACTAAGAGTGTTTTCCTTAGCAATTTGTATCGGCGACATGAAAAAAATAGTACTCTATTGTTTCCAATTCTGAACAAAAGTTGCATAGTGGTGATATTGCCAGACCAGCCCTATGTGAATAGAAATTCAACGGGGGGACACGGCATCGAAATCCGGTTATTATGGTTTCCAGCTGTCTTGTAGGACACCACTGAATTTTCCATGGAAATCTTAAGTGAGTAAATTCTGGTGCTGACAATATTGTTTCCATAGCGTCTGCACTAAGCCCAAGTTTCCTGTATCTTGTCGCAGTTATAGTGGCCACTTCGGGAAAGACTGATAGTACTGGCCCTTCCAATGCTGCTCGTGCTAAAGAGTCGGCGATTTCATTTACTTCTAAGCCGCAATGACCGGGTACCTATACTAATTTCAATAGCTGCAGCTGAGGAGGAACTAGCATAAGGAGCGTGTTTAAAGCAATTGATTTTGTTGACGCCGTAATCAACGTACATACTGACAGGGAATTCGTGATTATGATCGCGTTATCAGCATTCAAAGGTAGCTTTCGCAGCGCTAGAACTATTGCCAACAGTTCAGCTTCAAAAACTGGGGGGAAATCTGGTAATCTTAATAAAAAAGACCAGTCAAGCGAATGGGAGTATATACCTACATCTGTCTTTTCATCCATTACTGAAGCATCTGTGGCTATAATATTATTCGTTTCTGAGTGTGCAAGATAATCCTGCAGTCGGCTATTTAAGACCCAAAAGGATTGTAATTTGGGCTTAGAGGGAAAAATCTCATTGAATTCTATCTTAAGAATTTGATTTGTAACCTGCGCCGCCATCAAATCTCGAATTTTTACATTTATCCTATCTAGTTGTTTCTGGACAAAAGCAATTTGAGGTGTTCGAAACCGTGGCCAATGGACCAGAAAAAAGATGTCTGGGTCATTCAGAAAATCATATTGAGATCGTCTTGGCGCATAGCTATAAAATTTCAGAAACGTCTGAACCGTTAGGATACGCAAACGGCAAGGCAATGTAGGTAATCGTGCTTCCTGATACAAAGCATTGTTTGTTACAAACTTAAGAAGTCCTAGACACAATCTGAAGGCTTCTTGTTCCAGCATAACCAGATGCTTTATTTTATAAGCAGGGCCACCTGAGAACAATACGCACCCAAATTCTAGGATTAGTCCATATACATTTTATATATCATCACCATTGTGCTTCTGCGTAGACCATATCGGTGGATGCTGAGTCTACGAAGAATTCCTAAGGCGTGTTGTGCTTTAGATGCCATGCTTTCTATGTGGGGAGCCCAGTTTAGGTGGACATTATAAACTACTACAAAATATCTAAGAGATTCCACCTGCGGAATGGGCACTTGTTCATAACATATTGAAATTGAGATGGGATCGGATAACGGGAATATCAATACTGCACTCGTATTACATTTAGGTTCATGCAGACTGCATCTAGCCATCTCTCCAGCATATTGACACATCTCTGTAGATTTTCATATAAAGAATATATGTCACTATGTGCCATGAAAAATGCAATATCATCAGCATATACAAACACCTTCACGTCCTGGCAATGCGGTATAGTGCTCATGAAGATGTTAAATAGAACTGGCGATAATACAGCGCCTTGGGGGACACCACGTGTTTCTTTGCACTTTGACGATGCGCACCCATCCTTAAAACAATAGAACTCTCTTCCTCTCCAAAATTCCCTCACCCACGCCAATATATATTTTGGGAGATTGTGGCTCCCTAATATGTCCAATAAAACTGAATGTTCTACACTATCGTATGCCTTAGCTATATCTAATGTCACTAGTGCCGCATGTTGTCTTTTTTTGCGAGCAAGCTTAATGCGGCTTTCTAAATCTTCGTGTGCACACCAGATTGAACAATCTGTTCTGAAGCCAATTTGATTTGGATGTAATGTCAAATTTTTCTCCATCCATATTAGAATTCTTTTATAGAGCACTCTTTCGATGAGCTTTACCATATTAGATGTAACAAAAATGGGTCGAATGTTTTCTATGACATATCCGAATCCTTGTCTTTTTTGTATCGGCTCTATTTTAGCTAATTTCCACTCATACGTAATCCAGGCATATTTTAACGAATAATTTACAGCGTTTAGTAGGTCACATGGTGATAATTTGAATAATATTTCTATCATAGCAGCTGTGATTTTATCTGGACCAGGAGCTGACGAGGGCAAACCTTGTATCACTTGTGCTAACTCTTCCTCTGTAACTTCAGTAAGTTCAATCGTTAACGCTGGTTTTTGTAGATTGTAAGGCTTAGTTGATGTAAATCTACACTCCAGGCCTTTAGTCATCGTTTCGAAGGATTTTTTTGTTTCTTCCAAGGACATATTCTAAAACCCTATATTATTTGGAGATGGCATCATTTTACGTGATCTCATGAACCTGAACAGCGCCTTTTTGTTACAAGTTTTTGAAAGGTGATCATAATGTTTTCTATCATATTGTTCCTTAGCTAAAGAGACTGTGCGTTTAAAACTTGCTGCGTGATACTTCTAATTAGACCAGTTTTGGGGGCACTGGTTATACATAAGATTTTTCCAAGCTGCCTTTCTTGGTCGAACATCCCGGGCACAGTCCGAGTTCCACAACGGACTATGGGTTGTGCTCTTTGCGGATTCCACAACGAATTGTGCATTTTTATATGTTCTTTTGATCAGTGCACTTAGTATCATGGCTTTTGCATTTTCTTGCTCTTCAGAATGAGTTGCCAAAGCAGATTCTAAATCTTTCCTAAATTTATTGTAATTAATCAACACTCGAGTATGAGAGCCTGACATAATAACTTGGCAAGCAACCTCGAATAATATTGGCAAATGATCGCTGTTAGTTGCGCAATCACACGCACTCCACGACAAACTAGTGAGTGATACACTCACAAAGCTTAAATCTAAGGCTGAACGAGACCTATCACTAATGTAAGTGGGTGTTCTTGAATTCAGGCAACACGTGTTATTATCCGCTGTCCACTCCCACAATCTCTTACCGCATTGATCAGTTCGGAAACCCCAGCAAGTATGATGAGAATTGAAATCGCCGATTAGAATTTCATTTTGATAACTAGAAGTCACTGCAGCGTCTAAACATCGAGTATCTATTACACGTTTAGGAAAGTATGCTTTTCACCACCAAAAAAGGCATGCAGCCTGGTAAGGTTATTTCTAAGGCGAGATTTTCACTGTCAGGTGACATGATCTTATACGCAATTTTCGCCTTGAGACTTATTCTATTATTAATAAAAAATGCCAAACCTCCACCTTTCCATGGACGGTCTAGACGGAAAGATCTGAATCTATTTATTTGAAAAGACTGATTCATTGACAGCCAAGTTTCTTGTAGTGCAATATTATCTGGAGAAAATGTCGATGCCAAATATATTAGATCAGTTGCTGCAGAGTGAATAGATCGGCAATTGCAATGAAGGATTTTAAGTGACCCTATTTTTGCTCTAAAATAGCCTCAGCGATGGCCTTGTTTAGAATATTTTCTTTAAGAAAATCAGCTTTAGACAGGGTGTTCTTCTTGTACATTTTGGTTTTTTAATTGACAGGTGCGATGCCTTTTTGTATATAGGGGATCTCGAGCGCTTTAGCGATTGGGGACCATCTCCATTTTGTCGGAGTCCTCCACTTTCCTGGTAAGCTTGCATTGAGATACGCTACCTTCCTCTACTGAATCTGTAGCTACTGTAGGTTGCTTTGGCATATCGAAGCCATACACCTTTGAAATTTCAGGGAAGTCACGAATGTGAAGGGCTTCCGTAGCCTGTTGTGGCGTATCAGAGTCATACTCCTTTGCAAACTCCGAGAAGTCACTAATGTTACGTGGTGCACTGAGGTTGTTTTCCGCTGCACCCAACATTTGAGCCATCTGCTTTGATAGAATCTGGGCCAAGGACTCACAAAGATTCCCAGCGATGCGCTCCATTGCCTTCTCTACTGCCTTCTCAGTCGCTTCCGCAATAGGGACAGAGAGAGCTTCCATTGTTGGCATATTACGAGCTGTAACACCAGCGTAGCCTTGTGTTCGTGCTTGTATTTCAAGTGCTGCTTCCTTCCGTGAACACCGTCTTCGTTCTACTATCTCTAGAATTTGCAGTTCACGTACCTTTGCCGAACAACTAGAGCTATCGGCCGCATGAGCTTCGTTACATAGGCAACACTTTTCTTTATTACTCTGACTGTCGCTAGAATTGTGACCTTCCCCGCATACCTTACACCTGACCGCCGACTTACAACCTTTCCATTATGTGACCATAACGCCAACACTTTATGCATTGGAGCGGATGAGGAGAGAGCGGCTATACCCTGTAAATTAAAGGCCAAGCCTCAATTTCTGATGGTCGGACTGATCCCGCAAAGGTCACAATTACAGACTCGGTTGGTATTTTGTTCACATCAACCACCCCTCCGCACCGATAGACTGAAATAGCACCTGCTGGCGAAAACAGCTCTAGTACTTCGGAGGGTGGCATGTTGGCAACGACCCCACGCACTAGACCTCGGGTACATGCTAAATGTGAAGGTATGAACGTGCTCACCGGCTGGGATGCAAACATCGAGCACTTCAGTAGATCTAGGACACAGGACTGGTCTGGCGAAAAGCACAGTATGCCTCCTCTGCCGAACTGGCGCACCTCCGTTATGGACTGGAAATGAGCCGTCACTGACCGTAATTCCGCCTGAATGATTTTCGGGTTTTTCATCCGAATGATGCCGTCATTGGTCGGGACTAGAGCCACTGGAATAGATGATATTCCATTACGCAAGAAAAGATCCACTGGCACCTCCTTCGGATCCGTAGAAGCAGACCAAAGAAAAGTCCCTGGCACTGGCGAAGATGAGGGCATCTTGTCTTGTCTGAACTGCACAAAAACACTTATCAAACAACTATTGCAGTATAAGAAACGATGACAGATCAATTAACCAACAACAGCTACCTAATTCTTGGCCACACCCCGAGAGCAAGCTTCTTCGAACGCCAGATCACGAACGAAGCTCGTTCTGCCCCCGACCCGTCTTCCTCTTCTTCTCTCTCGTGCATTGGCTGCAGCGCAACCTTTCGCGCAAACTTCCTCTTCTATTTGGCGGGCCGCTGTTTCATGCGTGACGTTTCGCGCCCACGTCATCATAATCTTACCGCCGCTCAATTGAGAAGCACCGCTGCCGTCACCTCCGAGCACGTTGTACAACGGTGCCACCACACTTCACCGACACCACCACTTCACTATACTTCACCACACCGAGATGCTGCCTTTTTGAACTAGAACATATACAAGAGCATTCACAGATTTCACAGCCAAAGTTGTTTATGAAGTTTCATTCTTCTACTTGAAGGCATACTTTAAACAAATAAGTTTTTTTATATAAAACATCGGCTATGTGGTGAACTTAGTAATCATTGCCCTAAACATGGCAATAAAATAGCACTGCACTGCAGTCAATATCGAGGTAGAAAGAATTTTTTAAAAATGCAAGGTCGTAAAAAAGTATAAGAGCATGTACAGCAGCAGCATCACCAGGTACATCAGCAGGGGCAGGTGTGTCATAGATGGGAACCTGAGCAAAACAAGCAACTATTTAGTAAACAAACCACCCCAAATGCTATGTGTATAAGAGTTTATTTATCTCGATAGACATGTGGGGTTCAGCGTCCAAAAATAACCATATGATTATGGGAGACGCCGTAGTGAAGGGCTCTGGAAATTTCGACCGACTGTGGCTCTTTAAGGTGCTCCCTAATTTGAGCACACGGGCCTAGAGCATTCTTGCGCTACAAAGAAAGTACAGCCGCCACAGCCGGAATTCAATCTTGCGATTTGCGAGTCAGCGGCCGAGTACCTTAGCCACAAGACTACCATGGCGGGGCATGCAGTTTAATTATCTTTCACCCTCTTAATGATTACTCGCAATGGAACTATGTCGTTGTAGTCAATGTGGGAATGCGTTCGCAGGGGCGAACTCGCGCTTTTGGCTGAATGTTCTCTAGCAGCACTTTATCTTCAGCTGCGATGCCTGCGACCACTTGTGAATCGAGAAGAGCCACTGTGATTCACGAATTGCCAAGAGCCTTTAACAGCTTATTAAATTCCCCCAGGACCATGATCGTGTGATGTGCGGCATGTGACATGAGTGCTGTGGAATACCCAAGCAAAACGTGTGACTAACCTCAATAAGAAGCATGAACGTTTAATAAATTATTGTGAAATGCTTCAGTGCAGCTTCAGGTTGAACCCACTTCTAAACAACGCAGCTGCACGTTTCAGCTTTCACTGGCAAACCATTTGTACTGGTGTGCTTGGGCGATAATTTTTCTCTTTCACTTATACGTATACCGTTCAGTAAGACATGAAGTAGTTGGAGAGGTGAGAGTTCTCTGGACCAGTTGCGGATCCTGTTATCCATAGCAAAAGCTGTGCACTGATATAATTTAAGTTAACCGCACACTTGAATGTGGTCATCATGTTCAGAATCGACCATTGCTCCAGTCAAATACACAAGACTTGATGACACGACAGGTGAATGTACGAGAAGTATTGGTGCACGTCACTGAAAAGTTCGGTTTGTTCCTCCATGAGCAGGTGGCTTCGACAGCTCCTCTAAGATTAGCAAGTTTCTTGAGGTATGTTATCTACGCACGTGTTTGTAAAGGCGCCCTATCGAACACAATTTTCCTGCTTTATATATGGTTCGAAGGCGAGCGTTCGTTGAAAATAATGAAGAACAAAACTGTACACAACAATTATAGTGCTGTTCTTCCGAAGGCTGCTTGAAGGAAAATTTAAGGGAAAGTGCGGGACAGGAATATTGTCTAACGTATACTACACATTTGGCGGATAGATATCTGGATGGGTGAAGTCATACAAACAAACAGACTCTCCAGCCACGTTTACTGTTTTGTTTTAGAGTGAAAGGTGGTATGAGATCGCAGCAATGGTACTGTGGGCCGTAACCGTCCGCCACGACCACCGCTGTCCGTAACCACTCTCGTTCGAAATAAGAAAAAAAAAAGTAAAGAAAACACACCAGGACTCAATGAACTTCGAAACCGGGTACCCTGCATAGGAGTTCAGTATTCCAGCACAGAGCCATGCCGGTGCTCTGAAACACTTTTGCAAACACCCCTTAAGCAGGAATGGTGTCGTGAAAGGACTCGCACTAACATGAGTAAAAAGAATTCGGCTACGGCAAAATGAGAAGCAGGCTTCGCACAACGTGAATTACGTAACGAGTGGGTCATCAAATGTTCCGAATCTATTACAAAAGCTTCAGACCTCATTCTTCATCTTCTTCAGCGTCAGCATAAAAAAATGTACAAAATTCTTTGCAAGTATGCAGCGGGTGCCACGCTTATTATCAACTTTGTCTACCTTCTTGCGTACCTTGTAGCAATCTTATCAGCTTTATAGCAATTGTTACGCTACTATCGTGGAATCTCGCACATTATTACGTTTCTTAAAAGTTCTTTTCCCACCTGTACAAGTTTTAACTAGTAATATTTTATTTTTTGTTGCACAAAGTATAGAAATCTTATCAACTTTGTTTGGCAACAAATTCTGCTCCTTTATTTCTGAAAAAGCAGCTATACATTTCTGGTTATTTAACTCACGAAAGAGTGAGGTTGAACTTCAACTCCGTGACATAAATGCTCACCAGTTTTTGCGGCAATTTACAGGTTTAAGAGAACAAAAAGTGTTTTCTCAAATATTTCCTTGTGACCGAGTAACAAAAAGTTACTTTAATACTACGAATTTGCGCATCTATTAGAAGCTAGCCGTCGAAATGGACCTGTTTCGCCTAGATAGTCTGCACATACGAGTTATTTTTGTTGGCTAAAATGCGATGACAGGTGCAGGCTGAGATAGATAAACATGCAAATCTTTCGCCCAAAAAAAGAAAGGTGCCAATGCTGGCCTCAAAAATTGCCTATTGGCGCACGGCGGGCAATTTCAGAGGCCAGAACCACTTGTTTGGATTTCAAAAATCTCCCCTGGAAAGACTGTTCGGACCCAGAAAAGGCCAATCGTCGTAAATTCCTTCATGCGTATGGCGTGGTTGATTGAATCCTACATATTTTATAATGCCACTTTGTGAAAAATAGCTTCACCATGTGCAACAGTGTCAGAAGCCATCGCAAGTAACTCGACAGGTGCTCTAAAGCTTGTATAACGTTGACAAGGTCTGGCACAATGCAATGTGTTCATATGATTCTCAATTGACCACTTCAGATATAATCCTTGTTTAGGTTATGCATTTAATGTGATAATAAATTTCACATATCAGTATTTTATTGTGGGTTCCCGCAGCGCAAGCACATACATTGAAACGCATCATTACGAACTTACGGCAGAAGTAACGTTCATTACACTTTTTCACTAACGGTAACGGTAACACGTTACCTTATTTTGGGGGCTAACGTTGTTTGGTAACGCGTTCTTCTTTTTTGTTTGATTAAGAAGTAACGCACTTATTCACTTTTTTTTGGTAACGTGTATAGCCCTGTTTCTAAACTAGCTATTTTTTCTCCCTCTTCTCTTTCTTTTCTTTCCTCTGAATTCCTTGTATTTCTTATTGTATGAGCTACTTTCTTCCCATGTCTTTGTGTATTTTACTTCTCTCTCCAGATACTTTTCTTTCTCGCTCATTGTCTTTACCAAGTTAGTCTCTTTTGTCTCTGTAATATTTTTGAAGTTGCTTCTTGCTCGCTATTTTCTGGCTCTTACTCTTTCCTTTTTCTATGATTTTCTTTTGGTCTTGAACGTTGCTTTACATTTATTTCTTTTGAAACTTGTAATTTTTTTCTCACGTTTTCTTTCTATTGGTTTATTTCTCTCTTTCCCTCTGTTTCTCTCTCTCTGTGTTGTGCTGTAGTTTCATCCTATTTATATACTTATTCTCTTTATTTCTTTCTACTTTTCGCCTCCTGCCACTTCCTGGCGCCTCCTATTTCAATCTCTCTTTCTTCTTTTTTCACCATTTTCTATTGTCCTGCCCCAACTCTTTTTTACAAATGCTCGTTCTGGTTTGGCAAGCGCACCTGCTGTACACAGCATTGAGGCTAGCTAGCCCTTACTGCAGCGACGCAGACCCGCTTCAGCAGTTTTCTGATCACACCTCATGAACTACGGCAAGCTACAACATCCCAGCTGTTAGAATACAAACATCAGGGACCTTCGGTTGATCGTTGTCTTTTCACTGGTACAGATGAAATATTGTATATAGAGTGATGTCAGTTAGGCATTTGCGCAAATCAGACATGTTGATTTCTAGTTCTCCTTGTGCTTACCAAGTCTTCTCAATATTTCACACCTAAAGCAATAAGAATGAAGCATTCGCTTCGCAGTAACTCTATGCAGACGTCGCCATGTGGGAGACTACGTGTACTACAAGCCCAGCTCATATGGGTGAATTCAAGTTTATGCAAAGTGCTTTATGATTGAGCAGTACAAACAACCCCAAGTCTTGCTTCGTTGCTGAGGTGGTTGAAATGGCGAGAAGAAAACACCATCGCAAAACTTACGACTGCTCTCATTGTTACGCTTCACAAGCTCGTCCGCGAAATTACGAGAATGCTTCAAGTTGAAATTTCTGTTTTTTACGCCTGTTGGCTCACGAAAGTGAGCAAGCACTTCGAATTTTACTCCCCTTGTTAGAAAGCTGTCCGCCAACCTGCGTTGCCGAATGAGGCAGCGTTCTTCTACATATTTCGACCACCTTGCCTGAACTTCCTTTTAGCAAGAGTAAGTGCCTGGTTCTACCATGTACATGCATACCTGCGCAAGGTGATTATGCAGACCCGGTGAAACACTTGAAACACTAAGCAATGAAACCTACCGTAAAATTTGTACTTGTCTGGATTAGAGTTACCTTGCAATGTAATATTCAGGGCAGCTCTCAAGTAAGTATTTTTGTCTTTTCAGCTATTACCACAGCAGATATAATCTGCAGCTGAGTATTTGAGTATAGCATAAAGAACCTCATATTAATTTGTTCAGAGATTCAGGTTCTTTAATCTTGCTGTTACAATGCTACGTATAGAGTACGTGTGTTGCTACGGTATTTTAAAAAGATAGAGAGAGAGGATTTATTGTTTGCTTCCGTGAAGGGAGGCTACTGAGGAATTTTTACGTATGGAAATAAATAATCACTTGTTCAAGAGCCAATTTGCTTTTATCACAGTTCTCCTATACTGCTTCACGAAAATGAACTCCACGATTACACTAAAACTCCTTCAAGTACTTAATGCTCTTCTAAAAAAGAAAGTAGAATATATAAATACTAAGGAAATGTTCAGATGTGACTACGACTTATCTGTTCTTGGCCTTGCCAGACGTGTGTTGGGTGTATCAAGTGCATTCTTTTATGAAGATCCTAATATTTGCCCTAGGCAAAATAAATGGTACTTGTTGGTTGTTCTGATATATATACATACGTATATATATATATATATATATATATATATATATATATATATATATATATATATATATATATACTGGAGAAGTTCTTCCAATGCCCCGAAAACGTACATGGGAAGAGAAGTGCCGTAATTTAGCGGCTGTCCTAATTTTATTTCCAGCGGTTTCGACCGGTGGACCGGTCTTCGTCAGCGTTTGGGGGAACACGAATACCGGTCCAACGGTCGAAAGCGTTAGAAATAAAATAAGAAAACCACTTAGTCATGTCTCTTTTAAAAGTGATAGTTCTTCTTGGGGACCTTAGACGCAAAAATTTCGTTCAGTCTTCCTGTCTATCTGTACATTTGTTTGTTCAATCTTACCGGCATCGGGTACTTCAAACAGCCGTCCCCATCTGCAGCGACCAACTGTGTTGCTCAAGGTTCAGCGTCCATGCTTGCGCAATCGTCAATTAAAAAGTAATGATTGCGCATGTCTGGGGCACCATAACAACACGCATATATTCTGCATATACATCTCCTACTAGAAAACACATACATGGGTAATTTTAAGGACCGTAGCGCTTATCACGCTGCGCTAAGCGTGCAACGCTTGCACGGAACGGGGAGTGTTTCCAACGCTTTGCTAAGAGGAGATGGTGGTGGCACCTACCCGTCGCCTCGCGTTCTACACCTTATCACCTCTGAGACGGGCGCGCACGGCTGCGCGCTTTGTTTTTCAAAAGAAACTGCTAGATGGCGCTCATGTCTCACGTGTGACGTGACTTGATGGGTTAAGCCGCCTCCGCTGCACGCTCGAGGCACTCTAACGCAGCGCCTCCGGAATACCATTCACCGATTTTTTTATCGAGTAAATGGTTTTTCGCAGAGAAAAAAAAGAAAGTAAATTCGTTTCTGACAAAAAAAAAGTATTTCAGAAAGTGGTTTTTGTAACAGGAAAGCCAGTACGAATTGAGCTGCCCAGACTGTTTTCCATAAATGTTTGGCACCTTTTAGAGCCTGTCAAGTCCGAAGGCGTTACAAAAGCGGTGACGAACGAGGAAAAATCTCTTGAACTAAAACTGACCGACAGTTGCATAAATTTTGTGTTTTATATGGGTTGTCCCTTGTCAATTCTGTTCCCACTCTAACTCTAATTTAATTAAGTGGCATCACTTGTGTCTGTTAAGGGCTTACTTAGTATATCGTGATCAGTGAACACCAAATGAGAACTGATTTTGTGTTACTTCATTTTATGTCGTGCTTCTCAAGGAGCTGCTCAGCAATTCGCTTCAACCATTGGATTGACATCTGTTCCATATCACCCCTTTTCCTTAACCTTCCAAAAGTATTTATTGACTCTTGAATATACTTTCGAAATATGTTACCGCCCCTGTGGTCAATGCGCATGAATTAACTATTTATTGTAGTTTGCTACAAAGACATAATTTACAGCCGTACATACAGACACATCCTGTACAAGTGCCGTGGATCGCTTGGGGCTGAACTATGGAGGAGAGCGATGTTTTGTGAAGCTCAATTTTCTATTTTTACACTGTTGCCCCACAGTTGTCAAAGAGAAATATATTCTCTCTTGATTCTTTGGCTCAGTGATGGCTTTTTTCAGGAACATGGTTACGGGATCAACTCAAATTGTGAGTACAGTGTGAGAGGTGCTCTAAACGGACAATGAAACGAGTGAATAATCAGTCCTTTTTACATCAACAGCGTGTGGTCTATCGGCGCCAGAAAACAGAATCATTCACGGAAAGGTCACATCAAAGCCTCATGCCCCATGGATCGTAAGATGTCTTTCTCGCCACTCTCACAATTCTCGAAAAACTGTCTGACTTTCCTGCTGTATTCTCATCAATTGCACGAGAGTCATAAAAAGTCTGCTGTATCGCTCCTCCGGACACGTAAAAACCTAGTGATTCAATGGTAGTTCCTAACGGTGGCGCTTTGTGACGGTTATTTCAAATGCTTCCCCGTACAATGCCTAAGAAAGCCACATCATGTGATCTTGAGTAACTGTGCCCATGAAGTAATAAATTCAGGGCCACGAACGTTTCATCTGTGACAAACTTCCTGAGGTGAAATTATTTTTATTTTGAGAAAAAAAAGCAACTCAAGTTACGTAAGTTCTCGTACATCAATGAAGGAGGCATACAAATAAATTAATTAGGAGGTATTATGTATGCTTATGACATAGGAAAATTTGTTTTACTAAAGGTAGGACTCTTGAAATGTCGAAATGAAACGGTACCAGGCCCCATAAAAATCTGAAACAGTAGAAACATTTTTCTGGATATGTGACATGTTATTCAATATTGCAGCTAGCTCTGCAGGCTCTTTGACTTAGAGAAGTATCAGCGATCCTAATGTCGGGCTGTTACGTTGCCTACAGGCGTTACATAACCAAAAAACAAGCCCTAGACAGCCCTCTTTGCTCTATAAAGAGTTCAATTTTGCCTTATACGCCCACGTAAGGCTAGCCAGGTTTGTCAAGGGAACTGATTAACACTTCAATAAAAATCATATCGAACCATTCACAAGTAATGGAAGATAACGAGCAATTTATTGTACGCTGCCAAGTCATTGTTTGTACGTCACTGTTGGGGATTGCTTTTGTAGGTGATTATCATAAGTATCTTCAAAGGTGGCACCGCTTGACAAGCGACTACAGCTTCTTATCCTAGCCACGTTCAAATATAAGAAGTAGGTTCATCCAATCTAGCGTGAGCTACGACGAAAATGGAGCCATGTCACTGATGATGCATATATGTCACGGTAATGCTCCAAGATCATTGGGAAGTAGCGATGACATGTACAGATAAAGAATACGAATTTAAGTTTTGTGGCGAAATGACAATATCAAAAGTGCGAGTTCAGTGTCTCGATAGGGTTCCGGTGCGGTGCTTGTGTGCTATATGGGTCATTGTTGTTCTTTGTCTCGAAAGAAGAAATGCATATGTGTAGGTCAAGCTCTGCACATATGTTTGCTAAGTTTTCACTGCTTGGTTTGAGCTTCAGTGGGATAAAAAAATTTGACATTTATGACATTAGCAAAACTTTCCCAATGGGTGGCTTTGAATTTGAGTAGTAATAAAAGAAGCCGCCATGTCGACAGTTTTTATGGTGTAATGCAGTTCAAGATATTCGGCCCCTGAACTTCCATCCTATCCAGGTTCTGGTCTTGCGTATGGTGTGACTGCTGTGACTGCAATGTATACTGCTGTGATGGTAGCATCATCGACAAGAACGTGATTTTAACAGCTGCTCACTGTACCCAGAGTGAGTAAGTCGTGAAAGCTGTTTTACGCTGATTAGAATGAGACGTCCTTGAGGCTAGGGCTAATAGGAACATTAATAACAAGTTAATAAGAGTCGGCTGGTTTGTATATGAAACCTAGCATAAAACAGTGAAATGAAAGAAGAGAGAAGGAGGAGAAAACGAGCTTTATTAGGAATAGAGAAATGTTTGGAAGGCCGATGGTTGTGTCCCCCGATGGTCGGTATTCTTGGTTTGAGACAACACAAGACTCAACCGCTACTTCACCCTTTGGACTATGACCTAACGACTTTTATTTCAAAGCAGTCGCACATAGTGCTTTCTATGCTTCTTACTGGGGAAGGGGGTGGAAGTAGGAGAGGGTTGGTTGGTTTGGTGCATACCCATATCACGTGAAAAACGTCTCATATCTGCCCAAACTGAATGAAATTGCCGTCTGATTTAGTATGCCCGAAACGAATAAAGTATTGTCAGACAGAGCAGGGTATTGGCCTGCGAGCCTGTGAAGAATTCACTCCTGTAAACCTCTAATGACCTAAGCACGGGGCGGATGGAGTAAACTACGCCTTCGTAAATTTTGGTCTTAATTTTCTCATAAGGCTTCCTATTTTTCTGTTCTCAAAGGACAAAAGGAGAATTAGTGTGAGAGTTGACAGTATACTACAACACAAGTAACTTCTACTCAGGCCCCTGTATGGATGTGAAGCAAGTAATGATACAAAGCCAATTTGTTGGTGCTTTCCAAGGCTATGACATCGCTCTACTCAAGGTAACTAAGTTTTATATTCTTCTTCATTACTCTCCCGTACTGAGAAAGCTACAATTCAATAACACATATTATACATTCCTCTACTACATAGAGTTAATTCACTGCACCACCATAGCCATTAACCTCCTTCGCAAAAATTCAAAACGCTGTAATACCAAAAACCACTCCGGAATTACATCAACAACAAGTATGGCTAGTAATAAAAACCATGTTCTGAGAACACCTGCTGCAAGCTTGTAGAGACGTGAATTGTAACCCAGCAATGTATAGGTTGTAGGTGTCAAGTCTATCGTACTCATTAGCATAACATCATCAAATGGGTTGTTGATTAGCTGTAGCTATTGCTACGTAACTATACGATACTCTTCCACTCACTGACAAGTAAAGAAGGAAAAGTATATTAGTGTAATTAGGGCATTAAGGACCCTTCTATATCTGTGATAAGCAAATATGAAACGATCAACTTGCAAAGTATAAATTACCAGTCATAGAAAGCTATCAATGTGCCAAATGCTTCGTACACCAATGCCGAGATGCTAAAGTGCACCTACGTTAAGAAGAAAACATGCTTACGTTCTAAAACTCTTAAAGAACGCTTCTGGCCTAGGTTACGTATTTTCTAGAAAATGAAAAAATCGAAACAAAACGCGGCCATGAAGGGCAGAAGGAATCTGACTTCCAACACATGTACTAAAAAACAGTCAGCGTGAAGCTAACATTCAGGCGTATCCTTATCATTTTAAGAGGGCTGCACTGAAGTTAGCTTCGAGAGGTTTTTTTCTCTAATACGTCACTTCGAAGGTGACAGTCATGGCGTCCTTTGTGTCACTGTTTTCTTGTAATACCTTCCTTTTATAGCACATTAACTTGTGTGTTTCTCCTGGTTTTCACGACTATGAAGTGGTGTACGAAGTGATGTTGTTTCTGGTTGCGTTAATGAACACAGGACGTTGTCGCCAGCCGACCATCGACCGCTAGATGTTATTTGCCCCTTGCCGTCGTCCGAGTGACTACGGGTGTGCGCTTGCAACCTTGTGCGGGATTTTATTCATTTTATACGTGGTTAGCAAGTCTAATCGGTGCTCAATGACCTTTTGTTGTACACTTGAATCTTGACTGCAGTTCATTATTATAATCTCGTCTTACAGCTCGTGGGGTAGCCAGGCGGGTGAGCGTGTTGACAGCGCAGTCTGTGATTGGTGCAACACTGAAATGACAGTAGTTTGTGAGATGAAACAACAAGATGTTTAGAGGGAAGCAGTAATATGGCGACCAGTCAAATTGCCAAGGGATACATAGGGTAGCACCACCTTCTATTCAAAAAGAAGCACAAAGTGGCATCATTATAATAAACCCCCATTGTCTGATTTCGAGACATGTGCCGGCTGGACAGCTGTGCTCTTCTTCTACTTGGGGAACAATTGAAATAATGTTCTAGCTAAGAAAAACTTCAGTGACAGTGCCTTAGAAGCTTTTACACAGTCACAGGACCATAAACATGTGCCACGTTGCAGGAAGAGGGCAGAATGGATGCAGGAGGGCGAGTATGGTGCAAATATTTGAGGATATCATCGTATACAAAGAAGAGGATGAGCCACCTTGCACGAGAATTTAAGCACGGCGCCTTGCATTTACCTCTGTTTTCATTGTCGTTGATCCTTTGACAATAGTTGTGGCAGCTTGTTCTGAAGATCAGAACGAACCGAAGTATACACGGCACATCAATAATAGTGTTTAATGGGGATGAATGTAACAGGCTTCATGTGCCCGGCTGCTTTATAAATTATTTTTTTTTGGCAAGAAAATATCAGATGGTCTTGGGCCTTAATTGCGTACTCACGAGATTAGTTATGCTGAGATGCCGGGGAAATGGCCGCACCTTGCAAGTGTTACTGCTGAACCAACACTGAACCCTGTGCGCCCATAGTTTTCATGTGCAAAATTTTTTAATGTCTGTATTTCAGTAAGTTTCGAAAGGCTACGAAAAACCTCAGCTAAAGTACACAGAAAATAAAGGTTTCTGTGATATCTGTGTTTGTCAAAAGACTTTTCAAAAGTAATACTACTTCATCAGAAGTCACGTTTAGGATTTTAGATTATTTATTGTCATACATCAGTGAACCATTGCCTTTAATTGTTTTGAACCCCGCAAGATGAGCTTTACATAGATAAATCTTCAAAATATTCAAAATTATAAAGCTAACGAAAGAGCTGGTTGTATATTTTTTTATTCATCACCATATTCACAAAATTGCTGTAGTAAAACCAGTAAAATATATGAGTGCAGTGACTACAGGAGCAACTTTTTAATGCAGCTTCAGAGACCACTACCAAGGTTCGACCAATATGTTCTGCCCGTTTGTTTACCAAAGAGTGGAGCACGAACCGAAGCAGGTCCTATGCTTCTAGCAGGATACGGCGCGACAGATACCGGTATTTGAATGCATGGTATACCGTATACGTTATAGTGAAACTCATTCCGGTGAATGTACTCTCCAGTTATAAAACTTTATTTAATGGTTAGGAACATGCTTAGTGACAAAATGAAGCATTCAACAAATTTTTGTTTGGAGTGTAATTTACATTGCTGATCTTAGTGGGAAGCCTCTTGTTTATGATGACCACATCAAGATGAGTTAGAAGTGATTTAACCGTCATATATGTCCCTAATTGAGTTATTTTAAAGAAATAAGTCACTAGAAAGAGGGGAAATGAATCAATGACACTTGACATCAATTGTCAGTGAAAGCTATGCTAAATATTATAAAATGGTTAAAATCTCAATATTCTTGTCCTCAGTAAGGAGTTTCCAGGCACCGTGCATCTTTTAAATCTTATTGCAGAAGGTCAGTTTCTCGTGAAATTTGACTATTTTGACAAATAACCAACCAGAATTTGACTAAGCTATCTTTGATAATTGAAGAGCACAAAAAAATGCAGCTTGATAGAAAGTATTGCTTCATTGTGTTCTCCAGAAAATACATTTACAGATATGCTCCGTCACTACAACACCCGAAGTTTTATCGGACGAAGATTGCGATCGAGCGCTTCGACTGCAACAGCTTCACACCTTGGGCAGCGATTGGGTAATTTGCAGCCGCAGCGAGTTCGAGTTGACATGGAATGTAAGTTAATCTGAAGCACGTAACAAAAATATCAATTTTTTCTCGCTTTCCCGGTTCATTATGTACTTATCAACTTTATGTCACGAGCTATATATCTGTCCAGACATGATTTCGCCTGTTGTTACTTGTCCGCCGTTGTGGATTAGCGGCTATAGGAGCTCCATGGCTGACTCAATGGTCGCTGGTTCAATCCCGGCGGTGGCAGTCACATTTTATTGGAAGAGAGAGGATAAAGGCTCGTGTACAGTGCGTTGTGAGCGTACGTTGAAACACTTCAGAGGGTCACTAGGGCGTATATTTTAATTGTAACGTGGTTTTTGCATGCTAGACCCCGCATAATAATAATTTAATCATATTAGAACACCCCAGCAGAAACGCAGCGGGGGCCCGCGGAGCACATTATCGACCTGCTGTGCTAGGTTATGTAGGATATTTTTACACGCAATAGCAAGTAATACTAATGGGTATATGTTGTTCATATCAAATTTAACTAGTGAATAATGCCACGTTTCGCTAACTGTTCATGATCAGAGTTTTGCGGAAGCGTTCTATACGAGACGTAGTGTTTTTACGAAGGCGAAATCGTTACGAACGCTACTTACGCTGCAGTGTCATAACGTGTCAGTTGGCAGTTTTAGGACAAGGAACACAAAAATTGCATTCTTTGCGTACTAACTCTGTTCATGCAGCTTTATTTCATCTCGAAAGCGAATAGTTTATGACGAATGAGCAGTGCTTACTAATATGAGTGTGAGCTCGTGCGTATCCCATTCGGAACCTAGTTAGTATTTTTAAAGTTTTGATGAAGGTAGGTCTTGATTGCCGACCACTTTGAGAAGATGTTTGAGCCAGAATGAATGTATGCCTTAAAACGCAGGTTAGTTACATTTCCCTTTTCAAAATAAACAATGATATTTTTATAGTCCTTTTCACTCATATTTATAGCGATCTCCTCTTCCTGAGACTACCATTACACACACGTAGCACAATTTTAGGCGTGCATGAGTATGTAAGGAGAAAAACTTCCCGAGGAGTAAAGTCAGGACATCACACAATAAAAAACCTCAAAACATCAACAAGTGCTATAACAATACAGGAAAGCTGATCATAGTGGGAACGACATGCTTATTGTAGCTTCATTACTTGTTCAAGTATTGTGTGTTATCAAAATTTACTGGTATATAAAAGCAGTCGTGACTTTTCGCAAACTAATTTACCAAAACAATTATCCTTTTCTTCACGCTTTGTTAATTTTGCTCTCTGTGTGATCCTATACATATGTTTCACATCGAAACATCAACCGGCCTCTTTCTATTCATGCACACTAGGGCGACTCCGGCAGCCCAGTCACAGCCGTGATGCCGAATGGCAGATCCGCACAGTACGGGATCCATTCAATTGGTGGCCAGAACAAGGATCTTCCTGTGCCGACAATACATACAAGGGTGGCCACTTTTGTTCCGTGGATCAAGGAGTAATTGCGTCACATCCACGACTGGCCCACTATTGTCAAAGAATGCCCAGGCAATGAAGACCCTTTGTGCCGCGGAATTTAATACTAAAGACACATAGAAGAATTGTTAAACAGTAACTACATCTGCGTCCTGCATTAGCAGCCAAGGGTTAAGTCATATCTATGCACATAACGAATGTATGTCTCATTTCGCTTATTGTGTAGTAAAGCGCTAAAGTTTGTAGAAGACAAAGAGTGTGACACAGAAGTTACCTTCTTGTGCTTTTGGAGATTTTTTGTTAAAGCAAAGCCAAAATAAACTTGCCGGGATATCTATCCTTATGTATTTGATAACTTTTCCAAAAACATCATTGCTGTCTATTATGGTTATTCATGGTTGTATGTAGAAGGACTCAAAGCTACGCCACATGGTGACAGAACTTGAACATATTTTAATACAGCATACAGTTACGCTGTGCGCTGTGTTCGAAAAAAGAGAAGGGACAAACCGCAGTGCTGTCTCGCCAGTAAATTCTTATTGGAAATAAACTCGAACGGAAAAAGAACCCTTCGATCTTCAAGTTTTTCCAACGAAAATTCTGGTGCGAGTCAGCGCTGCAGTTCGTCCCTTGTTCTTTTGTGTCTGAGCAGTCGTGCGCTGTGTTGAAATATGTTCAAATGATTGTATGTATAGCACGGAAGCTTACAGTAAGAATGTTGTGGTTTGGTCGTTGTCGCTACCGTGTACTTCATGTGTGCCTGACGTCAGCCCTAAAAACTTACTCTTGCTCCACCAAGCGTGAACCGTGCAGATGAAACTGTAATATGGTTCTCCTCTTTTTATTCTTTGATTTTTGGTGAGAGCCTGTGTTGTTTTGAGGTTCTGGGTTCGCATTCTAGATTAGGTTATTTGTAGAGTTAAGATGCACGGAAAAGTACGCATGCCTGACACTTCCACACGCACCCCTGCTACTTAGAGTTAAGGAAAAATTTAAGCTCGAGCCATATCTTTTCGTTTGACCGGCTACCGGGACATTTACGCTATCTGTAGGAGCATCTTGGAACCGGAGCGTCCCATTCGACGACGAAGTCACTCAACTGTAGTTGAGCCTAGCCCCAGAACCTCTCCGCCACTCAAACCTTCATGGCGTAACGTGATTACGTTCGTTTGCTCCGCCCGACACATCCATTAAATTAAGCAAGAAATAAATCAACCATTGTTCGAAAACAAGTTACCTCGTACGCCATTTTTATTTGCTCTCTATGTGAACCCACTGCATGTAGTGAATTTTGCCGTTAGCGTCGTTCATGGTGCTGAGGAAGATATTGCGTTAAGACTTTACTTATATATGAAACCGTTGATGAATACAACACTTAATGTCGGAACTATTATCATGTTGCTTCATGTTCTGTTACATAGAATCTTCTTATGGCAATTGCATATATGTTCTTCATGTTTTGAATTTCGCCGCATCCTGCACCATTGACTTCTATGGCGTGTTTTTTTTTCTTCCCGCTGCTCTTTGTAAAGCAAGCGCACGAAACCACGAACAACTAGGTGTATTTAGCACGAGCGATAATGATACAATGAAATGTGTTGCAGCATTTTTATTTGACTTGTGTCAATATATATATAAATGTTCGCCATGCACTTTAACTAGTAGTATTCCTACTGCACCAACCACGCCACCTCTCCTACACTTTGACGTAGCCTTCTAGCTCACCATTCGATGCAAGAATCAAGCAATACCAGTATTCTTCTCTCAATTGCGAATCGCGAACTTGCGTACCAGTTTTTTCACGTATCGCTTCGAGATAAACCTTCTTCATGGTATGGTGAGGTCACTGTATTGCGTTGAATAAATTTGAACATCTGGCATTTATTTCACGCTCACCTAAATCTGGATAGGTGAATGCTTTCACATTTACCCCCATCAAAACGGTGTCGTCAAGGCACCAACTCAAAGTTATGACTTTGAGATGAGCAGTTCCACGTTTCTGAGTTAGCATAGAGTGTAGCGCTCCATGGCATGAGACACAATACTATAAGCCATGATGTCGATAGACAAAAAAGGCTTTGAGATCTACTCATTATGTTGCCTGCGTTGGTAATTTCACTTAGCCAGAAACCTGCTAACTACTCCTCAAGTTAGTGGTCCTCCTTTCATTATCTGATTCTTCGACGTGTTTACCAGTCAATATCATTGTCCCTTTATGTGTCCACAATTTATAGAGATATGGTTGCAGCGTACGCATAATGAGGCTGTGGTCCGCCGCGGTGGTCTAGCGGCTAAGGTACTCGACTGCTGACCTGCAGGTCGTGGGATCAAATCCCGGCTACGGCGGCTGCACATCCGATTAAGGCCGAAATGTTGTAGGCCCGTGTGGTCAGATTTGGGTGCACGTTAAAGAATCTCAGGTGGTCTAAATTTCCGGAGCCCTCTACTGCGGCGTATCTCGTAACTATATGGTGCTCTTGGGACGTTAAACCCCACATATCAATCAAACGATGAGGCTATAATGTCTAAAAACGATAACACAAAACATCACATTTACAAATTGCTAGTATTTAGAGATACCTTGCAACAACAAATGTAAGTAAGTCCCAGAAAAGTTCTCACTCCCAATTATTGCCACGTATACGGGCCTCCACCATATCGCCTCTATCAAAATGCGATTGCCGCAGCTGAGATTATTTCTTTAAGTTACTTTGAAAAACAATGCGGAACACTACAGCTCAAAAATAGAATGGTAATGAAAACCAGCGAATAATCGAGCCAAGGAAGGTACAGCGGACGTAAAAGAACTTCTTCAAGCTCGTTGTAGTAAGTGGCATGCAGATTTGGAACAAGTAAATGCGAAGAGTTTTCCCGCTGGCAGAGACCGGACCTGCAACTTTCCGATAACGCATCCGATGCTCTTACGAATGAAGCTATGGTGACAGTCGCCCGTCGTGCACTTATCAGGTATTCCTAGCCATGCAAACATCAAGCGTTAGCTAAAACTTTTGCTGTAGTAATTATCATACCATGAACTCGAACCACAGGGAAAGCGTTCCGTAAAATTCGCCACGTGCTATTGAAAGGTATACACTCCAGTAGCTGATTTTGTTCCAGACTTTCACTACTTCACAAATACTTGATATCGGGATTCAGGAAAATTTTCAGGTGCTGTAAATGCTGCGTGTCTCTGCACGTCTTTTATTCTGATATGTGTATGAAATTACTCTCATAATGATTGTGCCACTTCATGGTTTCATAACGGCGTAAACTATTCACACTAACTAAACTTAGAAGAACGGCACGCGTACTGAATAATGTTTACCATCATTTAAAGTCTTTTAAAATTTTACATACAAGGACACGTTTTTTTTTTTGCAGTTTTCCAACCGAGTGGTAGCGAACAAACATGGTACCAGAGAGAGTCGCAGAGGAAAAAAAAAACGTGGAAATGTTTGTAAATAGCAATCATGAAAAAAGAGACTTTATCGCATTTGTGCCTTATGTAGAAGTTATACACTGCCTAAGCATTGAATATATTGTGTGGGTGTAAAAAACAAAATACGCCTTCACGAAACCACGCATTCAGACAGAGAAATCAGAGGAGTCGTATTGCCTCTTTGTTCGACAGGTATAAAGGCCACCCTTATGCGAGATGTCCCCGACTGAGACAACCTGTCGCATGCATCCCGTGCTAAATTTATGGACCATATGGTGTGATGCTAGAGGCAGTAGAAATGGCAGCTGCTGCTCGCTTCGACGCTATGAATGCTTAGTACGGGGCATGAAGGGTATATGAATGGGCGTTGAACGAACAACATGTAGTTACGGAAAATCTTCAACTGTAAATATTATTATTAGCAGACTGTATTCAGATGTAAACAGAAAGTGCGAAACTCTAAACCGCTTGCCGGGACAATAGGGGTACGTCCTACGTCATCCGCACAGGAAACAAGTTGGTTAACGAGAAACGTTCATTTGCTGGAAAGATTGAACAGTAGCCAGTAGTACTTACTACTTTTGCTAATAAAGTGTCAGTTAAAAATGTAACGTTTGATATGCAAACTCAGAATGAGATGTGGTTCGCACCGGGGATAGTTTGCAGAAGATAATGAACCTGCGTTCAGGTCTGTTGCATGTTAATAAGAGCTGAATTAGTGAATGTTTGCATTTGGATTGTTATATTTGCACTTAACGGCCCCTCAGCCACCTCTATAAATGTGAAAACCAAGCGCATAGTTCTCTCCTGACGTTTCTCGCCTTTCTCGAGTGCTTGGTGACTCGTGAACAGTGATTCTCGTGATTCGGATATCGTACATACTGTGAATTGGTTTCATATACGCAATGTAACAGATGTGAATTAGTGATAATATCTGTGGTACTACGTTCCACAAACCGGCAAGGCATTGTGAGAGACGCCGTGGTGGCGGGCTCTGGAAATTATGAACATCTGTTGTTCTTTAACGTGCACTAACATCGGCACATTATACGGGCCTCCACCATATCGCCTCCACGGAAATGCGACTGCCACGCGGCTGGGATCAAACCCGCTACCTTCCCGTCTGCAGCTGAGCACAGCAGCCGCTGTTCTTCCGGGGTGGACTAACAGATATGAAGTGGCTTCTACACTTCGTCAACATGCGATCACCCACCCGTTCTTCCTTGTCTCGCATGATTATTGTGCGTGATTGACTGATTTATCTTTATTTTGTTCGTCTCCGTATATGGGACACCTTGTACGCTGAATAGAGCGAGAAAAAAGAAACTGCATATACATTTCCGTAAGCATACAAACAAAGCAGACATTCTACTAACTTTTTAATAAAAGAAAATCATTACTATTATGAAGATAGCATGAATATATAAAGTGAATACGAGAGATAGGCAAATATTCCCAGGCAGCATCCTCATCATGGCGCATCCTTCACCATCTCCAATCAACTCCTGCACCATTTGAACGTGCAATAAATAAAGTACAGCAATTTATCAAAAATTTGGGGGGAACTTCCTGCTTATCAAGGCAATGTAAGGAATAGGCGTGTCTATCTTTTTTATTTACCTATTTATTTATTCGTTTATTTATTAGGTAGCTGCGTCACTATATAAGAAGGCGTTGCGGCCGGGGGTGTATGCGTCATTAGTGAACAGTCATTCGTGTTCAGCATACAAAGAGCGCTAAAAGCCCTCATTTCATTCTATTCCTACATAATCAGACGGAAGAGCATTCCACTGGCTTAGGTTCTACAACATATTGAATGGCGATTATTGACTGTACTTCTGTTCTGTTTACAAAGAGGTTGACCAGATTCTACTCTTTCTGTTTCGATGATTGAGGAGATACACGAATTTATGTGAAAATAACTCACCCAACGCTCTATAAATATGGCTAAATCAGCAGTATTATTTGGATTGGGCTTTCACAATAAAACAGAAATAAAGAAACAGTGCTGGAGAGTATTCTGCGTTGGTGTCTACAAAGAATTTGAGTCACTGCAGTAAGGTTTTATTTTATTGATACGATCAATAAGGAGATGTTAGCACACAATTACGACGCTGGCTACTCCTTAGCCCTTGATAGAACGTGGAACACACATATTCAAGGAAAAATAAAGAGCAGTACAAGGAAAATAGAACACCCGTGCACATATAATAAAAAAACACACTCATACGCACATGCCAACAACACCAACACAAAGATGAGGAAATGTTAGAAAGTCAACAAATGATGCCTCCGATAGTGTCTCTAGCCAGCAATTATTCCAACTGGCATAAAATGCCCGTTTACACGTCTGGTCCTTGAAGGGATGTATTTGCTCTTGTGTACATAACAGACGACACGTCATGCACTTCAGCACACACATATGATGGGCGTCTTATATTATGCTTAATAAGTACGACATGTGTTTAAAACGTGAAAGTTTTTTTATTTTTTAGTACTTCTCAGTGGTTCCACTGTCTTCTAAAAACAGTTCAACGCTTTTAAAGCAGACTTCTGTAAAAGTCAAGTTGGCCACGGGCCCAGAAATGTTTTGATACAGAGAGGTCTGTGGTTTAATGACAACAGTTCCGATTTAAGATGGCGTCTTGGCGTGTCATGATGTGCGCAGTCTATAACAAGATGGCATACGTTGATAAGGATTGATGTGTGGGATTTAACGTGATATGTGGGGGTTAACCGGAAATGTCGACCACCTGGGGTTCTTTAACGTGCACCTAAAGCTGAGCGCACGGGCCTACAACATTTCCGCCTCCATCGAAAATGCAGCCGCCGCAGCCGTGATCTGAAACCATGACCTGGGGGTCTGCAGCCGAGTACCTTAGCCACTAGACCACCGTGGCGGGGAAAAGACGACATGCGTCTTCATCTAAAAATACACACTCATATTCGGTAATTTTAGCTCTGCCAATACTGTGTAAAAAAATGTTTTGTGCATGCATTGCCTAGATGTCACCAGTGAATAAGTGTTTCCATACTTCTAATGCTAGCGCAATATTGAATCAAATAAATTGATCAATATACTATAAATCACAGCTCTTTGTAATTTGGTCAACAAAGTATTTTTGCTCATCTGAAAAGTTCCCTTTGGGGTCCAAATCTTTTGCCCACTTTACCACTCCACCGATTCAAAGCTCCAGTTCCTGAAGCCGTGAAGACACACATGAACTGCGGAAGAAAAGCTCGCAAGACACCTATTTCTGCTCCTTCATTCTGTGGGCAACTCTTTTAGTCATATTATTCTCCTGTCTGCTGCAGGTCTTCTACAAAAACAGAGGTGTCTCCGCTGTCGTCGTCGTCACCGTCTTCGTCACTCACATCTGTCAAATCACTATTATCCCCAGTTTGGTGGAGGCACGTAATTCTATTCCTTACTAAAGTCATACTCGCTTTCGCTAAAAGCACCACTGGAAAATGCACCCAGTGAAGACGTGACAATGTTTCTGAGCAAACCGCACGCGAGTGGCCACGCTCTAGCCTCGTGTTGAACATAGTGCTGCCCCCTAGTGTAAAGAAAAAAAATTAACCCTAACCACAAAGCTCACTTATTCTTGATGAGATGGCGTTTCATCTATATTAAAAATGGGCGTGACTTGTTTAGAGAAAACCGCGAAATTTCAACCATGAACGTCCTTGTCGGGCGATGACACGGAGCGGACCACCGTTGCCATGTCGCGTTGTTGGCACTGCCGTACAACGTATGGTCAAGGATTAAAACACTACGCCATTCATTTTTCGAGATTGGTAAAAAAATAGCAGCCTATTTACGATGTGTTTGACACACCGCTTGATCGGCAGCTGTAATACTAGGAATGTTGGAATGGCCAGGTTTCAACTGAAATTTTATCTTTGCGTTTGGCTCGCTTTGGTTAGCTCTTGAAGCATCTTGTATGTCATACTGTTAATAATTACTGTCGTGTTTGTAGTAGAGAGCGATGTCGATTCGGGCTGTGATTTGCTGGAAAGTACCCACTATCTCGCGTCGGCTGCCGTGTCTGTAAACTTGATAGCATACGGAATAGAGAAGACCTCAGCTGTTAGAGATGACGTCGTTCGACGCATTATAAACGATTTCGGAAGTCAACGCGAAATCAACTAAAAATAACCTAATAGCACGAAAACCAAAAAAAATCTGTGAGCTTCTTTGGTTTTTGTGTTATTAGATTAGTTTTTTAGTTCACTTTACGTTTTCATACAACCTTTAAGCAAGGCGTTATCCGAATAACAATAGAAGTGAGTGTAGAATATTGATGCCTAATCGATCAGTGAAAGATAATTTGTTTTTAGGACTTTGCCATTGACTCTCTGTTCGTTCAATTAGAACCTGATGCACTGAATTCGAAGTGAATGTGAACCCGAGGCGCTAAATCTCAACAAGTATTCCGCTGCTAGTTATCAAAGTAAATTGCTCAGAAATCGATCACACTATGACTTGCGATAATATGTAGTAGTATCAAACCAAAAATCACCAGGAGAATCGTTTTTAGCAGCATCTTGTGTTGCTCTTGGTTTCACAGTAGCGAGAATAGTTGGCCAATTTTTTTTCTTCAGATTCATCATAATTGCTCTTGCTTGAGGTTCTACATCTTTACAATAAAAATATTAGTTGTCACCGCATACCAATTAACAGTAGCTGGAGAAAACCAACCTATTTTTTATATTGAGGAGGTTTTTGGGGACATCTGATAGCGTACATTAAGGATAAAAAATCGATAGCGTTTGGAGTTGCGGCGTTCGGATCTGGAAATAGACATGCCGTCGAAACGCCCGCAGTATTTACGATGGTACCATTTTTGATGAAGTGGATTATAAAGTCCCTAAAAATATTCAGTACTGGGAAAAGGCGATCGAATAACGATTGTCACGAAGAGGAGGACGAAATAAATGAAAAGATGGCTGGTTAACGAGCTCTTACAGGGGTTTGCTACTCGCTGCTGAAGAAGGGATTGAAAGCACAAGAAATAGCGGAATGGAAACGTTACAAGGGAGTAGGAAAAAAAAGGTAATTTCTTGGTTAACTCTTGCTCAACGACGATATGAATCACACAATATAGTTCAGCCCAATTTCTGAAATGACTTGTTTTTTGGCTAATTGGTGCTTGCTGATAGCCATAGCGCAGTATGAAAAGACACAGCGGGACACACAGAAGCACACTACACAAGCGCTTGGGATGTGTGGTTTCGCCCGTTCATTGTGGATTTTCATGCTACAATATCACTGCCAATAAATATGTCAGCTGACCTGCCACTTTCTTGCTAAAGCGTGGCCACATGGGTATGAAGGCTGAAATGTTTTTTTCTCCCTTCATGTTTTTCAATAAAATTCAGTTGCGAGTCAGCACTGCGGTTTGTCCTCTCTTCTCTAGTGTCTACGTAGTCGCGCGCTGAGTTAAAATATGTTCAAATATGATTGTCAGTTCATCTCGGTCGAAAGTTGGTGAAGTGTTCAATAAATGCAAGTCTTCCCACAATAGTTTGGTGGCAAAGGAAAACTTCAGCAACTTCAGGTTAGAAATTAGTTAGAAAATAGTACAGCAAAGCGCGCTTACCCCTACCCAATATCTCCAATAAACGAACTGTCAGTTTAGGCAAGTGGTTAAATTAAACCGGGGATTTCTTTGTGTCTGGTAGCCTGTCTAAGTTTATGCCGGAAATGAACTTGACAAGCCAGCAAGCTTGTAACTTATTTTCGACCACTATATGGCTTCTAATTCGTGCTGACACAGTTTTTTTAGTAATAACAATTTACCTGGTACTAAAATATTAAAATATTTTGTCAATAAAAATCTGCTCATAAAAATCGCCACTTACTCCGATATTACTCACAAATACTCACTCGCAATTCTGATGCACATATATACATAACGGGAAGCTTCCGTTTCCCATGATAACCAAATGCCAGCGACTCACTCATTGTCTATCCGTTTCGCTTCCGAAAATAGCTATTTATTACCAAGACCCAGAAGTAATTATGGCAAGTTCACTACTAACTTCTCAGCCACACAGCTGTGAAACTCATTACCGTACCATATTAAGATTACCTCTTATTTCCTGACATTTAAGTTCAATCTGCGTTCTTACTTGCGTTCAGCATTATCATTTCATCATGCCCACTTCTTCAGCCTTTCTTTATAAACACATCATGTTAATATTATGCTTCTTTTGTTACAGTGTTTAGTTTGTGTTCATATACAGCTGCGCTCTACATACTTTTCTTACTCCTTCCTTATGGGAGGTCCCCTGTACAACCTGTTGACTTTGAGACCTCACTCTGTATCTGCATAATCCCCGATAAGAACAACCAATTTTGTGCGAATAAATGAGTAATGAAAAAAAAAAAACGTGGGAGTGTCCGTCAGCGCCGCCAGTAGCCGCTGCGGCGAGTGTGAGAACCTCTTTTCTGCTGGTTGGTATCCCTTAGCGCGTAGTTTTTCTGAGTAACTTCCGCATTGTTGGCATCATTCTTCTTAATACTGTTTCGAACAAATCAAACGAGCCATCAAGTTTTCACTGTCGTGTTTGAAGCGTCATGAATTGGCATTCCTTAATGAGGTCTTTATTCTTGTCGGAGAACCTGTCAGTGTCTTGTCAAACGTTACAGGGTGTGGATGTAGTATTCTTTTCTTCCAGGCAGCTGTGCGGTCTTTGCGCAAAAATAAACGTCAAATCTCTCGCGCACGAAATGCGCGATGTATTGGGAAGCCTAGCAACAGGTTTGTTGACTCTGACGTGGCAATTGCCTACCAAATACCACTGTCATTCGCCAATACCTACATAGGGCAGAGCAGCACTTGCATTGACGTCAGGTCAAAAGAAGGCGGTGGTGGTTGTGGTGGTGGTGGTGGTGGTGGTGGTGGTGGTGTTGCAGCAGGTGGGGTTAGCCCGGCCTGCATGGCCGGCAATTGTTCCGCCTGAGCATCTCCTGAATTTGGAAAATGTCACCACGTGTCAGACAGCCCAGTGTCTCGCAGGAAGACCAACAAAATTCGTTGCACGTTCCTCCTAGTTGCCGCGGGTCCCTCAGGAAAGATGATGTCATCAACTGTCCGGTGCCTATGACAGCCTTTTCGCAAGGTGCGGATGATCGCTGCTCTTTGCGCATCAAACTGTGGGCAAAGCCAAATGGAATGTTCAATATCCCCGATGTCACCACAGAAGGCACAGAACGGGGAAGCGTATCTCCCAGTCTTGAATGACCAGGCCGGGGTGTATGCGGAGCCGGTTCTAATGCGGTACAACAGCGTCGCTTCTTCACGAGAAAGTCCATGAATGACACATGCTTGATGTGGAAACTTGTAGATCGCCTTGAAATGATTGCGTATCACATCTTTGTTGTTCTGGTAAGTCTTGGGAGTTCTTACTTTTGGAAACGATGTACGTGCTTCGCATGCAAGGGCGTCAGCCTTTTCGTTGCCCTCAATGCCAACGTGGGATGGGATCCACTGGAATTTTATAAGAAAACTCTTGCCATTTAGGTGTTTGGTTAGTGCCAGAAATTGCCTGGTGAACTTTTCTTGAGGTAGGCCACGATGCAGTCTTTGTAGCGCTGATTTGGAGTCTGTCAGCACTACAACATCTCGTACAGAAAAGGATCGCAGTTTTCGCAAAGCCGCCGTAATTGCAGCGTTTTCTACCGCTGTGGACGAAACCACGCGATTCAGGCGGCCCGACCATGACACGCCCAGGCTGGGTATGCAGAAAGCCGCTGCGCAGCTATCCGTCTGTGTGCACACTGATCCGTCGGTGTGCACTTGTAGGTGGCAGCGGTACATGGTGCTCAAGTGGTCCAGCGCAAGCAATTTTGCTTCCGCGTCTGGAATGGTGCGCTTCACTGGTAGATTGGGTACGCTGAAGTTGCACGCAACATCCACAATAGACCATGGCGGGTTCATAGGGCACCGTTTAGGCAGTTTCAAGCCTAAATATTGAAATGTGTTTAGTGCCGCGTTGAAATGTGAGCCAGTTCATGCTCTTAGCCGCCGGAGAAGCGCCGTGCCTGCGAAGGACTCGCCCAGTCTTGACAGCTGCGTCAATAAGGCCTGAGACGCCAAAAGGTGGAGCGGAAGAGACTCGGCTTCATTGGTGACCTTCGTGTTTGAAGCCGCCTGAGGGACTCCCATCGCCAAGCGAAGACCTTTCTGTGCACTGCCTTTAGGCGTTCGAACTGGCTTGGTGATGGTGATATCAGGGGCAGCTGATAAAGAATGCGGCTTGTTATAAGCGCATCATTCAATTTAAGCATGGACATAGGATTGTTGCCCCAACGGACCCCTGCCATGCGACGAAGAACGTTGATTTTTTGCACTGATGCAGTGACTATACCATCAACCGCACGTCACCGTAATAGCTTGTTGTCGATGGTAATGCCCAGGAAACGGACACTTGTTGCACAACGAATTGAGTGGCCTCGAATATTCAGCGACAGACGTGTTGACTTCCGTCAACACGTCTGTCGCTGAATATTCGAGGACACTAAGAACAGAAACGGGCACTCACTGAAGTTTGACCATCTACGCCAGCAGACCATTGCCACGAGTGCAGCTTCTTCACTTCAATTTTAAGATAATGATACGAACACATCACCGCATGTAGCCAGAGAAACGTTCGAAGTCTTTCATATCAGAAGGACAGAGGAGATATTTGTCAGTGGGCTGTAGATCAACTTGAGTGATATTGAATTGGATTATCTGGCTAACGAAATTGACGCATCAAAAACGTAATGACATATGGTATAAAAACGACATTTCCTGTTTTTTTCTATTCTGGGCTTTTTTGGCATTTTTCGGTCCATGGTTTTTATCAGTCCAGATATTTACTGTTTCTTTGGAATAAAATCTTTGGTTTAGAGCCAACGCTAGTCCTCGTTCTTTTTATCCACTGCTAGTGTAAAGGTCGCATCTGTCCTCCTTACTTCTCGGTGTCTTCTTACATCATATGTAAGCCACCAGTTTCAAATCAAAAGATTATTCATAATACGGTATTGTAAAAAGCTTCCATGTTAAGGTTTAGGGGTACTATTTGAAAAGGGTGCAAAAGCTCAAATGAACGAATGTGTTCAATGCCATATTAGTTCAGACGCTCAATGCGAAAAACACACATGTACTAAGATGCTTCTGATAAACGAAACGCCCTCTTCACATATTTATTTCCTTTCAACTGCGAAAAATCAGGCTTGTTTCTTAGTTAACGTGTTACAACTAATCGATTTATTTACAAGAATTATTGAACGACTCCTTCCCACTACGTTATCCTCATCAGGCACCTTGTAATCTACTTCGTAAAAACTGAGACTTTGGTAAATATTACGGGCGCTGCACCATGATTTGAATTTTTCGAGACAAAGGACGCAATGCCAAACGCCGTTGACCTTCCGTTCGCTATGAACGTTGTCAAAGGTCCTTCTGAATCTCCCTGTGTAAAAGGAAAATCTTATTTTTAGTTGTACAATTGTCATTCATCCGCGTGCCAAATTCTCTTAAAGATTTTTCACACACACAAAAAAAAAGCTCGGCAACAGAATTAAATCAAGAGGAGTGAACGGGAAAAGCTGGGGACGGACGGCGAATGATTTGCATTCTTATAATGCTTGAACAAAGGTGCATCAGTAATAATAAGGACAGGGGAGGGACCTGAAGACTGTGTCACAACCTCCTTCGAAAACTTTAATTGGCTTTACGGCCTAAAATGCGTGTGAAACACGTGAAAACTGTGTTACAATTCTATAGAAACAATCAGAAAGGTCAGAAGCTTACTCTGCGACATACATATCATACGCTTCCCTCACTGGGCACGTGTGAAAACCAATGTATGCCGCAGCTTCTTGTACTGATGTATCTTAAACAAGTGCGATACTTTAAACACCTTCAAAATGACAATCGAGGGAAAGCACGGGGCTTTTTTTGCGTTGATGGTCTTTTACTATAATATTACTTTCTCACTAAAGTCCCCCATAAAGGGTTCTTTTTGAACATTATTGGCATAATTGTAATGATGGCATTAAAATGTCCGATGTCATTAGTGCGTAGAAGTACTTACATATTGTGCAATGCTATGTGGGTATTTAGTACATATCGCCCCGCCGCGGTGGTCTAGTGGCTAAGGTACTCGGCTGCTGACCCGCAGGTCGCGGGTTCGATTCCCGGCTGCGGCGGCTGCATTTCCGATGGAGGCGGAAATGTTGTAGGCCCGTGTACTCAGATTTGGGTGCACGTTAAAGAACCCCAGGTGGTCAAAATTTCCGGAGTCCTCCACTACGGCGTCTCTCATAATCAAATGGTGGTTTTGGGACGTTAAACCCCACATATCAATCAATTATTTAGTACATATCAAATGAAGCATTTGTGGCCGCCAGATTGCATATTGTACTAACAAAGCAGACCTGTACTCTTCATCCGTCAGTACATTTGTCATATAATAGCGGAATACTTCTGAACGCGGTCCCTCTGTAAGAAATAAGATATAGCTAATCACACGGGATGTTCCTATCATACTCAGTAGGGTATCAAAGCGATGTCGCCTATAGCGAACCTTGGGTACGGTTTACTTGGAAGCAGTATATAGAACTATAGGCTTTAATTATATCAACTTGGCACATATATATCAACTTGACATAATGGCGCAAGGCTAAATAAACTGCAGAGTTTATCGACACCTCGCTGGTTTTGGCTTTAGATGGTTACGCTTAACTTTATAAGTTTTGCGAGGTGGTGATTCGAGCAAATTTTAGAGAGGTGTTGGTTGGTGCTGACAAGTTTTGCGAGGCGACGCCTGTTCTCGCCAAGTTTTGTCGAATGATGTATACGCCTTTCTGCTGGGCTTTTTCGAGAGGCAGCAGCATGTCAGCAGCATTCAATTTCACTAAGTTGTATCTAATTGCATTAGGCTTCACTACACGTCAGTCCCTGCAGGTGTATTCCTAATAAGGGGTTGCTGAGTTTCAGTATCACCAGGTCGAGTGATGTTGAGCTGTTAGGCCGTCACAGGCTTGGTGCCGATCAGCTCTGATGCTTCTCAAGCCTCGCGCCACCATTGCATGGCACGCTAGTTTTTTTAGCCATTCTAGTGACGCTGGTTTCCAGTGACTGAAAAGTGTTGAGGTGGGCATCAGTCCTTCCTTCTTTTTTATTGTTTTTATCACTTATCTTTCTGTCATTTCTTGTTTTTTGTGTTTTCTTTGTTTTCGCTGATGTTCATTTCATTTGTGTCTCTGTTTGTTTCCTTTTTGCTCGTTTTATCCCCTCGATAGCAGTGACCATAGCATAGCTTGCTTGTCAGCCACCGTCTCGTGTCTCCCGGAGCTACGACATCTCTGAATGATTAGCAGTTTACACTACCTAGATCAATCTTCCTGGAATTGATGTATTCCGTCCTATTTCGCTGCTTTGTAGTCCCTTATCCTCTTGATTGTTAGGATGTGCCCGGCACATCCCTACAAAGGTGTGCCCAAACCGTTATGGATGAGTTGAGCTTGCCCTCTTTGACATAATTTTCCTCCGAAAGCTCTTCAATGAGACTTGCTCGTGTCAAAGCTAGCTCATGTGTTACCTGTGCCGATTAAAGGTTTTGTGGGGTTTTATCCATGGCAATATGTGCATGTTAAACGCCGGAGCATCAGTTAGCGCCAACAGTAGCTATTTCGCCCAGCGTGAACGTTCTTTGTCTTTTGTCTACATTTTTTGTCTGTCCTTGCCGGCAGCAAGATATATTTCGTCCACTTTCTTTATATACACTTTAAATATAATTTCAATAACATATTCTAGACAATTCTTGGCCTCATTGTCTATTAGTTCACACTAAGGTGCTTAGCAAACGAGTGTGACCTTGGATTTGCACAGTACTTTGTCGAAGAAGCATTTGTTTGATCATATATTTCATTCTAACTACCAGTTCACGTATTTTTGCGACGTGTGTTTAGAAAATGCTGTCCTGGTTACCCTGCGAAGGTGACATGTGCGTCGATTGTGCACCATCGCGAAAAAAAAAAACTTTTTGTCGTTTGAAAGTTCTTGAGGCACTCATCGTCCTCATCACTCATCACTCATCAACTTTTACTTTGATAACTTGACGCATAATATTTGGCAGTTTCTCCAGAATCACATTTTTCTCTAATTGTAAAAGCAGTGATGTGCCGTGGCACAACAAAACTCATTATGGTAATTCAAATGTTACACCCATCAAAATATTCTAGTCAATGAAAACATATTTTTCTGATGAAAGTTATGCTGTAGTAACACAAAAAAATCTTTTTACGTGGCCAAACTCTTCAAAAGAAAACATTTCAGGTGCTTACGTTGCGCCTGATAGTACGGTTCAGTCCATGCTACGCTTTCATTAGGTTTTTCTCAAGATCTCTTCTCACCAGCCTTGTTAAAGCAACCTATGTACTTCATTGCCTTTTGCTCTGAAGCTCCTAAAGGGTACAGGGTACAATAGTGAATCAGATTCAACGCAAGCCTTTGCTCTCATACCACCACTTACGTACCACATTATGTATTGAGGGACTATATTTAAGCAAGTAAACTGAATTTTAGCACATGAACTTATCTATCATGTGTCTCTCGGTTTCTGCGCTTTAACACCACGTACTGCATCTGCGTACTCATATACTGAACACCTGTTCGTAGGGTAAGATTGGAAACAGCACCTGTACGTATGGTAAGTGATTGCGGTGAGTAAATTTTATCAACATGAAAATAAGGCGTGACAGCAGTACAACCCAAACGATGTTCATATATTTCACTTATGATATTAACATGCAACGTTTGGATTATAAAATCTCATGAGCGCACCAGCGCTACAAATACAAGATGAAAAAGTACATACCGAAACTAGTATAGCTCATACCAGCGACTAGCATGGGGCCAGACTTGGTTTCCTGGTTTTCCTTTGGCAGACACACTGGGGGAACAGACTTGTCAAACTCTGGCAGTGGTTGTCTTAGCTGCGTCAGAGTGTGCAGTATACTGTCACGTGGTAGCGGCTTTCACGAAGGCAGGAGACTGTATGGCGAAGACGGAAACTGTTCATCTGGCTGAACATGTGGCCGGTAAGCGGAAAGTCAGATAACAGCAACACACTGGCACCGATAGCGCCGAACAGAGTGTCGGCCGTCGATCAACTGACGAGCGGCGAAGCGCGTCGGCATTTATACAGTTGCCGTCGAATACTCCAGCGTTATCGCTAGTGGTGACGTAGGTTCCGGTATAATTTGCAATGCTCGCGGTGTGTGCGTAATCTCAAGAAAATGATCTACTACAGTCCTGAAGCTTCACAAACACTGCAAGCACGGTTTGCGCGGAGAATTACTTACGGTGTATCGGGGGAAGAACAAAATTTGAATGTGGCCATATCATGAAACCGTAGCACGAATATCCTTGTTGTATTTAAGAGGTCATTACGGCAGCGCACTTCTGGTTGTAATAACAGAAAAACAAACACGCAAGGTGTTATATGCAGTCTGATAAACTGACCACATTATATACCTCCCCTAATTAATTTTTGCACTTAGGCCCAATGTTAGTTTGTCCAGCCTCCATGAATGAAGCAATTACAAAGATTTTGAACATTCCTTGCTTTTTCTCTGCACGCACATCAGCCCACTTTGGACCACGCGATGAATTCGTGTGATGATGTCATCATATGATGTCATGCTGCATGATATGCCGGGAACACTCGAATAAGGACCACGCTCGGGTAAAAACTTGTCCACGAATTCGACAGTCCAATTAAAAAAAGACCCTAGCCAGCAAATAGCAGCGCTGTTTTATCTCGCGTACGACGCACTTCGTGGGGGCCACCAGGTGGCAATAGCTGTCCCATGGCTTCATCGCGCGGCACGATTTGGGATGACGTCGATTCTCGGTAGTAACACTTTGAACGACCCGCTTGACATCGTGGTGCTATCACCGAAGTCATTGATTCCAGTCATTCGTATCCCACCAAGGTGAAGTCAATGGATCTTTACTATGCAGAAGGGTCGAATTGTCTGTCTTTCCTGCCAGCCTATGACGTTGTGCGCCCCCCTGAACATAGAATTAAAACCTTTAATACAATAAAACCCGGTGTTCTAAAAAGACTTACGGGCTTATGCGCCCTGTAGGAACACAAAAAATTATGCAGAGCAGGTATTTATAACACCAGTGTTGCATAAGTGGCTGTGGCACGCTCAAACTCACCGCGCTGCTGACGCCATCACTCCAAGCATCGCGTGCCCATAGCAAGCGGTGGGAAAAGTAGGAGAAGGCGAGGAGAAAATTTAGTGAGATTGAGGTCAAGAGAATTCAGGTGTGGAGAGAGTAAATAATAGCATATTTGTGTATATCTGAAGAAAGACAGGAAAGAAAAGACAGAAGCTTGCGATGAAGAATTCAACAGGTGTTCTGTGCTGCAGAGCCGAAGTTCCGGCTGACTGATTTGTTTTGTTCAAGGCTGCATCAGTTAGTGCCTTGAACTAACGGCCGCTTGTCAAAACGGAGGCTCCAACACCAACACCTGTTCATGTATTCTCCGTATACCCATAGTAGGAATACTCTTCCTAGTAATACAAGAACTATCTGAATAACTGAGTGCCTGAAGCCCAAAAATGAGCAAACGTGAGGGGATAAAACGTATATTCACGCTATATACGGACAGAACAGTCATAGCTACGGGCGAGAAAACGGGATGGATAGGGAGCAAACCACAATGGTTTAGCAAATGCGGTGCCTGGCTGCGGACACAAAGCTCGTGGGTTTGTTTTCGATGGAGGTGATGTTGTAGAGACCCTTGTACTGTGCGATGTCACTGCACGTTCAATAACACCAGATGATTTAAATTTCTGAACCTTTGTGACACTGCGTACCTCATCAAATTATCACAATTTCAGCCCGTGAAACCCCACATATTTTTTTCTGGGGTCGGTAAAAGAGAGTGATGGTGACAAACAAAAAAAAAAACGTGGGATCCGCGGCCTTGTGTGTGTGTGTGTGTTTGTGTGTGTGTGTGTGTGTGTGTGTGTGTGTGTGTGTGTGTGTGATTGCATACGTCACAGGCAAATAGCAAGAATGTCGACATAGCAGAAAAGCTAAGGTGGAGCAAAAAACCTGAAAAAACCTGATCAAGTTTTAATGACTCACTGGTTCAAGCACTGAAACGAATACCTGCTTTTGGAAAAAAAAATAGTTGCTTCGCGTAAAACCTAGTACCATGAAATATTTCTAAAAAAACGATTCTAAACATTAAAAGGAATCGTTTAATATACTAGTCTGGATAATTATAATGACTGTAACACATGTGGGCTAGTTTTAGTTGAGGTGATTTATGTAGAACGCACTTCGTGTGTTCAAAAATATTGCTACCCAACAAAGCATTTCCACCAAGCACTCCAAGTTTACTGCCTTTATAAAAGTAGTGAACTTGTCATACTCACCGGAAATTTCAACCACCTGGGGTTCTTTAACGTGCACCCAAACCTAAGCACACGGGCCTACAACATTTCCGCCTCCATAAGAAATGCAGCCGCCGCAGCCGGGATTTGAACCCGCGACCTGCGGGTCAGCAGCCGAGTACCTTAGTCACTAGAGCACCGCGGCTGGGTTGAGAGCTCATCTTTCCTGACACGGTCGCTCAAGTGACACCCCGTATGGCCAATGTCTGATTTTCCACAAGATGGCAGAATTTCACAGACGACACGATTGCGAAAAGAAGCATGCTATTGCGAGTTGTTATGCCACAAGCATGGTTCTCGTTCGGGAGCGCTTGTTCCCACGAGATCGAGCGCTGTTGCGGCGAACTGTCTACCCCCTACCAGCGCCGCCTTCCATGCAGAGGGCGGCAACGTGCAGTTCTGGGGATAACGTCGCCTCCTCCACCGAGCCACCTTGCAGTTCCGGGTATGGCTGGTTCTCCTCCATCGAGCCCTGGGAACTGGTCTGAGAGAAGGGACCAAAGACGTTATTTAAGGCCGTGCCGTTCCATGTTCGGAGGATTTCGCCCCTGCCGACGTTGTCGTGCTGGCCGGCTCTGGACAAAGGACAACCTGCTATAGTAAACGCTCCTTCTTGTTGATGTTTTCAAAACTGATTGCCTCCCTATTTCGCCTCCGGACGAAGGCTTCAGCGAAGTTCGTTCGACTGCTCGCCGCTCTTCGCCACCACTACCATCGCGACACCTCGAATTCCTAATAGTAGTCGCAGCGGTGGAATGCCGGCGAACCCTACTTTGTGACAGTATATAAAATGTGCGATTGACGTCGTCTATTGAGGGTTTTTTTTGAGAAAAAAATGCGATTGACGTCGTCTATTCATGGTTTTTTTTGAGAAAAAAATGCGACACCGAAACAAATGGGCTGGTTCGCATAAAATGCACTCTTAGAGAGTGCGATATGCTCGAGTGAGACACACTTACTGACTTGCTGTTGAAATGGTGAGCTGCTGTTAGAGTAACATTTCGTGTCATGATGCTTCCAGAACTACCGTAGCGTTCTCCGTTTCTAAGCTTCCGTATTATAATCACCTAGCTTGGAGAAGGGAGACATTGTTATTTGTGTTTTAGTTCATGTTGACCAGTTTCACTGAAGTACAAAGGAATGCAAAAACAACAAAAAAAGAATTACCGTGCAAAATATGTTTTATACTTTCCACTGAAATATAAAACGTTGTTTTCACAAAAAACATTTAAGTAATTCTAGTCTAGTTCTATAAAAAGTGTTGTCTATTTTCAAACCAATATTTTGGCATTGACTTGTTATTTTGCGAGGCCCTAAATGTGCATAATCTGCTAAGATAAGCATCTGAAGAGAAGTCAGGCTGTAATCATCGTAATGCGGTGTTCATTAGCAGAGATACTTTTTCGGAAGATTGTCTGCAGCTGTTATACCTGCAAAGAAAGATGGCTTTCAAGGTAACATGGTTTAGCTCATGTGCATTGACATGCAAAACAGCATAAAAAGCTCCTTCAACTCAGGGAAGTTTTATGTAGCTAGCCACCTGATCATTTCTCAGCCTTTTAGACCTTGTGGGACACTTGAATGGCAGAGCCTGCTTGCTACACTTGGTACAATGCATGGTAAGCTATTCGATCGAGGGTCAAATATCCTTAGTTACACTGACATGCTCAGGTGACTTCACTGCTTCCCCATTCTCCCCTGAGGCGTTTTCAATTTACTTTTTCAGCACTACGCCTGTGAACTGCCCACACCGAGCTAAGCGACATCATGAGGCGACGACGCGGTGTTATCATTTATATAACTTGACCTGATATTACAACTCGCCACAAATTTCTTCCACTCGTCACACCATGTTGATGCCACGCAATGAGCTCATTATTAACGTGTGATAATTGCATTTACTTAGGATTTTGTACCAATTCTCTTTCCATGTTTCACTGAGGGAGTGGTGAAACGAGGCACTTCAGCCCTTCGTCTTTAGGTATGGTATTCAGCAAATTTACTGGCGTGCCTAATTAAGTTGAACACCCGAAATTGAATATAGGAAAACATTGGAGGTGGTGTAGGAACTATTTAAAGTATCGCAGCATCTTGTTTAAGCCTCGGGGACACATCGATATCACAGCCGCTTGTGGATGTTGCTTTGAGACCGATGTAATAATAAACAAGGCTGTTCTTTTTTGATATAGCCGGGAAAATAGAACATGGAGCCATAGGATCCCAAATACGTCTTTAGGAAGTTATTAGTAATAGCAAACAAACAGAAAAGCGGTAACGAATTACGAATAAGCAGCAAAGCACAAGCCAGTCGAACCGTTTTCCTGCAGCCTCACACAGGTGGCACGTCATCAGTCCGCCTGATGTGAATACCAATAAGACATAGGAGCACGCAAGTTGTCAAAAACAATTGCAAAAACTGGCACTGCTTATCACTGCCGAAATTCTCCCAAGTCTACTACAGCGACACTGATGAATAAACTAAACCTAGCTCACCAGTTTTTTTTAATTTCTACTGCTATCGCTGCGGGAGCTTTCTGAAAACTACAATAATGTCTTGCCTAAAGTGTATGGTATATTGAGGGACCAAAAACACAAAATAAAGAAATGCGGCTCGCTAGCGTGCTTCACATTCCAGTCACTTGACGTTGTCCATTCAGTATAACATAAATAGCAGCATGTAAACACATTACTTACCATCCATGGAAACTCTGTTCTCTGTATTGTACTTCCGTTGATAAATCTTCCAACAGGAGCGAAATTTCCACAGTCTGAAATCATTTGTGCAAAATGCCATGCTTAGTGGTGCCGCTTCTATTATAAATTTGTTCATTGTGAAAGTTTTGAGTTACACTCACCGTAGGTGTTGATCTGGTATCGTGTGACCTGTGCGAAAATTGAGTAGATGAATCGAACATGCAAAGATAAAAAAGTATAGTTTGCTGTTATGACTATTGTTGTGCAAACACATTTTTCATTTTCAACACTAGCCTGGAACTGCAGGTGGGCTTCAAAGAATGCCCACGCAGTAATAAGTTGTGTTTTTCATGCAGGAGTGGATAGAATATGTGTTCTCGGTGTGAAACGTCAATTGCTTGTAAACAAAAGCCATAGAACTTAAAAAAATTTTAACGTATAACCTTTTGCACCGAATAAAACTGCCGTAAGGTCATTGCTCACGATTAGGAAAACATGCATACAAATCACGCTTATTTTTTCCTTGATTTCACTGATAGCAAAAGTTGGGATTAACAGATCTCCTGCCACATGTTGTCTTGATTATTTGTTTTGATTCGGACATTAGACTAGTTCTAACAAAATAGGCCGCACAGCAATACTGGTACCAATAATGCTGCCTGAAATAACAAGCAGCAGCTTGAGAAATACAAACTTTTAGCCAAGAATGATACTAAGAAAATGGTGTTCGAAATGCTGTGCACAAATATTTGATAAATACGTGACAGAATTTCACGAGGCTCTCCTGTTCTCCTTCTGGAGTAAAAAAACAAAACAAAAATACTGGACGGCAATTATATTCTGCAGGACAATTATGAACGAGACGTGAAAATGTTCAACTGAAATAGTGTTCTGTGAAAAATAATGTATAAAGTAGTGTTTGATGAATCAAATCATAATGTTTAATAATTATACATAGATCAGTTTTTCTAAGTTTGCCTAGTGGTGTATTTTAGAGTTATCTAAACCATAGTCAAACAAGTATTGATTTTTACCTCACTGACGGTGCACGTGAATATCAAGAGGGAGCTAATAAACTCGATCAGTTGCAACTTTGAACTATTGTCATTATCCCACAAACTTAAGTTACCTTCCAATTCAGCCACTGCCTGGACGGTGATAATACTTCACAGCTACTCTCTGCTTAGATGGTGATAAAGCTACAAGCACGACTGCTCATTTGCTAGACGTGATGCTCACCGCGGGCTTTGTTTAAGGCGAGTCATATGTATGTCATCCGCCAAGGTCCCACAAATATGTTACATACGAAAGCATATGAAATGGCCTTTTTAAATATTCTCGCAAGTAAAAAAAATCCATTTGAACACAACCCCTTATGAGGCTTCAGAGTTCACACTCATCCAATTTCGATAAAAGTATAAAACCCAAAGTAAGGCGTGTACATGAGGTACAAAGTTGTTTGGGTGTGCCCTATTGTTTCACTGCATGAGCCATGGCACCTTCCTAAAGTAAAATCTTCTTTTAGTTCTAGTTAGGCGAAAGGGGTTTCTAATCATGCAGATACTTCAGGCGTAAACTGATCTTAGAATGTCCATGCCACGACACCTTCAGATATTATGTATATCTGCAATATACGTAACACAGAATTCGATGAATGCTCTACTTCAAAAAACTTTCGCAACCTCAAGAGACTACGCAATAAAATTTTGCTTGTATTGTTACCAAATGCGAGTGAACAGCCCTAACTATAGGATACATTAGTACATGAAGTTCCGAAGAGAAAGCTAAACTTACTTTTTCTGCCGAACCGAGTGTGCTGAACCTATTTCATATAGACAGCCTAGAGATGGAGTGTTTGCTACAAAAAGAATGGCGGGAAACATTCCCCACACTTTTTTCTAAATAGCATTTTAGCAATTACGTTTCATCTTTGATTGATGATTTCACCGTGTACTCGTATTCAATGTAATGGACGCTCAATAAATTCCAATAAAAGCATTATTCAGTAGTTATACCAATTATAAGAATGCAGAGAGAGACAAAAAGAGGAGAAAGGAAGGAAGGGTAACGAAGCTTTGACTCGGTTGGCTACCCCAATCTTGCAGTGTGGGAAAGGGGGAATAATAATATTAAAAAGACAGAAGGAGAAAAAAGAGCAAGAAAGATATGTATAAACATTCAGCCTGAAACTACACAACATGGTATCGCGCTATGCGTTCACAAACGCTCGTGAAGTCCGGTGGTCCTTAAGGACCACTGGAGAGCTTTCGTGGCCTTGCGCACATGCGAGAATAGAGGCCAAGGTCCCAGGATCTGCTTTGCTGTCAGTGGTCTTGGATCCAAATGACGGAGCTTGGCCTCCATACAATGTCGTTTAGTCTAGCATGATGGGCAGTGGCTTAGACAATGGTCCATTAGAACCATTGAACTACGCAGTTTCACTGATTAAGGGCATTCAGTTTAGGCTTACACATTTGTCATTGCGACTCAAATAGCGTCCATGTTCTCAAACTCGACACAAGGTTTTTGAAGATCCGTCGAACACTAAAATACCATCCCCGCATACAAATGAACGTAAATGTTTGGGAAGATTTAATAAGAGTAAACTCATTCGAAAACAACATTATTAAACCTCACGACCTTCCTATCTTAGAGTGATTAGATACGTACCAAGCTTTGAATAAAGCAAGTGCACCCATCCATTATCACCTATCCTAAAGGGACCAGCGAAGGTCAGATACATTAACATACAAAACAATATGCTGGTCACCTCACTTCAGCAGCTGTCAATCAATGTCAGCGAACGTGGCTCATATCTCGTCTTCGTAACAAAGAGGGCATTTACGAACATTCGCACGAGATACATTTAAAAGGTTACTGAGTTGAAAAAACATCATCTGGTTTGTATAGTGAAGTACATAAAAAAACGATTTTGAGAACTCCCAAATCTCATTAATCAAGGAAGGTATCTATACACTTTGTAGCCTCTAGAAACAGAGAAAACCAAAACTGCAATTTTTTAGCAACCGGCTGTGTCACGTGAACTTCAGCTGAGATACAATAATATTTTATAAAAAAAGGTTCTTTAAACTAGTCAGACAATTCAAATACAAGGCAACTTTCAAACATGGGGCTACCTTACGCCTTAGCCTAGAAATGTCGCGTGTTTCTTTTGATCGTGCCTATTGGTCGCCATTTTGTAAGCTGAGAGTATCATGTACGTGTGTTTGCACATACTAGGGATAGCTCGAGAATACGCTAGAGAATATGCCATTTTAACCCACCGCATGAATATATTTATGGCCTTGCTCACAAGGCAGCTTCTTTCATAGCTTCTGTGACAGTGCGCGTGTGACTTGTTAGATTAACTTAAGGGGAGCGGCAGCGTTTACAAGATACGTGCCCAGGTTTTACAATGGTTTGAGCTGCTTGCGCCTTTCATGGTTTCAGGTGCTATGAAGGCCGCCCTGGTGCAGGTTATACAAAGGTCAACCAACTGTACAGGAAGTGTTTTCATCAGAAAATAAACATTAACTCACGGTAATGAAAGAAAACATCATGTTCTATGTCATGCCTGCAAGGGCACACTTTGTTCATGAAAACTATTTACAGGCGCAAAAGTAGCCTTGAGCATTAAGTTTATTGTAATTGTAACATTACCGAAATCTTATTTCGGTGTTCACGGACAAAAAGGCGTAGACGGCCCTTACGAATTTGGCCACGATATCTATAATAGCATGGTGCGCCAGAGCAATCTGCGTAGTTGCATAAATTCAGCTCTAAATCTATTCTGTGAGTTGTCTAAGCCATGTCCGAACGCCCACTACGCATCATGCTAAAGTTCATCGTTACACTATGGTACTATGGCAAGTCTAGTGCACTCTATCTTTTTTCTGTTGATGTCTGGTATCACGCTCTTAGTTTTCGTGCGCTTGCTCTATGTTACGGCCTTCCCAAACGATTTGCTGTCAGGTTGGATGATCACAGAGTCTATCTTCTGTCTAACTTTTGTAAGCCTACGCAAGCACCCAACGGCAGCAGTACCTGGTGACCAACGCGACGAAATGTGGGCATAAACCTCTCGCGAGGCTGGAATTTTTCTTATTAGGAGAAGTAGGACATAAGGTGGAGGCAGATCTAGCTTTTAAAATAACGCACGTCCAATCAACTATCGCCCTTCCCAGATTGCTACGAAAACACTTTCATACACCCACTATCAGCGTTGGAGTCGAGAGAAAGCGCCCGCAAGTTAACAGAACAGTTCACATGCCGGTGGTACGGGAGCTATCGATCGTACATGGCGCGGCGCTTCGCCCCTCACCCGACCACACACAACCAGAGATGAACATTTTCTCGTAGATGATGGTGTACTGGCTGGTAAAAAATAGCATCACCCTGATGCTCAAAGAACACACTAGAAATAAAAAAAGAAAATCACAAGCGCGTCATAGGAGCATAACGATGAACACCTGCCCGAAAGAAACCCGAATGGGATGCGAAGCAGAAGTGTTACGCACGGGTGGCGTCACAGGTTGAACGGCGCTAACGCGGGTGCTGCAAAGAGCGCTGGAAAATTCGTTTGCAGTGATGGCTGGTGTATGTCTTGTAGGTGACACGCACGGACATTTTTGAACGTATACATTCTATAGGCGCACGTCAAGTATATTGCGCGTGAACCGATGAGAAGGTGGTGTAGTCGCCGGTGGTCTTGGCAGGTGTTGTGGGCGTACGGTCGAAGCGGCAGCAGTGGGTGCCGCGCCGAGCACGCGGCAGGTGAGGGAGAGAGTGACGTTCACGCACACTGCGAAGGTAGCATGACATCAACGCGCAGCAGGGGCGTGATCTACTTGGCACAGTGCCAACAGCTGCTCCGCGTGGCGCGCTCGTACGGAGGGACAGCGTTACACAGGTTAGTCAAAGAACTGCTTCGCATCTGATTGATTGATATGTGGGGTTTAACGTCCCAAAACCACCATATGATTATGAGAGACGCCGTAGTGGAGGGCTCCGGAAATTTCGACCACCTGGGGTTCTTTAACGTGCACCCAAATCTGAGCACACGGGCCTACAACATTTCCGCCTCCATCGGAAATGCAGCCGCCGCAGCCGGGATTCGAACCCGCGAGTTGCGGGTCAGCAGCCGAGTACCTTAGCCACTAGACCACCGCGGCGGGGCGACTGCTTCGCATCTAAAACATAACAAAATATCTGGCGTTGTACGCCCGACAACATGATATGATTATCTAGACGCCGTAATAAAGGGTAGAAATATAGACCATTTCATGTTCTTCAACGTGCACTGACTTAGGACAGTAGACGGACCTCTACCATATCGCTTACATCGAACTGCCTCCGCTGTGGCCAGCCACTGCAGTGCCACAATAGTGGCCGGGCCACGGAGGAAGGAAAAAGGTAAGGAGAGGGCATGCCCAGCCGGCGCAGGGCGTAAAAAGTGTGGCGGAAATGACATCATGGCGGCCATATTCAGACGGCACAATGGCGGCGTTGCTATGGTTACGTGTTGCGCAGTGGAGCTGGTCTAGCAGTGAGCGGCCGCGGCTGGTGGCGGAATGTGTGCCTCCCCAGGTCTCGTGCTGAGCTGTGGCGGTCAATATCTGTGCTCTGTGCCGCGTTATTGGTTACGCAGTGTTCTCCTGGCTGTTACATTACTCTTAGCAACGTTTACAAATCCCTTTGTCCATCACGGGGTTTCAACAGTGCGTAGAACTAGTGCATATTCATTTGTCGTGCGGCGGATGAAGCAGTTAGTGTTCAGCGAAATTGCGTTGGGCACCATGACGAAGCTGAATGACGACGAACGCCTTGCAGGTCAGTGACGGTTGAGCAGTGCTCCTGCTTGTGACATCGGACGACGCTGTTGAGCCCAGCAAGACGCCGTGAGGACCATGTGCACATACGTAGTTTCGTGTTGTGTGTGTACAGTAACAACTTGCATGTGCGTATTAAAACACCTTTTCTGTTCCGCTTGGTACACTCTCCACCAGCACTGCATGTAATCTCAACGTAACAGCAACCACGTTCAACTGTCACTAGCACCGTGCTCAGTCACCACGGTCGCAGAATGCTGACGCCGGTGATTTTCACGCGGAACACGGACACGGTGGCAGGACGCTGCGTCGGCCGCGTGGCGGAATGCAACCGTAGAAGGCGCACGACCGATCGTGTTGTCTGTACAGTTGCTGAATTAATGACGTGAAAGCACTCGCCGTTGTCAGTGCATCTAGCGCGCGTTCTCTCGTAGTTGCTTCGTTGTCGGCGAGCTGTGACTCCCTGCTATTACTCGGACGAAGCGATTTCGTTGAAGCTGTGCCGCTGGCTCTGAGTGATGAGCTCAGTTCCATTAGTTTCGGATCGTCACGACACACGTGCTGCGCAGCCCACGTGCTTTCCGAGCCGGAGAGGGAGTCGCGCCTTCTGCTTCGCATTCATATGTAAACAAGAGAGGAGAATTCGCCTACTCAATATGGCCGACTTCCGGCTTCATCGCGGCTTCACAACAAGTGACGTCAGGGCCTCTCCTTACCTTTTCCTTCCTCCGTGTGGCCGGGCAGAGTGCCTGGCTGCTGCCAGCGCAGCAGTCGAGCACTCAAGCCACTGATCCATCGAAATGGAGAAAAATAAAAATGTTTTCACCCTTTACCTCTCAACAAACGTTTTCAAGTGCACAATGTGGACTATTTCTGATTTAGGGTGCCGTCGCTGTGACTGTATTAATCAATCAAGCACAAAGTCTTGGACTAAGGGCTCCTGTCGTCGGGTAATTTTGAAAGTTCCGAAATACTGGCGCAAAAGTTTTTCTCTTCGACCACGGAGTCTAATCGACGTATACTCAATAACACGGTCACCGAGTTCGTACTATTGGTCCCGCCGTCATAGGTTTTAGAGTCGGGTGTCCATGTGCTGCCGCTCTTCGATACGTATTCGAGCAAGTGGGCGGGCTTTCTCGGTAGGTTGGAGGAAGCTGGCGACGTCCATTAGGGTGTTCCCGCCGTCGAGGTGAGGAAACGTCTCATCCAGCATGGTGGTGACGGAGTAGTCGAAAACAATCTCGAGAGGATTCACCTTCGTTGTGTCCTGTGATGCTGTGGTTTACGCTAACGTGACGTACATAAGAACTTTATCCCATACCTCGTGCCCAACGTCGACGTACATACATGGGGAGCATGGCAGCGAACGTCCTAATTGTTTGTACGCTTCACTAAGGCGGTTTTCACCCTTGTGGCCGTGCTTTTGCGATGAACAGCGTGGCTTAAGCGTCGAATCTGAGGCATTATATAGGTCTGCGCTGAAGGGCGCAGCTCTGCAAGCGATAAGGTTCATGCGCCGTACCGCAGGGCCATAAGAGCTATGGGGACACCTATCCCGTGCTTCCACCCTCTGTCACGTACGTGCTTGTGCGCTGGTCGGTGCACAGGCCAGTACAGAGGGAGAACACAACCACAATAAAATAAGAGTGATTGATGGGCTGACTTGCGTCCGAAAGGAAGCCAATATTCACCGCTCGGCGACGGCGAAATATAACAGCGTGCTAGAGCGGCTGCCTCCAGACTGCCCGCTGTGCGCCGCAGAGATCTCGGCTGCTAAACCAAAGGACGCACGTTCGACCCTGGTCGCGGCAGTCGCATTTTCATGGACGCAGAACTGTAGAGCCGCGCGTACTGTGCTATATCTGTGCACGTCAAAGAACACCTGATGGCCGAAACTGTCAGAGCCCTCCACTACAACGTCGCTTATAATCATATCGTGGTTTGGGGACATAAACCCACGGATATTATTATCAGACCAGCCACCGGTAATTGCGGTGATTCCTTATGTATTCGTTTCGTCGTGAGACATTCGCTCATCAGCATAGCGTACGGTTACACTCAATCACAAGCGAGACCCACGGGTTAAGAAAGAGATAAGATAGTCCACTCCATTTCTTTTTTTCTTTCAAAATCAATCACAGACAATCTCGTTGTTGCTGAATGAAAATTTCGCAGATGTGAGGCATTCTAGTAAAGCATTTCATGTTAAGTAGTATTCAGTGAGTGGAAGTATAAGTAATCTCAGCCGAATATTCGCAATTCAGCCAAGCGTCATACCAAGTTCATCGAGGTCAGTTATTCAGCTTACCTGGCAAGCCGACTACACTTGCGTGTGTCGCGGTCCCACGTAACACCGGCATTACTATAGGCACAGAGGTCAGTGTCACTGCAGTGAAGCGATATCAAGGTCTATTCGAATAGGTCGCGAATGTTCCGGTGAAAAGTGCTTCAGAAGCCATTGCCAACGACGTCATCATGGGGAGTTATTGCAGTGGCGATTCAGGCGCCACTGCGCGTGAAGGCAACAAACACTAATAGTGAAAAACGAAGTTTGACTCAAGGTCTAAACACTTACTATGCTTTACAAATTGCATACTTTTCCCTCAGCAATATTATGTAGGTATAAGGAGCAGAAAATTTACGACAGTTCTTTATTATTACGACAAATACTTTTCTAGCGCCCTCTGGTCACGCTAATAATACTCAGTGCAGCACTTGCACTGTATGAAAAGGCAGGCTCATAAAATTAGTGTGCAATCAGACGCACCCTCTGAAGTGTTTTCGTGCTCCGTACTTGTTTGCTTTCTCTGCAGTTCACGAAATCGGGAGGGGCGTTTCATCGTTCATGAACGCTTTGAGTGCAGTGTTCAACGGGAAGCGGCACGACGCCTCTGGATTACATTCAATGCCGACTGCTTACGTCGGTACCTGCGGAAACGATGTGCTGTACAAGGATGCAGTTGCGAAAAGGCGAATGCCTGCCTGGTGACCCACGTCTCCTAGATAAGAAACAGGCGTTTTGGTTCGGAGAACAGTGCTCGCTGGACTTCCATGCATCACTATTTTTGCGGCCCGGTTTCCTTCTTCAACATGAAGTGCCAACTATTATTCGCGTTATCGGCGAGCAGATTGTCATGTTATCTATCAGGCTACAATTCGCGTATAGCGGTAATTTATTATAGCATAATACAAAAAGAAAACAACGAAAGTAGTGGCCGCAGATTTGTATTGTGCTTATTACAATTATGTGCAATGTTATATTAGAGCCATTGTGAACGTCGTATAAAACTGTAATGTCATAATATTCGTGTGACTAGTCTTCGTTTCTTCCTGTTAAAACTGAAGAACACAAGCATTGTACATGCTAAAGAACCTGTATGTGTGTGAAGCTAGTAAGCAACGCTTCAGAGATGGCAGGTATACGCTATTGGTTGCTCTAATTCATCTACGGAAGATGCCACGAACATCGAAAAGTTCGAAGAATAGGTTTCCCTGTGAAACCGAGGCTAAGTGGACGGTAGTACACTTCAACATCACTAAGTAGTCGTGAGTAGGTATCAGATTAGCTGGCGCTGACTTGACATGCACTCGTGCAGGACTCACCGGCTATTGCCTTTACGCCATTCCTTAGTGATCAGGGGGTATAAAAAGTAATTTGACTTCAACTTTCGCGCAAGCGCAAGTAAAATGACGTCACTTGTGTACCAGCTATTGCTTCACATCCGCTTTATTTCCTGCTTCACCGGAAATGTTCCCTCCTCACACAGATCGTGCTAAGCCCAATGAGCAACTGATCAGCCGCCATTTTCTGAGCGTACGGGCTTCTGTGGGGCCTTCGCTGCCAGTTTTACCTATACCTCGGCGAAATTACACGTACGACGATGTGCATATTGTAGGTATGGTTGGAGGCAAGATTTTCCTTCATTGTTTCTCTCCCAATTTTTCGCTAATCTGCAAGCCGCCGATGCTCAGCGCTGCCGCGCGGCGATATGAATTCGCGCTGTCCGTGGGCTTACATAGACATTGAATTGCTTTGTTCCTCAAGTATATATATATATATATATATATATATATATATATATATATATATATATATATATATATATATATATATATATATATATATATATATATATATATATATATATATATATATATATATATATATATATATATATATATATATATATATATATATTTGCACGGACCCTCCCGGCACCGCGGCGACAATGTTGGGTGGCCCGACACACGTCAAGAACTGAACAGCACATGATATGAACCGTATGTGGATGTAGACGAACAGTTGACCTCGTTCTCAGTGTTGACAGTGGTTCTCTCTCTTTTTCACTTTCTTTCTTTTCTTTCTTTTTCTTTTTTGTCTTTTTTCTCCCCCTTTTTGTTTTCTTTTCTTTTTCTAGTTCCCTCCCATTCTCGCAAACATTTTTCAAGGCGAGAGGGACGTGGCAGCAACGAAGTTTGGAAGCTCTTGTCAGTATAACTCATCCCCTGATGAAGGGAGGACCCCTCCCGAAACTGTTGGGAAATAAATATATTTATCCTTGTTGACAACGCTCCCGTCGTGCCATATCTTATACCTTCACGAAGACTAACTGGCCCATTGAATTATTACTCCCACTATATATATATATATATATATATATATATATATATATAGAGAGAGAGAGAGAGAGAGAGAGAGAGAAAGAGAGAGAGAGAGATAGAACGAGTCAAAGTGTTTTTGGAAATGCCCCACATTTCAAAACATTGAAAGCAGCTGATACACTTCGTTTCTTCTTGTTGATTGTTTATGCTGCACCGCCATACCATCCGCTTTGACATGTGGGCAACCTAAATGATGCAATGCTTCACAGAAGTATGTTAGACCTCAGACACGTTCTCTACGTTTAAACAAACAGGGTTTATTATCGCAGTAAGTGTTGCAAGTCGAGCACAATGGCGGGCATGGTGCATCGCTCCCTCTTTGCCAGTCCTACAAATGGCTTTGTTTTCGCAAACAAAATATTTCAGAAAAGTATTTGATGAACCACCGACTTTTATTTTGTACTCCTAGAACACCATTCGTAAGGTTCCAAAGCAGTCGCCATCTTAACTGTGAATTTTAACCGAGTGATGAATGCAAGCGGCTGGGGGACATGTGATCGTGTTTACAAACACACCACAAAGAATAACGTTCTACTTGTTTTACGCATTGATGATTCACATCGATTCTCCTTACGTCACAGTCAAGTAGGAGTTCATTGGTTTTCCGGACACAGCGATACTTACGAATTCAGAATGTAATCGCCATCACAGCTGTTTTGTTTTAGAGCACGCCAGTAAAGTTGGTGCAAAACAACTACTGATGGGAGCATTCTTTGCAATTCTGACATCATTACAAAGTCTATGTGCGGAAAAATTCGACATAACATAAAATGGTACAAAAACTCACCTCAACAAGAGGTTACGCCACGTTTCATCTGATGACGTAACGTGATTGCCTCAGCGCATCAGACATCAAGCAACAATTCAACGCACTAATGCTGGTGTGATTATGTCGTTTATGTGAGACGTTGCGTTGAGTGATTAGATTGCCGTTTTTTTTGCAATAACACCTCGTGACATTATGTGAATATGTAACGAAATTTGACGTCACGCCACGCAATCATGTCTTTGTGACGTAGTCACATCGCACGATGAAGTCAGTGCATTCCTTTGAAAGAACTTGCACACTGCCACCTAACCACTTCTTGACGCTTTCCGTGGGTGTTCAATATTCTGGATTTCCATGCCAGTTCCAACGAGAGGCTAAGAGCTTAGTTCTGAAACCTCAAAGACCTAATAAAACCACAGATAGTAAAAAGGCTGCCATTGTTGGGACCGCTGACCGCAAGTAAGCGCACAGGATGCAAGAATAAATTTGTCGAGGTATCTTCATATGGTATAAATATTTCCTTTCGTACTAAACCCAGAGTTCTATACGGAGCTCTCTTCTTTAAACACGTTCCACGTTACGGGAATTTCGTATATGTTCATTATTTTCGATTACAACAACGTTCAACACTAAAATTTTTACATGCACAGCGATAGAAAGATGACATGTACATTATTTAAGGTATTAAACGGGAAAACTTTTTTTTATAGAATAATACACCTATTTTTCTTCGTTTTGCATTACCGTAGCCTTCAGCACCCGTTTCGATAAAAATAAACACTTTTTGTATGCTAAATTCAGTGGGCATATAAAAATCACGCTTATAAACCATTTCAAAACCATTTTATTCTGGCTCTATAGGAGTGACCACACAGTGAGCATTGTGGTATTTTCGACAATCTGACAAACTGAGGCGCTTGGACTGTACTGTACTTGTTAAGGGTGCTTAAGTCTTTTCCATCGATCTATTCTGTCCAGTGAATCGTTTATCCAGTCAATGAACATGGAAACCTTTGTGTGCATAACAGGGGCCGGTCCGCGATTTTGCGTCTGCCCGAACGTTACGATGCCGTACTGAACGGATCTCCCCCCGGAAACGGCTGTCACCGGATCTCCAGAGTCACCCTGCATCAATCCAAAACCATTAATGCTCTTATAGACTAACCATGCGAAAAAAAAAAGAAACAGTGAAAGCATGCCTAGAGCAGCTTGTGTACGCATATAAACAAAACTTTATTGTCTAGGGAGTATCCAGAGAATGACCGAACATGGGGTGAACGGGCTGGGAAGTCCTAACCGCGCCATCTCCTTGTGAGGAGAGAGGACTTGCAGCTTTGCGTCGCCGCACGCCCTCTCCCACTATAAAGTGAAAGCGTAGCGTTTACTCTACATGTCATGCGCTGAGCATATTAAAAGCGTGACCACAAGTATGCTTTGCAGTGCGTCGGGGTGTGTTTCCTTGAACCTGGCATAGTTACATTCGAACAGTAGTCACCCACCCACATCTCTCCAATGGAGAGATAGAGCTGGGCGACTAAGCGAAGCTATGCGCTCTCTCCCTTCATTTGAGAGATGCCTCGGCGCCACCTTCAAAAGGCACGCGCTGACTTGCGGCAACGAATACGCAGTGTAATCAGGCCTTAACGCTTACGAGCATTATGATATGGAAACGTTTGCATTGTGCTAGCATAAGTGGCTATTCTTTCTAACCATATATTTCGGCTGCTACCGAATATTGATTAAGCTGTGACGTTTACATTGTGTATTTACTTAATAAGTGAGAGCCTCCGAAGAGAACCCCTTTCAGTCACAGCGGCCTCGCTCAGGAGACGCGACTTTTGTCAATGCATTACTCTGCGCGATCAGCAAAGAATACGCCACGTACACTGAACCGATAATAATAGAATGGCTCTTGTCCCCTGAAACTCCTTTATGTCACACCTGGTTGCGCTATTTCGCTTCACACAACAGCTTCGCTGATAGAAGTACCGAGATGAACGAAACATTGAACGTAAAATGTTCTGACAAAAGGTCTGATTTTTTTATCTTATTAGAAATTCTCGCTCTCTGCAGATACCTATCACATGTTAATTGAGGAGGCTGTTGAACTGTATTGATGGGAAATATCGCATGACTCGATGTACAGGCATTTCACAAGTGTTTATGTAGTGATTTTATATTGCCTCCACTGCAGGTGAATTACAAGGCTGCAACTTTTCTCAAGCAAAATAATACCTAAGTAGTAAAACACTTGGTCCAACCGTTTATTCATTGGAAGCAAAGTAATACCTGGCGGGTCGAAGAATACTGACCTCTAAAATGAACTATAAATTATGGAAACATTTTTACTTGCTTTGAATTTATAGCATTAGAACCGCAAACTAAACTAATAACTCTGAGAATTTCTACAATGGTTGCTTAAGCGTTGCAGCCATGCCCATAAAAAACGATGGTTTCACCACTATTGCTAGCAGTAAAGCAGCTGTGCAACACGTCAAGTCGAAATACGTACCGTGTATGCCGTTTGGTACAGGTTCTTAGTGCACATAAAAAGATTCCACACTTTTGCCTTAATACGCTTCCACTGGTGGGCCATTGCAAGGCTACAACTTCTCTCCGACAAAACATTTGCCATATAGTAAAAGATGTGGTCAGATGGTTTATTTTCTGAAAACAGAAGGGAAAGCATGACTGATAGAAAACACTTCGAATTTTTTCGCAGTACAATAAATGTTCTGTCGTGCTGAAATGAGTAAATTTCTACACTTTGTAGTCATCACCTTTCAATGTTACTCGTGCTGCGAAAACGTCTACGCATCTGCACGAAGTGAATCATCACCGGTGGGCATAGCAGTGGGGATTCTTTATTCGTCACAATGCCCACCGATGCGTATATATGAGTCTGAAGAAGCTTAAGATTTCGTTATAATTGTATCGGTATAGTAATATTGAAGACTGAAGTGTCGTGCTAACACTTACGCATGTTAACAGCACCATATCCAGCAATCAACATTTGTCCAGCTCGGATTCGTTTTCCTTGCCAAGGAAGACAAACAGGCCTCACGAACCTGTCGTATCTGTCGATGGGTCTTCGACAGCTGTGCAAAGAAACACAGTTTCGTTGTAAATGAATGGTTCGTTTCTTTTTATAAAACAAAGAGTGCTGCTGAATTCAGCAAGTATCGTTTTTTTCCCGTTCAAGGCGCACCATCGTATGAAATAAAAAAAATTAGAAATAGTTTCGCCAAGTCTGAAGGTGCTGTTGGCGCATATTATACTTAAGTGTAATTGTTATGCCTAAAGGCACTTTTTAGAATAAAAGAAGAACAACACATGTTCCTAAACTGCATGAAACACTTGTAAATAATAGGCTTCAAGAGTTGGCAAGGAGAGGTTCACAAGGTTTTCACATTCACGCCAGCTCTCATGTGTACTTCTTCAAGAACTAACTGTTCTGTCGGCTTATACACATTTCAGTTAGGAAGTCTAACAATATATTATAAGCCGCTAATCCCAGGGGTATTGGTACACACTGCTTTCACTGTCATTAGCTAACACGGTACACAGACTGCCTTCATAGTTGTGATGGGCGCCGATTGTATTGCTTGTGTAACTGAAGAGTAGAGCTACGAAATATACCTACATACTGTGGTATGTCGCTGAAAAAAAAAAGGCGCAGCATAAAGTTGCAATATCTCGAAAACCACACGAAATCTGCGGGTGACGTCTAACAGCTATTTCACGACATGCTTAAGGTCTGTCCATGTATTCTACCATATGCAGTTTGCACAATCGTGTGACTGACGTAAGGGCCAAGCCAGAAAGACAGGTGTTTAACTAAATGTGCTTACGTGTTTATTGCTACTGTCCAGTGATGTGTTTGTAAATATGTTGTACACTTTCACTCACTATATTACCGCCGTAGTCAATATATGACGCGCAGAACCTACGCTTGTTATATGATTCGTGGCTTTTTGGTTATGAGATCTCTTGTGGCACTACTATAAAAAGTTAATATGCACTTCTATTGACGCAAGCTATTCCTTTAAAGACTTTTTGTGAACGGGCAGATACTACTGATTCCTGGTATACATCGAACCTCTGAATATTCGGGCAACATACTTTCAATAAAGCGATGTTATAACCCGAGTCCAAGTTCCTGTACTTTGGGTGGACGACGGCGCTCTCGACGTCGATGTAGTTGTCATCTTGAAGTCTGGTCGTGTTGTAGTAGACAACGACCCTCGCAATACGGTCCCTCCTGGAAAACAACGTTGCACCTAAATTCCTCATGCAAATCAGTTATACTCGCCGCCTATATAAGAAACAATCTTGTAAATGGAAAAACATTCTTCCACTACATTATAAAACAAATCGTTTCTATCAATCTTGCCAAGCTCCACGCACTCCTACGTTTTTTTTTCTGTAGTGTTAATTTCGTGTTTGACAACAATATTCACCCTTATTTGAAAAGCATCCATAAAAAAATTTAAACGTCATTTCAATCAATGGGCAGCTAAGTGCACATAAAATGTTACCGCTTTTTGCAAAAATATTGAAAGAATAAAAATAGAAGGAGTACCAGTAGTTAGGGTGCTCTGCTGCTCACCAGGTCATGGGTTTGATTATGAGCGTTGCGGTTCCAGTTTGTTGAAGGTGGAATGGTACAGGCTTGTGCACTGTGCAATGCTAGTAGCGCAGATGATCGAAATTTTGGGAGCCCTTTAAAATACAACGTTTTTATATAATGATATTGTTGAGACGGGAAACCCATGAATTATTAATTATGAAAATAAACTGAGAAGCCACAATATAGGTACTCGAAAGAGGGTCGCATAGTGCGTCTATAATAAAGAGAAGGCCTTGATGTGTCATCGAACCGAAAAAATCACCATCCATGCCATCCTAGTCCAAACGTCATCATCAGTAAGACTACGCCCCCTGCAGGACAAGTGCCTTTCCCATTTTCCGCCAGCCGACTTGGTCCTGTACATGCTGTCGCCAATTCATACCCGTAAACTTTCTATCTAAGTTGGCCATCCAACTTTCTGTTTTCCCTTCACCTGCTGGCCGTCTCTTGAAATTCAGTCTGCGATTGTTAATGACCCGCGATAATCTTTCCTTCGTACTATGGGCCCTGTCCTTGACCATTTCTTCTTCTTGAATTCGACTACAATCTCCTCAACACCCGTTTGTTCCCCAGTACACTCTGTTATCCTCTTGTCTCTTAGCGTTACAGTTATCGTTTCGCTTTCCATTGCTCGCTGCAATGTCCCTAATTTAAGCTAGGACCCTAATTTAAGCTGAACCCTCCTTGTAATACTCCAGGTTTCTGCTCCCTAGGTCAGTACCGGTGCGATGCAGCTGCTTTTTGTATTCCTCTTTAGGGATAGTGGAAATCTACTATCATAATTTAAGAAAGCTTGCCAATTGTGCTCCACCCCTTTATTTTTGTTATTTACTTGAATCTCGTGGTTAGGCTCCGTGTTACTACCTGTTCTAACTAGAAGCACTCCTTCATACTGGAAGGGCGCTGCTACTTATCTCGAAGCGCTGTTCTCTTCCAAGGTTGTTGTACATTACTTTTGTTTTCTGTGGATCAACTTTAAGACGTACTTTTTTCTCTTCCTGTCTAAATCTGTAGTCATGAATTCCAATTCTTCGCCATGGTTATTCAGCAATGCAATATCATCGGTTAAGCGCAAGTTAATGAGTTACTCTTCATTTACTCTTATCCCTAACGCTTCTCATGGTAGGCCTCTGAATATCCCCTTTAAGTACGCGCTAAGCAGCAATGCAGAGATCAAATTCCTTGTCTTACACCCTACTTTATTGATATTTTGTCTCTTTCTTCACGGAATGGTAATGTGACAGTTAATCCTCTGCAGATTTCTTCCAGAATGTTTATATACGATTCGTCGATGCACTGATTCCGCATTGTCTGCATGACAGCTGGTATCTCTACTGACTCAAATGGTTTCTCGTAATCTATAAAGGGTATGTATAGTGGTTAGGTGTATTCTCAGCATTTCCGTAACAGCTGACTGACAATATAAATGTGTTCGATTATTGAGCACCCTGTTGGAAATCCTGATTGATCTTTTGGTTGATTGAATTCTAATGCCAACTATGTTAGCAATTACCTTGGTAAATAGCTTGTGTAAGACGGGGAACAAGCTGATTGGCCTGTAAATACTGAAGTCCTTCTCGTCACCTTTACTACGGATTGAGATGATGTTAGTAATCTTCCAAGATTCTGGCGCCCTCCCCGTGAGAACACAGGTGGTAAGCAGAGTGGCTAGTTTTCGTAATACAATTTATCCCCCATCTTTCAGCAGATCGAATGTTACCTGATCTTCACCAGCAGCTTTACCTCTTTTTATTCCCTACAAAGCTTTCCTGACTTCTGTCCTTGCTAGTGGGATATCATCCGGGTTACTTCTAGTTCTTACATTATGGTCGTAGTTGTCCCGGCTGCTGTACAGGTCTTTAGAAAATTCCTCCTCTCCTCTATCTTATTCATATTGGTAGTTACTCTGCCTTTGTTGTCCCTTGACGCATACATCTGTGATTTGCCCATTCCAAGTTCCCTCTATCCCAGCGGCTGTGAATCAACTGACAATGGTGGTGGCCAGATATGTGACGCAGCAAAAGGTGCAAAGAATCTTTTCGTCCAGACAGGCCATCATTGCAACCAGAATTCGGCAACGTTTAACGCTAGAACCTTATATAGGGGGTACGTAGAGGCTGTGTTTTCAATGAGCTAGAGGGTGGTAAATAAGATATATTAGGGCTCAGTTGAAATAGGACGGATGAGGCCTGTACAGGGCTACAAAACGGGCACACCCTTTGCTATCGTGACTTGGCTGACCAACTGAAAACTGGGGCAGGGGGTTTTATATCAACAGAAATATAGCTAGTAACACGTAGAATACTATAATATTACTGAAAGGCTGGCAGGTAATGTAATTAAACTCAATAAGAGATTCAAGATGAAGGTTGTATGGACGCGTTTATATCCAGTCACTATTAGGTATTATTTGAAAGCTGCTATGATGAAGTGGAGTTGGCAATGAGTAAGGTAAAGACTCAGTATACTATCCCATAATAGCTGACTACATTGTATACAATAACGCTGGTAGGGAAAAAGCAGGCTAGAGAACCGGCAGTGGAGAGAACCGGCAGTGGAGAGAACCGGCAGTGGAGGATTATGGCATGTGGTGCGAGAGACCGTAGGAGAGGGTAGGTGCTGTGCTTCGCCGTTATTTCTGTCATAGTTCACCCTCTCCCCTTTCTGCGCTCCACTTTCCCGTGCGCTCGCACCAGACTCTCGACCGTTTGCTGGCTGGGCACCTTTCTAGAACATCCGGAAATGTGGGTTCGATCATAGTATTTTTTAACCATGCACGCTGGCTACTAGAGGTGCAAAGGTATTTCACGTTTCTAGCGACAGAAATACGCCACGTGCGGTGAATGGCGCTATTGGCTACTCGGTGTAAGAGAGAAAAAAAGAAAACGTTATTCCTCTAACGCTGGGTTCTCAGTTGCGAAACGCCATCATGGACGCAATGCATTCGCATTACGTGACGATTCCCTTCGGGGAGGTGGGGTATTTTTTTTTGTACTTTCTTTATTGCTACTGGCTAACTCAAATTGAGCTTGCTTGAGGGCGCTTTTCTCTCATGCGCGCACGGTCTAGTCACATGCTAATTTTCGTAGTTGGCGGGCTTTCTATATTAAAAGAAAAATAGAGCATGCAATTAGTACGTTGTTGAATGTACACCACACATGTCGTTCCAACCAGTGCACTGCTTTACGAGCAACGGCCTCATCGACAATTAGATAATTACGTGAGTTTGCTTAGTTAATTAGGTGAGATATATGGTATTAATTCATTTGTCATTAAAGAAAAATTTTGTCGGAGCTGGTACACTACACTGGGAACAATATACCCCAGATTTGCATCACGTAACGCCATTCCTACATTTTAAAGACCGCGCTGCGGGATAATTAGGACGACCTGTATATACAAAATATAGAGCATGGCGGCAGACAAAGTCAACTCCACAAATTGACATAACTGGGAGGGGGCACTGCAAGTGGTACCATGCACAAGCCTATATGCATGGGTAAATAGAAAAAAAAGAGGGAAGACAGCTTTGTCAAGGTACATGTATTTCAGTTAATTACGCATTTCCAAGGAGTCGCCTGGAGCAGTCGTTTTGAAGTTAGTATCAATTCCAGCGTTGCTTTGTTGGCCGGCAACCCGTAGGGCCTCGATTAGACTAGCCTTTCTTTTTTGAAAATGGCCTCTCGTCTACGTTGTTATGTGCATTGCGTAAAGCCTTGCGCTTGCTCACAAAACAATCACAGAAACGCCGTAGGTGTTTCATTGTTTTGTCACTGTTACACGAGTCACATCAAGAGGTATCGGCCAATAAAACGCGATGAGTGTACGTCTACGTGAAATCCGCTCTTAACCCGAAGAAAGTGCAAAAATCACATTAGCTGTAGTTTTCCGGACGTGACAATGGGGGATCGATGTATTGACTAAGGATAAAAGGAAAAAAAGAAGCTTTCGCATTGCAGTCGTCTTGGTTGATCGCATCAGGGACCGTGTGCGTTTTTTTTTTTCAATTTTTCCCACGATGTGGTGCAGTATAGATGCCCAAACGTTCCGCTCATGCCCTTTATCTCTCCTTTCAGGGCAATGTTGAAGGTTTCTTTCGCTATGCATAACAAACTAATTGCTAGCGTTTAAAGCTCCAACAATAAATATTGTTTCAAGGCAAGCCGTATTCTGGAACTCGGGATAATTTCGACCGTTTGAAGTTTTCAATAATACCCCCGAAGGAATGCAGAGTATATGCAGAGAGAAGGTCTTGTGCTCGCATTTTATTGCCATTAAGACGAGGCCATCTAGGTGGAAAGTTGAAACAGTATCTGCAAGCTGAGAAGAGAGAAAAATAATAAAAAATATTCACTGCCGTGTGATATTGTTGTGTGATGCAGAAAATTAGTTGAAAGTTTACCTTTATTTACATCTATGATGCAAATTCATTAGGCCACTGTCTTCAGTTTAAGAGCTACATTGTACGTCTTTCTTTCCGTTATTAGCAGGCATCAACTTTTCATGAAAGATGAACTCATAAAATTGTTAGCAATGGAACTACAAAATATGTCAAAAAAGATTGATTCATTCAGTGAGAGTAAATCTAAGCAGAACGCATGTGTTTAGAAAAAGTTGTTAACAATTCAGAGTACTTCGTACTCTACTACTACGGAAAAGCGAAAAGGCGTCCCGAGGGGTCCCCATTTACAGAACACTTCATACATTACGTTTTCACGCAGTGAGCCGCTGTCATAATGACGTCCCTGGTTATGATGCTACCACCACATGGTGTCCCCTTTCCCCGTTGTGACGCAGTGAAGATGTACACCTACGAAAACGGCAAAAAAAAGTTTCTTAGTCCTCACGCAATGCGCAAGTGCGCATTACTGGGTATACTATTTAAGACTAAATTTGTTCGAAAAGGAATACTGTATTGCTAAACTGTGCACGACCTACTTAAATTCGTGCAAAGGCCTATCCTGCTAAATGTTTTGTTTTTATTTGGTAGCCTATTATAGCGGTCGGAGATGCATTAGACATGATCAGAGTGCTTAAAAGGCCAGTCAGAATCGCCATTCATGTGGAAGAATTACTTTTATTTTGTGTAGTAGGCATGCTATGGACCTTAAAGATGCCGTGTCCGTAGATAACTCCAGCGCGAAGATCTAACAAGCCGTAGCCGTATGATTTCTTCTCAAAAATAGTATTGCCATTTGGACCATTAAAGGCAAGAACAATGCAGAAATTGGTCGGAAATTGATGTTTGTTCACTGAAATAAAATGTTTCCACTCTTGTAGGGTTTTGACTTATGAAAGATGTCCGACCGAAAGGCCGCAATTGTATTTTCACAATTAATCATTCTTAAATATATATGTGAATGCTAGTGGGGAAGGCATTTTTTTTCACTTTGGAGAAAATATTTCGCTCTGTGAAAACATCCGAGGCGATCTGAATCAAAGTTTCTTTTACTCTGACATACTGCTCAGTACAGTATTTAGAGTTAGCAACTCGGCATTGCCATTTCGTCAATGGGACACACGTGAATAGTGTAAAAAGCTTCAAAGTTCTCTCTCCCAAACAGACGAACCGATGTTCCTGCTAGAAGGCAGCCGATAACATGTGCTACCATTGCTTTCGAAGAAAGTAATGAATCGTGCTATCGAAACAATCGAACATTCCTTTATAAAGTTGATTCTTTGAAAAAAAAAATACCAGCGGTAGATGCGACAACAAAGGTGAAGAAGTGAATGGTGTGAGTTGGTATATAAAAGAGATACTATTGAATATATCGGTACTAAGCGCAATTTTCGGTAACAATGAGGTAACAAGTACAAACAATCATATTTTAGGTGACCTATACACCATTGAAACTACGTTTATATGTATTTTTAATCATAGCTAGAAGAAAAGAATATGTTCAGAATTTTTCCGGAATATTGTTATTTCTTGACGATCCCGTAATATTTATTCTGAAACGTTTTTGTTCTTTTTTCGCTGAATATAACTGCGAAAAATTCTCCCTTACATTAGCATTGTGAAAAAAAAAAAGCAATGTCTTATTCAGATGATACATTCTCAATTTTCGAACAAAGTTTGTGGATGCGTTGCAGTTATGCTTGTTTGAGCGAATAATGTTATTGTATTGACTAACTCCCTAACTCCAAGAGAAAGCACAAGGTCGTCATCCTTACCAACCATGGCACCTGAGGCCTCCATGTCATGTCCCCATTGATTACTCGGCCAAGGGGCTCGGAAAGACCGCACTCTGAATAAAACATAGCATTAGATATAGTCACGTGGTAATAGCAAGAAAATGGCAATCGTGCCATTGAACACTATACTTATCATACTTTGAGCAAACTTGTTCCCGAAAAATCAAAAGTTAGCGTAGAAGTTATGCACACTATTCGCCGATATCGGCGGGAAAAATTGTCGCCCGTCGAATAATCTATTCACTGCTATAGAGTGGTTACATATCGACACGTATGGCGTCGATCATTCTAAGCTTATTGTTCGTTGTCACGTTAGCTACACAATAGACTGTACTCCATGCGTTCCGTGCTTGAGCTTATAAGAGTAGTAGAAAATAATGATATTTATTCGGCTTTTTTGAGTCTTGAGTGCAGGAGAGTTGTTAGTACCTGAAATGGCTCGGCTTGCATGAAAACCAGAAGCACAAGAGCACGGGTAAATATGTACAAGGCAGGGACGCAGCCGATAGAAGAGATTCAAAGTCTCCCCCCCCCCCCGCCCCGCCATTTTTTTCTCAATCTATAAAGTGTATATATGCGCACACAGAAATGAACACATCAACACACTTTAGCATTGTTTAACTTCACTAATCCTAGTGGGACAAAAAAAAAGCCTGGGTATGCAAATGGCACGTGTACAGAGATACACCATGTTCAACTTCTATTTGGCTCAGAAAAAAAGTGTTGATACTCACCAGCAGAATTCAATTCGAAGCCGTTAGTCTGCCAGGAGTGCCAAGAGGAAAGATATAAATACAGATACCCAGCGTACATTTCCATCACCCGAAATAAAATTTCAATTAAGAGCATTCTGTTCCCCAATCGTTTTAGGAACATTTTATATTACTTCGTTTTAAGACTGCGGGCGTTCATAGGCGAATGACAGGAGACCCATGAATGTTCAATGTGGGTGCATGTTGAAGAGTCAGAAGTTGGTCGAAATCATTTGGGCTACCGCTACGGTGTCTCTCATAGCCGGACTTTTTTTTTTTTTGCAACACTAACCGCTCCTAGCGAACTAGCTAACGTATCAACTGTTGCTTTAACTATGTTATTTTAACTACGTTACTGTTTCTCTAACTACGTTACTGGAAATACAAGAACGATACCCTAACATGCTTTTATTTTCTAATTAGGCGTGCTTTTTCTGGTATCTGAAATTCGTTTTACGATATTAATATGTAAATATATACCTTCATTTAGGCCATGTATATGTAAGCACTATGAATTCTCGACACAGTTGTATAAGTTCGTCCATAGTAATATCATTTTCTTTATAACAACAGAACTTACCTCCGTTTTGAGCTGGATCCCTACGGATACGTTTCGTGTGTCTTTCAAACAATCTTACCTGTTCACGTAATATATTTGCGGAAACATGTGGTAAATATACGTAAAATATATGGGTTCCTTAACGAAAGATATGGATTCGTGGGAATGACCAACGAAACGTTTGCATGAGGATGTTGAACTTTTGTGACTGGTTGCCAGTTATTGCCTGACAATGCAACGCCATCGCTGCAGTCCGTGGTAAGCTGATGCAGCACAATTTTTTTTTCTCTGTTGATTCATAAGTGTGTTTTATTGCTAAGTTATGCGTCATCTAAAAAGAGGAAGCGTATTTTAACGCGAACGTTATGTGTGGACAACAACAGCAGGAAACGGGCTTTGACTCCAAAAGATGAATACTCGTTCAAACACACTCACAAGCCCGTGTTTGTATGCATCATTTTGTAGTGTGTCAGTTTGAAGCACCTTAGAGGAACACTACCGACAGCCTAAATTGTGCAAGTAACTTTTATTTTGACAGCGCGACTAAGAATTATGGCGGTCCATTTATTATATCCTGGTATTATAGCTTGTAGGAAAGACCTAAAATCTTCTAGGAAACATATTCTTGTGACATCCAAAGAGTTTTCAGAAAGCTTTGTGTCTGCAAGTGTGTGCTCATCGCATACTATTTTCAAAATTCACTCATGTTTTTATAATCAGTGATACCAAAATATCATGGTTTGCCCTGTAAGCTGATACTAACAATAAACATGGACTTTACTACGCATAAAAACTCTTTGTAATTATATTTTTGTGCAAATAAGTTCTCCAGCATTTGTCTCGAAGAAGTTTACGCAAATAATATCCGACGTACTAATTTTATGAGTAAAAAATTTTCTCGTTTTTTTTTTAACAGAAGCGTTTTCACTACTTATCTGCATGGACCTTACCGACATTCGCTTTGCTTTTTCTGGCGTCGATCAAACACGCAATTCTTCTTCGCATTTCTAGGAGGTCTGTTAAGTTAACTCAGAAAGTATTCTTACCTTCACGGTAAAACTTGACCATACCGAAATTACGATTCCTAAAGACGCAGAAAAACGAAACGTTGGCCACAATTTCATCGCCCGAATCAGACTCTACTACCTAGGCGTCGTCGTATTTTGTGATAAGACATAAGCAATGATATGTAAAGGCTTTTTATTAACATGCCTAACAGACGTTCCGGAAGAAGTATGGAGCAAAATGCTCGACACACTTATAAAGCACCAGTATTTATGCATTGTGACAACGTTTGTTAGTGGACCCGAGGCGCCTGCATCTCTGCCACAATACGTCGTTAAGATCCATACGCAGCATCTACGTCAGCGATGATTTAGCGGCCATAAAACTCAGCTGCTAACGACCAGCCTGAATATACGTGAAAGAAGGCTCTGAAAGCCTGTCACTTTCTGAATAGAGGCGGAGCAACTGCATAGAAAATTCACGAGTTCAATACGAGAACTATCATAAACACTGCTAGGCGAAAACTTATATTTAAAGGTTGAGGCTCCCCATGCGTAGTGCTACGCATCCCTGCCGTGTCAACGTACGAAGTCCCAAAACACACCACAGGGACTAGCACTCTTTTTCGTTTGACCACAATAAGTAATTGAAACCTGCATATTCCAGCACCACCCGCTTAGATGAGTTATCATGCCATCTTTTAGCATTAGGTATTAGTGGACGTCATTTACACAAAAACACTGCCGAAGAACTAATTATTTTCGCAATCAATTTGGTCTTGGGCTGACGCACTGACTGAAGTGGATGATGCAAGGTGTTTGATGTAGGGAGACATTTAAAATTGTTCAGGAAGCAGGTGTTTGTGCGATACAATACTACCTTTGAAGGTTACCTTAGAGGGGGCATAAAAGGGACAACAAATACCACGCACACAAAAGGGCCTTTGTGGCGGCACTCGAGCCTTCTGGAAATTATGACGCCGGTTCAACTGAAGCGGTGGGTGATATGATATATTCCACGTATTAACCCATAACTTTCGCTCTCAAAGACTTTTTGTGGATGAAAAGTAATGTGTAAATTTAGAAGTCTATAAGTGCACCGATCTATTCTGAGCACGCATGAATAAGGGCGAAACATCGATTGCTTAGCCAGTCAATGAAGCCAGCGTGATAGCAAAATTGTACAGCAATATCACAAAGGAGGGCTGACATACGATTATCGTAAACCTAGCCATAACGAGACAAACTCATGTTTCGTTTGAAAGAGCAAACACCATGCATACAGGGTGTGGCTGCAGTGTCCTCACTCTTGGTACTCCTCCACTCGGGGTAATATTCTCTATAACAAGCTACCTGGTCTCCCTGTCACGCTGCTTTTCAGAGGCAGCACGGCCGAAGCTTCATATTTTGTAGCATAAGGTTTAGCTATACGTATGTGTATGACAATAGCGAGGCTCTTGTATCAATAATATTGTCGCGGAGTGGAGCAAACAAAAATGCAAGGAACAACAAGAAGCAACTGCACTTGGACACGGTCATTGCGGTCAAGCCAGTCTTCAACATCTTCATGTGCGCCACGACCAAAGCGATGAGCCACCACTGGTTGAATTGGAGATATCTCAGACGGGGTGAGAGGACTACACTTTTATAAAAAGTTAGTAAAAAGATAGTGACGCGCCCCTTTGCTACCTCGATGACCCCATTACGCATTGCAGTCATTTTACTACCTCAAAAGTATACCAGTGGTAGTAAATGTACGTGGTCTGCTACCTGCAGCCACTACTTCGGTAGTGAATGCTGTGACAACACTTCACTACGTCAAAGTTGATTAGGAGAACTGAGTCTTTCTTAAATACCCGGAATACCTGTTGTGGGCTGGCGGTGGCCGTTGGTAGAGGTGAGTGATGCCTTTGAGAGGTCTTCCGCGAGGGGGTGAACTCGAGAGCAAGGCCTCGCAAGTGACGACTAAAGTGACGCACGGTAGTGTCGACAAGTGCTTCTGGACTGGATGAATGGCTCTCTGTGGGAGTGGCGAGCATGAGGCCGGGTCCCGCTCCAGCACCTCCAGCAATGTCGCGGTGGAGAGCGAACAAACACTACAAGCAACGCACGACGGCGAAACACGATGTTCGAAAATCAAGCCACGTTCATCGAATATATTACACACACCTACTTGGTGCATTGGCCAAGAACTGAATAGCTTTTAAAAAAGACTTCTTTAATTACAGGGTCAGCTGAACCATTGATGATGTTGTTGATGATGATGATGATGATGATGTCTCCACTATGTCTCTTGTCCACTTACGGAGATGGGCCAAGGATGGAAGATATGAAATCTAAGGCCTTTAAAGTGGCACATTATCCTAACAAAAGAGGATAAAGCAAACGTAAAAACAGAAAGAGTGCAATAATTCTTTTTTTGCCATTTCGACTAGACAGAATAGTATATATCTTGAATTGAAATTGTAGTAATTTTGAACACATTTCAAATTGATGTTTAGACTTTGTTTATTAATACTATAATAACAAATATACAAATATAAATTTAGAAGCACATTCCTTTTGTTTTAAGAACATAACTGCAAACGACATCAAAGGCGTTCCTGTGGCTGTAGCCCATAACCGAAGCACGGAAGGAGAGTATATTCTGAAAGGTGAAGGGCAGCCCAAGGCTAGTAAAATGAATGACATGGAGACGTTTTCTTAACACTCTGTAAGGGTGACATGACGAAAATGATGCTGTAATAATTTCATATCTGAACAAAAGCTGCACAGGGGAGATATTCCCAGGCCAGCCCTGGGTGAATATAGATTCAAAGGGGCACACGACCCGTAATGTAGCTAGCATGTTTCCCAGTTGTCTAGTATGACACCAGTTGGTTTTCTATCGATATTTTAAATGTGTAAATTCAGTCCATGGCGTTACTGATTCTATTGTATCAGCCCTGAGTTAAAATTCTATATGTATTATTGCAGTTATACTAGCCTTGACTGGAAGGACAGATAGTATTGGCCCATTCAAAGCTGGTGCAGCTAACGAGTCCGCCATTTCATTTAACTCTAATCTGTAATGCCCAGGGAGCCATATTTATTTCAAGAGCTTCAGCTGTGGAGGAACTAGCGTAAGGAATGTCTTTAAGCCATCTGATATAGATGAAACTTCAAAAGCTGTGCATGCGGAAAGGGAGTCTGTAATTACTATAGCAGCATGAGTGTTCAATGTTAGTTTTTGTAGTATTAGAAAAATTTCCGAAAGTTCAGCTTCAAAAATAGGCATGAAGTCTGGTAGTCTCACTGAAAACGACCAGTCAAGAGGAGGAGAGTAAATACCTTCTCCCGCCTTTTCATGTATTACTTAAGCATCAGTGGCAATTACATTATTTGTTCCCCCGTGTGCAAAATACTCTTGCAAGTGGCTATTTAGGACCCTGTGTGATTGAAACTTCGGTCTATAGGGAACAATCTCATATTCTATGTTAAGGTTTTTATTTGGCACGTTTGCTGCTAGTACATTTCAAATTTTCTCGTTTATTTTGTCTAGATGGTTCTGAACAAAAACAATTTGTGGTTTATGAAAACGTGGCCAATGAGCAAGAAAAAAAAGAGTCTGGGTTCTTGATGAATACATATTCTGATCGTCTTAACAAATAGCTATAAAGTTTTAGATACGTATCAACCGTCAGTATACGGAATCGACAAGGCAAAGTTGGTAAGCACGCATCCTGATGCAGAACATTGTTCGCAACAACTTTAGAGTGCCCTACGCATTCAAAACGCAGAGAACGCCTTCTTTGTTTTTCGCCTTGAAGCCTACAGCCCCACTACCCGGAGTCTGCAAAACATCTTCATCGTCATATTCTTTTACGCATATACATATGTAAATGTAATAATCATGATAAAAATATTAGCAACAGTTAATATTATTATAATAATACCATGTAGTGTAAGGAGTCTTCTTTACACATGATATATTACGTGGCAGAATCGTAAATTCCAATTTCATAAAATACCTTGGTGTGTTTTTCTACAGTGCCCAGCCTTAGAATGATCACGTGGCCTGCATGTGTGAAACAGTACAAAAAATCTTATGGTTATTTTTAAATAGTGCATCAATGGCACCGATCAATATTAAGGTCACCGTCTTGCTTGCTCTTGTGTACAGTATCCTGCGATGTGACATCGTAGTACTTCCTTTCTGTCCTTCGCCATGGCAGTGTCGGGTTGACAACGTTTTGAACAGCAAGTTCAAATGCGTTATGTACAACTGTTTTTAAACAGATGATGCAAATTGATTTTCTCTGCTTTCCCTGCCGTCTCTCAAAGCAGCGTTTAGTCAAAGTGTTGTATCACGGCAGGTCTGCAACTCTCAGTTCATAAACGAATGCAATGCATTTCATATAATAAGAAAAAAAATCGACGCATCTCCACAAAGTGAATGGCAACTAGTGGGCAAAGCCAGGTCTTGAGGTTGATGATGTCTTAACTCACGACTACCGAGCACGCTTTTCCCGCTTGTGCAAAATGGTATGGCGTGAGCCCCAGCATCACTACACAATATTCTTGATGGGTTCTAGACACTCATAGTGTAAATACGGAAGTGAGCATTAAAACGGTTCAGTAAACTTTTTGCGGTATTTCAAATTCGTTTACGAATACTCTTTGTGGCGGAAAAGTTGGCATTTGTTCTTTTTTTCCAGAATTTGGAAATTTCTGGCGCTCACTGGTTTCGAGGGTACACATTGAAACCGTGAAAGAATTCTACGAACTTAGTTTACGGAAAAAACCGCTTCTGAAAAGGCGCTCACTCTTTTTTATGTATCTGCTGTCAGGATTTCTTTTCTAAAGATGTCTGTTTGCTTAAAAATATTTCAAGGACACATTTGACAGGGGCATTACATGTCTACTTTATCTAAATATTTCACGTGACAACCTATTCAATATTAGTGTCATCTGTCGTTTTGCCGTTGTGGTGGGCCTCATCATTCAAGCCATGGTCTGGTTTTGACGGGCCTGTTATCTATGTCGTACTACCTAAGGTGACAAACAAAAATATTATTGCTGCTGTTGTTATTCTTCTTGTTGTTGTTCTTGATATTAATATGCCATCTGAGAATGGCATCACCTCGAAGAAGCCAAATGTCAACGCTGGATGGATCAGGTATTGCGACGAAAAGTATTCTAACTGCCTTATGAGCGGATAGCTCCAAAAATATTTCATACATCTTCCGCCGCCAAGACAGCACATTTGCAGGGTTATCGAGCATTGGCAGTAGCTTCTCAAGTCTCGGGGTTCCCACATGGCTGCCTAGACAAGATGATCATAGTTTGTCTGTGGCTATGCTACAACGATGCCATTCCCTATACTGGGGTACGACCTAAAGAATCGGCAAGCAAGCAATCGTTCCATGTTTTCAGCCACACCACTTGAGGCAAACAGGTGCATTCGCTTCTGACTCGATGTTGGGATTCTGAAGGCCGCAGAAGCCGCACGGCGTGGTTTCTTGGAAAGAAACTTACTGGTCCCTGTCTCTGCTGCAGCGGGATGGTGTCAAGACCGTTGTCGCTTGGCATTCGCTCCGTTAACAATGATTCCGTCGCGTAGGTCGAGGTGTTGAGGAAATGGAGCACGCTTTCTGTGCGCACAACGCTGGGCTCTAAAAGTGTTGGTGCGGGAGGAGGACGACCGTACCTCAGAAGACGCGTGCGCACGTCGGCCTCTCTTCCTCGCTACGATGCTGAGGTCGTATTCGTCTGGTAGTTGCTTCAGCTTACTGCAACCAACGGGTTCAGTGGGCGGGCTGTTGCGAAAGTCGAGCGGCGGTTCTCAGAGAGCAGACTGGAAACTCGTATCCTGATCTGGTGGCACAGCGACGCCCCAAAGAGACAGAAGCTTCTTTGTGTCTACTGGGACTTCACGGCCACGACTTTCTACGGTCCCTCGGAAGATCAGCCTGCGTGTGTTTTAACTTCTAAGATCGCTCAAACTTGAAACCCGAACTTTCTTCCGGTATCACTATTTTTGATACATCTTTTGTTCATAGTTGGTTACTCTCTGTGCGGTAAATATTCGTAACATGTACACCTTTTAAAATTGTTTGCATTATATGGTAAAGTGTCAATAGTGATGTGCTCGATTTTAATCTTCACCTTTCAGTAGGTTGGTAAAGTTTTCTTCCTTAGCCAAGTTATCTTCATGTGCCATTTATGTATTGTTTGGATACCGCATGTCCTTCCCCACTCGTCTCACCAAAGGAAATACTATATTTTCAACACTCAACTGTTTTATTCTTTATGTAAGCTGCTTACCATGCAACTCTTCTCAAATCTTTGGTATAGCGACAATACAAGTTATCACGAGAATAAAACAAAATGTGTGTGTGTGTGTGTGCGTGTGTGTGTGTGTGTGTGCGTGCGTGTGTGTGCGTGCGTGTGTGTGTGTGTGCGTGTGTGTGTGGTGTGTGTGTGTGCGTGTGGTGTGTGTGTGTGGTGTGTGTGTGTGTGTGTGTGGTGGTGTGTGTGTGTGTGTGTGTGTGGTGTGTAGTGGTGTGTGTGTGTGTGTGTGTGTGTGTGTGTGTGTGTGTGTGTGTGTGTGTGTGTGAGCGAATGATGCTTTCGGTGGCTGCTCAACATGTAGCGCAACTTGCACTCAATAGCAGAAAGCAGCGCATAGAACTTATGAAGTGGGTCCTGGCTTCGCGAGACATTTAAGTTTTACTCACATCTTTCCCACTTCTTGCCTTGTTGTACTAAGCATGGTGATTCGCTCTTTTTTTCTGTGTAGTGTCTGCTTTCATTTCTCTGTCTTTCTATTTTTCTTCTTCAGCTTTGTTTCTCTTTATTTCCCTGTCTCTTTCCCCTCTGTGTATTCAATTTCTCGCCTTCTACGTTTTGATTTCTTCAATTTGTTTGTGCCAGTCCCTCTTGTCTTCTCTTCTATTCCTCTTTGTACTCATCCTTTTCTTTCCCGGCTGCTCACATATCTCTTGCTGACCAGCTTCTTCATTTGACACTCCATTGCTGTACTGGACTGTACAATGTGATGTTTTGCTGTGCTATCGTGCCTGGTGGCCGAGAGGTTACAACATTTATTCGGAGATCATGTGTGCGCGGGTTCAAATCTCGTCTCGCGGAGAAAGTCATTCGCCAGAAATTTGTCGTTTCAAGGGCAGAGTACTTCAGGGGCTGGAATTGCATATGCTTTCTTCATCCCAAGGCGCAACCGTACGTGTGTTGCTTGTTGATTGCATATTCGCGTCAATGGAGAAGTTTTCATCCTCTTGTTCCTCTATACTTTAACGATATTGACCTCTCCTAAGCCATAACATTTTGTGCGTATATCTATATTGAATGTGCACCGCCAGGCATCAAGCACGCTGCGGATAAAATCTGGCCACCACAAACGAAAGAAACAGCAAATCTACTTGGCGTAGCAAAGAGAAAACTACGCATGGAAATAGAAAAAATTATTAGATCTCACGTAAAAATGGAATCGATGATATGCGAAGCATGAATGAGGAAGATTGATTGTCACATTGAAATTAGCAAAACGTTACGAGGTGGACTTAAATTGTGCCGTACATCACTTCCATGCCACGATTCTCATCTATTCGCGTCAGGTAATACCAAATTTGTTATATGTAAAGAAAGTAAAACGGCTGCGAGCGGTCTAAGAGCGTAAGATGTAGTCATGTGTTTCGTGACAAGAATGCCATGAATATCATATTTGCGAGTGTCATTTATCTTTGTCGTCTATTCCCGTCTTGTGACACTAAATTTGATATATGTGAAGCTACCGAAACAGCCGCGAGCACATCATGAGCGTATGTAATCATGTTCTTACACGAACGCATATGATGAATATCTTGTTTGCACCAGTCCTATACCTTCGTTACTCATTCACGTCCCACAATACTAATTTTGTTATATGTGAAGCTAGCAAAATGTCCGCAAGCACACTATGAGCATAGCATGTAGTCATGTTTTACATAACACGCATGTTATGATTATCGTGTTTAGACGTGTCGTCATCCGTTTGCGTCAGGCAATACCTGATTTGTTATAAGTGAAGCTAGCAAAACGGCTGCGAACGCATCATGAACATTGCGTGGTTTCATGTTCTTACGTGTCACACAAGTCATACTGTCATGTTCGCACCAGTCACATACTTTTATCATCCATTCATGTCACGTAATACCAAGTTTGGGGTATATGTGGAGCCAGTGAAACGACCTCAAGAACATCACGAGCGCGGCATGTAGCTCTTCTCCTACATGACACGCGTGTCAGGATTATCATGTTTGCACCAGTCACATACCTTCGTCGTCCATTCACTTCACGTAAAAACAAATTTGGGATATGTTAACATAGCGAAACGACCATGAGCACATCACGAGCGTGGCTTGTTGTCATGTTCTTACATGATACGGATGTCATAATTATCATGTTCACACCAGCCATATGCATTCATCATCCATTCTCGTCGTGCATTACCAAATTTAATCTATGTGAAGCCAGCGAAACGAACGCGAGCGCATCATGAGCTTGGCATGCAGTCTTGTTCTTACATGACACGCATGCCATCATTTCCACGTGAGGGCCTGTCAGGTGGGTTCGTCATGTAGTCATGTCATACCATACCAGTTTTGCGATTTATCATGTGAACGAAACCACCGCAGAAGCAGCAAGACCATGGCTTGTAAGCATGACGTTCATGACATGCATGTCATGATTTTCGAAATGTCACTAGTCACGCTCGTCATACAGTCAGCTATGCCATACCATTTTAGGTATAGTTCCATTTGTCATTGGAGATAGATAGATAGATAGATAGATAGATAGATAGATAGATAGATAGATAGATAGATAGATAGATTGGGTCAAACTCGCGGAAGTTCACAAAGAAATGCTTCGCATAAACAATAAAAGAGGAAGCAAGCACGAAGCAGACAGAGAAAGAAAGAAAAAAAAGTCACCAACATGACCACAAAGTACGGGAAGGTAAATGAGCTTGCTCGGAGATGACCGCGTAATCAGGACATCCACCGTACACATTTCCTACCATCATGTATAGACGTGACATTGTTGTGAAATATACCGGACTGTCATTGGAGTGTCTTGCCGATGTGGCCGAGTTGGTGCTGTGTTGCGAGATCGCTGAGTCGCTGCATTGGCTTCGGAAGTGTTCATGTGGTCGAGCGATAACGAAGAATGTTCCCTGGGTGAGCCACCGGTGTAGAGAAGTGCACGTGCCCACCACAAGTGTACGTCATTTAGAGATCATTCTTGAAACAATCGGATAGCCGACGAAATAAGCGGCGGCGCCCGATCTAGTGGGCATTGTTGGATTCACCAGAGTGCCGATGCTTTCAGCTGCAGTGCACGACCTAGTGAGCATTTTTGAAATCAGCAGAGACGTGTACAAGGAGCCGCTGTTGCCAGAAAAGCCGCGAGCATAAGAAGCTTGCCAAACATGCTCCGAAAAAGGAAGAGAACTCGAAAAGGCAAGAAAAAGAAAGAAGCATTGGTAAAGTTACGGACAGGAATAAACAGAAATAAAGAGAGTAGAAATGACAGAAACAGAAAATCAGGAAGACAAATTACATATTTCGCTAAAGAGAACCATGTGTAGATGCGAAGCACCATTCTCTTTCCCAGGCGGCGGCGATGACGCTGGCGCTCATCAGTGCGTTGCGCCGGAGAGAAACATGAGGAGGCAAAAAGCATGCAGTGATTGACCGGTGTTTCTTACTGGAACATGCCAATCGCTGTTAATCGGCAATGAGGGACCGAGGACGACGGTGAGACACAGATACCTACAGTCCGCTTTGTGTTAACGTGCACAGTGGGAAGTTTTATTGTGTAAGAACGTTTTGTAAAAATGTCCCACCAACACCATCAAGGTCAAGATTCAGGGCCTGCATATACGAGTGGCCAGTGAACATTCGTGCAGCACGAGCAGTTGGTTTTTCGAATCGAAAAACTCGCTTGCAAAATGCTGCCTGAGCTGGCGTTGTGAGGCGAGAGAGGGCAAACAAAAGAAAAAGAGAGAGAGAACGGGCATGCTAAATGCCGCTCGGATTGGCACCTAGAGGAGAAAGGGGGAGCGAGCAGATGCAGCCTGCGTCGGCGTTGCGAGGTGAGAGAGGTTACCGTAGGGTTGGAGAGAGCAGGACGTGCGCGCATGCTCTGTAAAGGTGGTGACGCCGCACACTGGATTGAGCTTGACCATAAAACTGTTCGCATCTAAAAAATAGAGGAATAAAAGCAAATGAAGACCGAATCGAAACAATGATTGCCGCCCGGCTGTATCCTTACTTCAGGCTTGGCAGAACTGGAGAGCGAAGTTGCCCTAATTTTCAGGGCCAGGACTAGAAGAGTCCTGGCCCTGCATCATTCCTCACTGTAGAGCTCCCAATCTGTAGCTCTGAAACTGCCCCAAGGAAGCGTCTACCCAAGCCCTGCATCATTGCCCACAATGTACCCAGAATGGTCCCTAAACTCGAACTGCCACCTCAGGGGCGGTTGAGCGTACGTGGAGCATGTCCTGAGGGCTGCACCTGTTCCAACGCCCTTTACACCAAAAGAAAACGACGAAGCTCATTAGGGCCCAGGACCTCACCTCTCGAACTCTAGCAGTTCAGATTGCCCAATTCAGTGAGTGGTCAGGTTGAATTTGGCTGCCCCCGAGGGGTGGAAAGGGGACATCAGGTCCACTCACACGTATTGTGGACGGAACATTGTTGTTTCACTCACTCACTCTTTCCCTCTACCCTTTTTCACTTTGTACTCGTTTTCTCTCCTAGTACAGTTATCGCATCCCACACAAGACAAAGCGGCTTGCCTGTTCTTGGAGCGAAGCAGATGAGAAAGAGGGTGAACAGAGCTCGAGCCTTCCCATGATGATGATATGTCTTCTTTCTACGAGAAAGGGCAAACCAAAAGCGTCTGCTGTATTTTAGAAGCCCGTTTGAGGAAAAACAGTGTCAATTTTTGTGCAGTCGTCTCATGCGAACAAAAGGTGAATAAAGGAAAACGCGAGATACTTTCCGAAACAATGCGATTTGATCATGCATAGGCGTGCAGACGGAATAAAGTTAAATTTGCTCTCTTCTCTATATTTACTGGGTATTCTTGCTTGTTGCCTAAAGACAGAAGCTTAAGCAAAAACGCATTTATTAGCTCACCCGAAAATTCTAGCTTTTATAGAACCAGAGAACTAATAAAATGCTCTAAAATTAAAAGCTCCCAACACAATTTTCATATTCCTTTTTTCCTTGCACTATAACCGACTGGAATAACCTTCCGCATGAAATTCTTTCATCCGATCATGTGCTGAAATATATTGGTGCAAGTGTTTGACTTGTAAATTTTGTATTATCATTTCAAAGTGTTTTTCAAACTAGTTTTCACTGTCCTGTTTATTGTTTTTACGTCGCTAAAGATTGTGTAATTGATCTAACGGCTCTGTAACACCCCCACTCCAGCTTGGGCCAAATGGCAGCCTGCAATATTAATAAATAAATAAAAATACCACCAGTATTCGAACAAGCTTGCAAATACTGGCAAAACCTTGGAAGGGCAATGTTGCCTAGGTCCACTTTGTCAATACCAGCAATACATTGTGTGGACTGGTTCCAGCCAGAACCACCCATGCCGACATAATGTCGTCGTTCAGCTTAAATTAATTGGTCACGTACGTAGTGCCCCTCGAAACTTTACTCATAGTTGATCTCTGTGACCACAGTTCTGTACACAAGTCTAAAACAGCTTTTGAGTTTTTTGCATCAATCGGCATCAGAATTGCATTCAGAGCCATGTTTTCAATGATATGAGCTTTGTCAGCCTCCTACTTATCAAATCGAAGGTATAACAACAAGAGGAGAGCCACAGAGAACCCTCCTCTTCTGCTTTAGTCGGCGTATCATTGTGCTGTATTATACAGTTCTCAATGTATATATGCATATAAATCCTTTAATAAAAAAAGAATGCATTGAAGCAGAGGAAGTAGAGGGAACTTCTACTAAGTGAGATCGATCAAGGTGTTTGAGAACGTTCTTCCTTGTCTCTAGCATGATATATGTAGTGTGCTACAAAGGAGAATTTGCCTATACAGGCAGGAGCATGCAGGTGTGCCTATCTAATGGGTTACTTGGAGCTCTCTTGTCCAAGAACTGAAGAGACTTGGCGAGAAGAAATCGCCTACCGTTACTGAAATGACATCTCTTTGTTGCAGTATTCATTTTGATACTGCCTCTTGCCAGAGGAGGAAGATGCATGCAAAGATTATTGTTAGGTCGCACAGATGCTAGATCAAGCAGTTAGACAGCGCTCTCGTGTTTCTATGTAGCGAATTGGACTAGTTAGAACATATTCATCACAATCAGCGCACAAAAGTTGTTGCATTACTTCTGATGCTTTCATGCTTTGAAATTGATTCTGACTCCTACCAGGTTGACAAGGATACTTTAAGTTGACACCGTTTTCTGAAACTTCTCTAATTTTGACTGGTATTTGTTTTCCACTTTGTCTGACTGGTGGCGAGAACGCTTTCGCTCTTGACAGCCGGAGCTATTGTCATCCGGCGCAAACATAGCAAATATGGATTCGCAGCACTGGAGTCTACAGAAGCCATTGCCGGCCATGTTGCAGTGTTGTCATGTTAAAATGCCGATGGCTATAAATTAACAGTATTACAATGAACAGATTGGTGCACAACCTAATGCAATATTTTTGACCCAAATGTATCATCAAGGTAAAAGAAAAAAAATACTTTCTAGTCTCCATGTGGCTATCAACAGGGCTAACGTGAAGAAGGCGAAAAATGGGAATCAGTGCCAAGTCCCCTTCTTTTTTTTTTGGCTGTATTAGTCGTGATGTTGGCGACGATTACTTTTTACCAAATCCACTGTTTCTACTACATCCCCTCCTGTCATCTGGTTTATATTTGATTGCCTTTTCACGCCACAAATATTTCTGTAATGAAGGTACATATTCAGGGTACTCAAATGTGTGATGAATAAGGCACTTCCTCGCTTTCTTCAAGTAATAAAAAATGGGAAGCAAATAATGTGTAAATGTAGTGGTATATATCACAGTCAAGCAGAGAATGCATATCTTTCCAACTCTATACGCATAATGAAACTTTCCATGATATAAAATACTCTAAACGTTCCGTATTGATCCCATTTTACACTACCAACTTTATTTATTTATTTTATTTGCAAAATACTGCTAGCCTAAAAAGGCTGTAAGCAGGAGTGGGAATACAAAGATGATATATATACATACTGCGCAAAAGAAAGCGATAACGGCATGCTTCACACTAGGTACTCTTCTACAGCAATAATATCATCAGTTATATCGATCATCACAGCAGTAGGTAACTACACTGTAACCATTATATTCTAAATGCCAGTAATACATACATGGAATAAAAGAATATATGTATTTCCTTACATATAAGGTGACGATACATAAAAGTAGAAACACACAAGTGAACATATACAAAGAAGATTAGTAAACTCGTACATTTACACAGTCGTCAAATGAGCCTGAAGTGTTGAAATGAAATCTGCTGTGGTCATGCGTTCCACGACATCGGCTGGGAGCTCGTTCCATTCCCTTACTGTTCGTGGGAAAAATGTGTTGTGAAATACATCTGTTCGGCAGTTATAGTCTCGTAGTTTTTTTGAGTGATGAGAACGTGTGATTCGCTTACTTACAGGTTGAATGAAATGATCCCTTTCTATTCCTATTTTATTATGATAAATTTTGTATAGGTACCCTAGTCTTTCCGTGTGGCGTCGTAATTCCAGGGGTTCCAATTCAGCCCTTTCCACTAACGTACTTGCCGATGTCCGCCAGCTGTACATATTAAAATAAAGCGTACCGATTTTCTTTGAACACTTTCCAAGTGGACAATGTTCCTTTTCGTGTGAGGGTCCCATACTATCGATGCGTATTCGATTATTGGTCGGATAAACGTTTTATAGGCTAATAGCTTCATATCTTGAGGAGCTTGGCGCAAAGTTCGTCTTAAGTATCCTAGTTTAGTTACTGCTTTTTCTTTATGTAAGAAATGTGCTCATTCCACCGAAGATCCGATGTGAGTATGACACCTAGGTATTTAAAAGATTTTACTTTGGATAATACGCTTCCATTTAAGCTGTAGCTAAGCTGTAGCGGTGAATTCTTTCTAGTTATCCTCATGAGAACGGTCTTTTGGGGGTTAATTTTCATTTGCCAGGTTTCACACCATTTCTCAACGTGCTGAAGAGCTTCTTTTAGTTGGACGTGGTCATGAAGGTTGTCAATTCTGTGATAAATTACGCAGTCATCTGCGAATAGTTTAATTTTGACCGGTACCTGGTCAACTATGTCATTTATAAATATTAGGAAGAATAACGGCCCCAACACCGACCCTTGTGGAACGCCCGACCCGACAGCTGCAGGAGTTGAGCAAACATTATCAATTGAAACACATTGCTGTCTGTGGCGCAAGTAGGCCTCTATCCACGATACTAATGCAGTATTCTTTAGAATTGCCCTAACCTTTATTATTAGTTTTGAATGCGAAACACAATCAAAAGCTTTTTGGAAATCCAAAAAAATCACGTCTATTTGAGATTGAGCATCAATAGCAGCAGCAAAATCATGCACGGTTTCAAGGAGTGCCGTCACTGTAGATTTACCTTTGCGAAAACCATGTTGCCTATTATCAATAAGGTTGTTCTTTTCCAGAAACGACGATATGTGCGCGAAAATTATGTGCTCTAGCGTCTTTGAGCAGGAGCACAGTAGGGAGATTGGCCTGTAACAAGTTACTTGGCGCGAGTCCCCACCTTTCGGTATCGGAATAATTTTACTGTACTTCCATTCTGTTGGTAGTTGAGCTTCTGAGAGCGATTTTTTAAATATTAAACATAAGTACTTGGAGCACCATTCAGCGTACCTGACTAAAAAGGTGTTGGGTATGCCGTCAATTCCAGGAGTTTTCTTTGTGTCCAATTTTAACAACAGTGACAGCACACCTTCTTCGGACACAAAAATATCACTTATAGACGGAGCATCTTTTGCAGGAATGAAAGATGGGTCACTAGCATCATCCTGTACAAATACGGAGCAGAAAAAGCGGTTAAAAGTCGATGCTAATTGTAGTTTATCCGACACGTTGCCACCGTTCACAGTAAGGTTTAACTGCGATTTTTGCTTTGAGGAAAAATGTCTCCAGAATTTAGCCGGAGCCGTGTAGAGAAAGTTTTTTAATGTCACGTTGAAGTAGTAATTTTTAGCTTCAGCGATACTGTCCCTAAGAGCCAAGCGTATGGCACACAGTTTCGATACATTCGCAGGAGAGGGGCGTTGCCGGCACGTTTTTCTTATCCTTTTCGCTTTGCGCTCAAGGCGAACAACTTCCTTAGTAAGCCATGGTTTTGAAAATTTTTTTATGCTTTTACTTTTCATAGGGACAAAATCTTTGATACACTTAAGAACGAGATTTTTGAAAAATAGCCATAACTCATCGATACTGCAATCACTTGATTGATAGAAAGAAAGAAAATTTGAGAACGATTCATCCATTGCATCCAAAATGCCCACGTCATTTGCACGTGCGAAAACCGGGACAACACGCACTTCGTTTTTCTTTTTAGGCACATGGCCAAGATTCAGTGTCAATGTAATCAACTTATGATCCGATATTTCATCGAGAACGGCAACTACGGGTTCTTTACTAAGCAGGTTTCTGCTAACGAGAAAAAGGTCTAGGATAGAATTCGCTGAGTTGCTGATGCGAGTTGGCTCTTTGACTAACTGAGAAAGGTTATGAAAGAAAACTAGATCAGTTAACTGTTCTGCAACAGTGCTAAGAGGCTCCGGAATTTCGTTACTCCAATCAATGGATGGCAGATTGAAGTCACCAGCTATCAAAAAATTATTGATGTGGACGACGTTGTCACATAAGAATTGGTTTAGTTTCTCGAAGAATGTACTGTTGTCATTTGGGGGGCGGTAAAATCCACCTACTACTAAGCTGCATTCATTCAGGCATATTTTAGCGATGACACATTCAACACCAGCTATAGGGGAAAGTCTGTTTATATGTAACGTATCTTGGTAAAGAATGGCAACTCCTCCCCCTCGGGAGCTTCTATCATTACGAAGGATAGCGTAGCCTGGCGGGACGATTTCAGAATCGGATATGTCATTGTGCAACCAAGTTTCCGTAATTACGACTACCTGAGGTTTATACGAGAGAATAACACTTTCCAGCACGTCAACTTTATTCACAATACTGCGAGCATTAAACTGGAGGCAAAGGAATGGTTTATTAACGACCGCTGGTCACTGTTCGTTTCTAGTATTCTTGCGCTGAACAAGAACTCTCATTTTTTGGCTGTCATCCCATTCAAAAAGATTGTTTTCAATTTTAATTTTATCGTGAATCAGCTTAACTTTTTTACCAGACTTTCTGATGTCAGTTGTGCTCTCCCACAGGTTTCTTCTTTTCTGTCTAGTGCACGCGGAAAAATCCTCTGCTATAGAAGTTCGCTGTCCTTTTAACTTATAGCCGTTTTTCAAAACATTAATCTTTTCGCGGTAGTCAAATAACTTTAGGATTACAGGCCGAGGTTTGCGACTATGACTACGGCCTATCCTATGAATCCTTTCGATAGACGTTATTTTTGTGCCTAGTACCTCTTCGAAAATACCTTTCACAACACTTTGCTCAAGGTCTGCTTGTGTTTCATTCTGTTTTTCTGGAACGCCGAACACCAAAAGGTTGTTTCTTCTCCCGCGGTCCTCAAGGTCGACTAACTTTTTTTCCATGTCCTTCACTTCTTGTCCAGAAGGTGGGTGACTGAGGAGACCTCTTTAATAAGAGAGGCTGTCGAGTCGACAACCTTAAATTTCTGTTCAATTTCATCGAGCCTTTTCTGTATCACCTTTTGCCCCGCTAGAATCTCAGTGAGCAATTCTTCGGTGGTAGGACCTGGGTTTGATTCTATATCACCGCAAAGAATCAACAAAGCACATGCGAAATCCTGCACAAACATAGCTATAGCACTGAAACACTCTGGGCATGTCAGCTGGATAAAACAGCGGTTACTGGATTTACAGGAAGACGCAGTGTTACAGACCTGCATGTAGAACAGGAACGGATTAGTTGCCATGTTGACCGTTGGCCAGCTGACACACCCACTGAAGGAAGCCGTGCGACGAGGTACATTTAAAGCCGGGTCCGGTGACGTAGACCGCGCTGCACGTGACTTGATCCCATCTTCAGTGTAGTTTAGCGAAAACCATACGCTGTCGCAGCATGCCGCCGTGGTTTCATCGGTAATGTTCGTTGTTGCTTGAGATGCGCTGGCTTTGGTCACTCCAGCAAAAAGTAGAATCTGCATGTAGAACAGGAACGGATTAGTTGCCATGTTGACCGTTGGCCAGCTGACACACCCACTGAAGGAAGCCGTGCGACGAGGTACATTTAAAGCCGGGTCCGGTGACGTAGACCGCGCTGCACGTGACTTGATCCCATCTTCAGTGTAGTTTAGCGAAAACCATACGCTGTCGCAGCATGCCGCCGTGGTTTCATCGGTAATGTTCGTTGTTGCTTGAGATGCGCTGGCTTTGGTCACTCCAGCAAAAAGTAGAATCTGCATGTAGAACAGGAACGGATTAGTTGCCATGTTGACCGTTGGCCAGCTGACACACCCACACACCCACTTCCGCGAGAAAAAAAATGGAGGGTGTATATTCCGGTAACGAAGTCTCAACCAACAGGTTTTTCTGTACGCAGAGAGTAGGAAATCCATTTTACCGAATACCATTGAAAGTGTCGTTTTTGCGGCACGTCACAGTTCAAACACTACCGCCATCACTCTTGCTTGTTGAAGTTATCGTCTCAAGAACAATTGCATACATAGATAACTACCTTTACCAACGCGCCAAAAGTTGTTGTCCTTTGGTAATCACCTGGCTTGCTCCTGCAGGTTACAGATGATGATTGCCATGCATGCAGTGATCAAAAACACACAAAAAACACACGTCCACACATACACACACGTAAACACATGAGGGGGAGTTTGCTCACAATGCTTTCGTTTGGACTCTGCACATCGGGCCAGTGTGTCTTGGAATATACGAAGCAATATCGTATTGCTGACACATAGCGCTAGGAAGTACACGAAATTTTAGGCCACTGAAGGATCATTGTCTCTCTGAATTGTTAGGTCACAATTAATTTTGTGAAGGTGCACTTGTATTTTTTTTTAAATCTCACTTATAAAGACAACACTTACAAGATTTTTCTGTCGTAGATGGTGGACACGGGCAGTATCTTTGAATATGTAACCTTTATCGACACGTGATTCGTGTGGCGACCATTTACTAACCTGGTCATTTTGAGCGTGAATTTCTGTTTTCAACTAGGTACATCTTGCCGACACTCTGCAACATCGTCTCATTTGTGTCGTGAGTGGCTAAAGAAAGGTACGACACGAGTGCAGTGTTTGCACGCTTAATAGTCAAAGTTGTCATTGCTATTTGGGTTTTCGCCGGCATGGTCACGGCGCTCCCACCTCGCGCAGTGGCTGAGCACCTCCTTGATCCATTGGATGTAGGGACCCACGCGAGTTTGCACACTCGACTTGTAATCCTTCCTGCAGAAAGTGTACGAGGCAATTCCAACTTGCACTGCCCGTTTGCCACCTGACTGACGCGTGAGAGGACCTCCAGCCAAACCCTGCAAAAGAGAAAACAGAGATCACTCACAGAAGGTGTTAATCTATTTCAATCACCAACGGCTACAAATTTATGGAGCCGAAAGCTTGAAATCTCAAGTTCTGCGCCTCATTCGGCGAATAACGGCAGGTGAAAGAAGTGGTAATAGGGCCCTCGTGACCTACGCCTTTATAGGCGTCATGTTGGGAGGTCACATTGTGTTGTCGTAATGTTGTTACTGATGCATTAGTTTGTGGCCACATCATGACAATAATGTGTCATCAAGTGATGACATTGTCACAGGAAACCCTTGCTTGGTCGACGGTGGCTCAGTTCCAGGTGCACTGGTTCGGTGCTGAGTGGTCTCAACGCGTGATACCCTAGGTGTGTGAAATCATTTTAGGGGCAGACAGCCATTTTTCACGTTGAGAGACAAACACTATTGACTCAGATGAACAGGATGAAAGAAAATTAGGTTAACTTGGGTTTATTTTCGTGTCATTTTAGGCGAAGGCATAAGGGGCCGCCCGTCTTTCGTCTTGGCGCTGTACCGCCCTGAACGTTTACCACATCTTTGAAATATATTGTGACGATGGAACGCGTTTATTTACAATATGGGTAATGCTGTAGCTCAGCCAAGGATCCACAGCGTCGCTCGCGAGCCAGTCCAGTCTCTTCCTCCTCTTCGTCGATTCTTCGCTAGCGCGTTTCACTTCCCGGTTCGCAGACGATGCCCTCTGGGCGAGTCACTCAGATGGTTGATGGTGGCACGGTTTAAGGCGCGCAACGTGTGTCAGTTGTGTTTTGCTAGAGCGGCGACCATTGCTTGTGACGCTCGAGATTACGTACGTGACGTCGCTGAGGCGGTCAAGAATGACGAATGGACCGGAATAGTGAGCCAAGAACTTTTAGCACAAACCACGTTTGCGGACTGGTGTCCATAACCACACAAGATCGCCCTTACTATAAGATACGGAGCGATGGCAGGCGTCGTAACGTTTCTTAGAACGCTGCTGGGATGCCAAGGTTCGGAGGCGTGCGATGCGACGGGCTTCTTCTGCGCGGCAGAGCGTCTCGGCTGTCGAGGTTTCCACGTCTAGTGTAAAAGGTAGTATAGTGTCGAGACAAAATTGTGGGGAGTGAGCGTACAGTAGGTAAAATGGAGAGTAACCTGTAGTCTGATGGTTCGCGGTATTGTACGCGTACGTGATGTAAGGTAGCACTTCGTCCCAGTTTTTGTGCTTAGAATTGACATAAATAGACAGCATGTTCGTGAGAGTCCGGTTCGTGCGCTCTACGAGACCATTGGTCTGCGGGTGATATGGTGTGGCATGGCGGAAATTGCAGGCAGACAGACGCAGGATCTCTTCAACGACGTCGGCAACGAACTGACGTCCGTGGTCGCTAATGACAACGCGTGGAGGACCATGGCGGAGAATTATAGAGCGAAGCAAAAACTGCGACACGTGCATGGCCGTTGCAGCAGGTATTGCAGCAGTTTCTGCGTAGCGCGTTAGGTGGTCAACACAGACGACGACCCATCGATTGTTACTGCTCGATCGTGGAAATGGACCGAGCAGATCGACACCAACAGTCTCGAAGGGAGAGTTAGGAGGTGGAACAGGATGGAGAAGTCCAGGCGGCGTAGCCGTGGGACGTTTGTGTCGTTGGCATTGTTCGCATCCAGCAACGTATTTTCCGTGTCGTGTCGCATCTTGGGCCAATAGAACCTTTGCTGGATTCGTTGAAGCGTTCTGGCGAAGCCCATGTGGCCGCAGGTTGCGTCGTCGTGTAAGGACCGAAAGACGTGAGCCCGTAAAGTGCGTGGAACAACTAGAAGCAGATGGGCGCCTTGTCCGGAATAATTCTTCTTGTAAAGGACGCCGTCATGAACCACAAAAGAGCTTGGGTTTGCGTGTTCATTTTCGGAGGCGAAGAGAGAATCTATGGAGCGGTCCTCTTGTTGGGCTGTCCGGAAAGTCGCGAGATCAGGGAACTCAGAGGCAATAGCGCCGATATACTGGTCGAAGTTGTCAGCGTCGCACTCCGTCGTCGGTAGAGGAAGGCGCGATAGGCAGTCGACGTCTGCGTGCCGGTTACCGCTCTTGTAGCGTACTGTGAAGTCGAACTCCTGTAAGCGCAAAGCCCATCGCGCCAGTCGTCCAGATGGGTCTCGGAGGCCTACCAACCAGCATAGAGAATGATGGTCGGTGATTACCGAGGAGCGACGGCCGTAGATGTATGGGCGAAACTTGTGCACGGCGAAAACAACTGCGAGGCACTCCTGTTCTGTGACTGTGTAATTTCGTTCTACCTTGCTCAACGAACGACTCGCGTAAGCGACCACGTGTTCAGCATTGTCATGGCGCTGAACGAGCACTGCACCAAGGCCGATTCCACTGGCATCTGTGTGAATTTCCGTTTCAGCAGAAGGATCGAAATGGCGTAGTACCGGTCCTGAAGTCAGTATGAACCGAAGCTGCTTAAAGGCTGCTTCGCAATCCGGTGTCCAGTGGAAAGGGACATCCTTTTGCAGCAAGTGAGTCAGTGGTTGTGCTTTATCAGCGAAATTCGGAACAAATCGACGAAAGTAAGAACACAGGCCCAGGAAGCTACGCAACTCCCTGGGGGACTGCGGCTGCTTGAAGTTGCTGACAGCGGCGACTTTCTGCGGGTCTGGTCTCACGCCATTTTTATCCACCAGGTGTCCCAGAACCAAGGTTTCACGTTCTCCAAAGCGACATCTTTTTGAGTTCAGTGTAAGCGCAGCTTCCTCGAGACAGGTTAGAACGAGGTCAAGGCGATGATTATGTTCTTCAAATGTTCGGCCAAAAATCACCACATCATCCAGGTAACGCAGGCAAATTTCCCATTTGAGGCCCCGTAAAACGGTGTCCATATATCTATCAAATGTGGCGGGGGCATTGCACAAGCCGAATGGCATAACATTAAACTCAAACAGATCGTCGGGTGTAACAAAGGCCGTCTTTTCTTTGTCAGCCGGATCCATGGGGATCTGCCAATACCCGGATCGCAAGTCCACCGATGAAAAATAGGACGCTGAATGCAGGCAGTCGATGACATCATCGATGCGAGGAAGTGGGTACACGTCCTTCTTAGTTATAGAGTTGAGACGTCGGTAGTCAACGCAGAACCTCCAGGACCCATTTTTTTTCTTGACCAAGATAACAGGCGCGGCCCAGGGACTTGACGATTCTTGAGTTACGCCAGAGGTTAGCATCTCGCTGACTTGCTCTGAAATTACCTTGCGCTCTGACGCGGAAACTCGATAAGGTTTCTGACTGAGGGGGTGCGCAGATCCGGTGTCGATCTTGTGACGAGTGCGTGTGCTGGCGTCTGAGGTCTATGCGACTTCCGTGCAAAATCAAATACTTTAGCGTGCCTGGCCAGCAGTGTAACCAACACTTTGCGCTTATGCGAGGGAATAGACTTGCTAACCATCTTATAAAATTCGTATTCCGTGCCGGATACATCAGCATAGTCCGAATTTGCCGCATTGCTGAGAGCTCCAATGCAGATACTGCACTGCCCCTCAAACATGGCAAGGCGCATTCCCTCTGGTAGTACAACAGACTGGGATGAGCAGTTAACTACCCATAATTTAGTTTTTCCCTCGGTGAGAGACACAACGAAGCGCGGCAGAAAGATGTCTTTCTTCATGCAAGGCAAAGGCAACGGCTCAATCACAATATCAGGAGAACTGAAACTCGAGTCGGCATTCGAAGCAGCAAAGGGCACGATGGCAGTGGACCATGCCGGTAGAATAGTGTCTTTAACTACAACGAGTTTGTCGTCTCCGCTACGCTGAGGCTGCTGGGCGAGGGCGGACAACAGAACCTCGTCTGCCCCGCAGTCGACAGTCGCACGGCACTCTTGCAAGAAGTCAATTCCAAGGATAACATCATGCGTGGAATGAGCGAGCACTGCGAATTCTGCCTTGAACGCTTTACCAGCAACACGAACAGACACAGTGCACACACCTACTGGACACAAAGCCGTGCCGCTGACTGCTCGAAAAGTAGAAGATTTATCCCAATAAAACATAACCTTGTGGCCAAGTCTCTCCTTGAAAACTAAACTCATTACAGAAGCTGTTGCACCAGTGTCTACCAGAGCCATCGTGGGAACATTGTCAATGAATACATGAACCTTGTTGTGAAGCATGTGAACTAATGGAGGCATACTTGTGTGCAAAGCGGTACGTCCAGCGACCTCGCCTCCATAGGCCGCGCCGCCTAGTTTCCTGGTGGCGGAGAGGAAAGCCGCGGCCGGGGACGGGGAGGTGGGGGACCGTCGCTGGCGCGTGGTAGGTGGCGTTAAGCTCCTCACAGAGGCAGGCGAGTCATTGCGGATGTTCGGCTGGTGCCCGTGCTTCTGGGCAGTTGAATCCGAAGGCCAGTAGGCGTAATCGGGCTGTTGACTTCGCCATGCAAGCATCGCTGGTCGGTCAAAAAACGTCGTGCGTGGGCGACGTCGCGATGGGCAAAACCGGGCGATATGTCCGCGAACACCGCACTGGTAGCACACGGGGCGTTCCCGAGGCACATTGAATGCTGCGGTGTGGAGAGGATGCTCAGGGAACTGTTGCCACTCGGACACAAACGGAGGCGGTTGGCTGTCATAGCTATAACTGCTGCGGGGCGCATAAGACGACTCGACGTAAGTAGCCTGTAGTGGCGGAGCCCTCAGCCGTAGACTGCGGGTGGAGTAACTGCGCTCGTCGAAACTCGCAGCATTGATGCTTGGGGATAGTGTATCACACTGCGGGTCTCCAGCTTGCATGGGAACAGAGACATGGCGACGCAGCTCCTCCCGTACAATCTGACGAATGATGGAGGAAAGGTCGGCAGGTAGAGAATTCTGGCAGACATCGACCGTGGCAACAGTCGTGACGTTGGCCAGACGTCCGAACTTCGATGTGATGCGACGAGTTTTAAGAGCCTCGAAGGTTCGGCAGTGGTTAATCACGTCGGCCACGCATTCCAGGCTCTCCTTGCCAATGAGGAAGTGTTAGACGTCATCGGCGATGCCCTTGAGTATATGGCCCACTTTGTCTTCTTTCGTCATGTGGGCATCCACCGACTTGCACAACTTCAAAATCTCTTCAATGTAGGTTCTGCATGTCTCACCGGTGACTTGAGCCCTCTGCGGCAACGTCTGCTCGGCACGTTTCTTCTTCGTTGCTGGGTCTCCAAAGCATTTCTTAATTTCCTCCACAAACTGGTTCCAGGTTGTCAATGTGTCTTCATGGTTCTCAAACCATACCAGCGCCGTGAAATCGAGGAAGAGCCCCACGTGAGACAGCTGGCTAGCCGCATTCCAACCGTTCGAACGGCTCACCCGCTGATAGTGGCTTGGCCATTCGTTTACGTCATCGCCGGGTTTCCCTGTGAAGGTTCGCGGCTCCCTGTAGTGGTAGGGCGACGTCCTTGCGACTGGTTGCTGGTTATCTCCGTCCGAGCGCATTTCTTGAGGTAATGGTGCCAAGCCCGCTAGTCGACGGCTGCGGCGAAGCTCGTGTAGCGGTTCCGTCGTTAGGGGACGGTGCCTCTCCGGTATCACTTGGTAGTAGCTAGCTTACCCAGCACCTTCCACCACAATTGTGACGATGGAACGCGTTTATTTACAGTATGGGTAATGCAGAGGTGTAGCTCAGCCAAGGATCCACAGCGTCACTCGCGAGCCAGTCGAGTCTCTTCCTCCTCTTCGTCGAATCTTCGCTAGCGCTTTCAATATGCTTTATTATTTGATCATGAAGTGATTTCACGTGCACGTGAACACACGTGGCATATAAATATTACGCGCTGTGAAAACTGACAATGACATGATTAACTAGAAGGGTCTGAGCAGGAGGGTGTTCACCAAACGCCTGGGTCATCGAATATTCTCAGTAGCCGCAATGTTGTTAAACAAAGAACTTGCTAGGAAGAAACAGTGAACATTTTTAGCTTGGTTAACGGACGATGCTACTAGGCTGGATTAACCCTTGTTGCCTTTACTCGTCATCGTCGCCTGTTTTTTTCCCGCTATACTCACGAAGCAAGCTGGCCGGCTCTGCGAAAATTCCTATAGATTCCTTATTTGCCAAAGTACCGAAAACTGCCTCTTTTCCCGGTTGTTTCTCACACGAAGCTGGTGACTTCCGTCAGTTTCTTCCTTACTTGGAACATTTACAAAAGCAAAGTATGCCTAGGTAAGTACATTAGTCAAGCATCCTTCAGCGTACGCGACGCGCTTTCTCCTCTGGCTAGGATGCCAGCCGTTTGTGAGCGGGGGACTCGTTTGACCATGTGCTGGCAAAGCATTAGGAAGAACATGGCCGCTGAAAACGAGCATTAGCCAATGAGGTTTCTCGATGGTGCTTCAATGATTATCTGTACTTGAGAAAAAAAACAGGAAAATTACTACGGGATTCAGGCCCCACCATTTTGTCCCATAGCGACAGGCGTTCCACGTTGTGCGGGCATCGAGGAGAGCTAAAAAGAAAGAGCTTGCTTACCTCCATGGGGTTCTTCCCATTCGACTGCGTGCAGAAAAGGAAACGGTCCCACTTCATATCGCGGACTTTTGGCAGTTCGATACTTTCGCTGCACTGCTCGAATGAAACAACATTCGCCGTCGAATGGTAGAGGAATTTGTAAACTTGCTCATCTGAAAGAAAGGAGCAGACGTTATCGTGTTACTCTCAATTTTCAGTTTCCATGGTTACGCCCAGATGCTCTTGAGTTCGAAGTTACACACACAAATATAAACACGGGTCGTTAAACGCTACCAGCCTACTATCACGTGTAATCCTAAAGTAGCGTAGCCCTGAAAACTTTTGGCCATTCCAGTAAGTATGCTTGGCACCCCGCCCTCACCTCCCCAGCCGTTTACACGCAGCTATATTCTAACATTTGAAAAATTGTAGACGATGTGGTCAGCAAACAAAAGCCACGAAAATGGCCTTGAATGCCTTAGTTTAACGTCACCTTAGATTGGGAACAATAAAGCAAATACACAACACACAACCTAAGTTCTAGTTGTAAATAGAAAAAAAATGGCGGAAGGACAAATAAGTTTCCATGTTGTCTACGCACTTCGAACCGGAGAGTGAATAAAAATAAAGTGAGTAATAGCTGCGAAAATTTACTTATTGTATGAAACCATTTACCGGTATGAACTCAACGAAATGCCCATTATTGTCAAGACACACTACCGAAAGTTTATATTTGCGTGTATAAAGGCCCTTGCTGAGAAGGTTAACGAGCATGCTTTCAAATAACGCGTGAAATATTTGATTGATATGTGGGGTTTAACGTCCCGAAACCACCATACGATTATGTGAGACGCCGTAGTGTAAGGCTGTGGAAATTTCGACCACCGGGGGTTCTTTAATGAACACACAATCTGAGCACACGGGCCTGCAACGTTTCCGCCTCCATCGGCAATGCAGCCGCCACAGCCGAGATTCGAACCCGCGATCTGCGGGTCAACAGCCGAGTACCATAGCCACTAGACCACCGCAGCGGAGCTCGTGCGTGAAATATATATGCTATTTGTTCATTAAGTTTGATTACTTCATACGCTCGAAACGTGGCTACTGTTGTGGGCTTGGCAAAGCAAAACATTGTAAATTTTGTAAAAACCTGCTGCCCTATTACTTATGGGTTGAGTTACTAGTACATCACTAGTGCGAAATAAGTGTACACCCCAAAATGATTAGCAGTACAGAGATAGGCGTAGCCATATTTAAAATCAAAATAAAGAACTCCATTTCAATTTTTTCAACTACACAACAATGATCATGTGAAAATATAAGGATTCTTTCAATACATTTGAGTATAAAACATTCTGCCCTTTATATATCTGCTCAAACGTACAAAATTCCCGAGAAATCTAAATATTCAGGAATTATTTTCAGCTGGGAACCTAAACACTCATGCAGGAATCTATACTTCTCATGTATGTCCACTATTGCAGTGTTGTTCGATTTTGAATGCCTTCACTCTAACAAGTGGCAAACACCAATGAAAAACTGGTTACGTGTGATCTGTGACAAGTGATGTGAAATGAAAGTGTCTAAAAATATTCCCGGGCACCCAGGAAGCCTGCACTTTTTTTTCGGTAAAAAAGCTTTTATGTAAAAGAATTTGTGCGTTCAAGTCTGCGTTAGTTGATTTGAACAAGTCGCAAGGGAACTCTCTACAGGAACAAAAACCACTAGTCTGAGTTAGGTTTAAACGCGAAACAACCTTTTGCCCATATAGACATTGAATAGACCTAAGGCGTCGCGACAAAAGATTGCTTGAATAAATATTGCCTTCAACTTTACTCCACACATTCACCCGTCTATTGTCATGACCAAAAGGTAAACCGCTTACAGCAGTGGAATAACCTACTAACCTGCCCCGTCTTATCCTGTTCTTTCCACCTTTTACTGTCTGCTCTTGTCTCTCTTCCTTGTTCTCATTTGATGCAACACATAATGCGATATATTTTGAATCACTATGTCATCAACCGACCTACCACCACTAACACATGGACACGAATTCTTGAAAGTTACCCAGTGGTGGTAGTGACATTTCTAAACAAACTGACAAAACAAAAGAGATGTGTAGCTTGATATGTGAAAAGGTTCTTTAGCGGTATTATGCTTTCAGCAGAAGATTCTAGTGTATGCAGACATATTTCATAATATTACGAGATGCAACCAACCAACAAGTGACAGATTAAATCGATGGAGACCATTCTATTCACCTCTTTTTTTGTTGGTATTTAGCGACTTGTATTTTAATAAACTTTGCACCAATTACCCAATAACTTAAGCTGACTTGATATGACTTTCCTGTGAATTACCGAATATATGAACCGAAAAATACTGTCTCCCTGTGTTATTTGCGGGAAATAAATATTTTCTATCAGAATCTTAATCTAGGATGTGGCGAGTATATTGCTAATGGGCTAGGTCTTATCAGGCCGGCAATCAATAATATTGACAGAGTATAGCATACCGTTTCGATAGTCCTCCGGTCTTCCTCTTCCCTCGTAACTAAAGAACACGTCTGATCTCCCTCGCATAAATATCCACTGTTTCATCATTGTAATTAGCTATATCCTTGACATCACTAAATGATCAAAGTTTATTGACAAGACGCTTGATCTAACTGACGTAAATAAGTAAGTCGAGACCCTGCTGCAGGACATGCAGGCAGTATTTGGTACACTATCCAATGTCTGATCTCCTGTTGCCCTCCCGTATCAGTGGCGTAATACTTTCTTTAGCCTACAGCAGTTTCAAGAAGGGAATGAAGGCTTGGCACTGAAGGACAGCGTTGGGAATGATAATGTCATTATTGCGCGCACAGCGGACGGATGAACGGGTGGAAGTGGGAGACAAATGCAGCTCCAGCTGTGTAACTGAATTATAATTATTCTGGGTAAACGCACCTGGCAGTTTGCACGTGCTGCATCAAAACTGCCTTTACAATACACCCCACCGTGGTGGTTCAGCAATCATGGAGCTCGACTCGTGATCCGAAGGTCACAGGATCAAATCATGGCCACGGTGCATGGTCACATTACGGGAGGGGGAGGGGGGGCAAGTGCTGGAAGCCCGTGTAGTTACACATAGATGTGCGTTAATGAATCTCTGGTGGCCCCGATGTCTGCAGCCTTGCACTACGGCGTGTTCTCATAGTCAAATCTTGGTTTTGGCACGTAACTTCCGTACAGTCGTATTATTCATTTTGTTTGGTGCAAAAAAAGGCCGGATATTTACCACAAGGTTGCGGAAAGCATTGGGAAAGCTACATTTTTAATAATATGTGAAGTAAGGCTATCAACTCTCTCCTTTAACATAACACCTAGCTTTACTCAAAAAAAAAAAAGAAACGCTGGCAGTACAAACTACGGTCGCTCAGTGAGTGAAGCGCCCTTATTGCTTTTTGAGACTTCCACGTTAACACTGCGATGAGTGCACACAACACTGGCAGTAGGCGTCAGCATTACCACTATGACGGACGAAACTGAACTTCACAGCAATTAGTGACTCTATTCAGTATAACTGTGTAGTGCATGTTGTTAGCACGTTTTTGGAACTGGCGGAAAGTCTCAAGTCAAGGAACCCTGCCCACCCAACAAAATACTCGACATTTTCTTGTGTCCTGATGAATTTTAATGTGTGCCACTGACTCTACAATACTGTGAGTTTTCGGTTGATCACCTGCATTGAGCCTACCCAGTTGGTAGTTGGTCGAAGTACACATGCCCTGCATGAACCACCAAGCCTGTGTCACAGAACGAGCGCTAAAAATGAGCGCGCCGCCAAATTCTTGCGACAACGGGCGGGAGAAACGCCGCGAGGTCAAAAGAAAAAAAAAGGAAAACAAGCATCCAGGGCTCCCCGGGCGCGCGACGCCTCTCCTCTCGGAAGCGGCGAAGCGATGAACCTCCTCACCCCACAGCGGCGGCCGGGCAAGCGCTCGATTTTTCCAGAACGAAAGGGGCGTGGTCATACCGAGTTGAATCATCCTCCGGGGAGGGCATTCCAACCGTCTCACTCTCCCCTCAGCCTTCGCCGCGTATCGCGCCGACGAAATGACGAGAAATTTCTGGAAGGTGGCGCGGAAGGTATTTAATCGAGCGGCCGAGACGAGAAATCAGGAGGAGACGGAAGTGAGCGCCAGAGCGCGTAGGGATTCCGCCGTGTAGTCGGCGAAGTTTTGGTCCGAAGGGACGAGGCCGGAGGTGAAGAGGATTTCCACCTGAGGGGTGACGACTCGAGCTACCGGCAAGAGTGTGTGTTTACCGCTATCGAGCGGAGACGCGGGGCAACAGCTGCGTGTGTGAAGCCGACGTGTTCCGGCGAAGAAGTTGAAGTTGGAAGAGTGGCCAATTGAAGACGGGAGGTTTCCTGGAAGAGAAACTTCGAGGGCTGCGGAACGACAACAACGCTGAACTTTGAGTGAGTGATTCTCGGAAGAGTATCATCTAGACTTTGGTTCCAAGAACTTTGGACTGAATAGGTTTTCTATCGCTTTAGTCTTTAAGTGTCTTGGTTGTTCAATGCATGCGACTGCATTGTAGTGCGTATTGTTTTCCGTGTCCGTTGTTTCAAGTGTGGCTGATTGTATTGTGTAGTACGTTGATTGATTGGTTTGATTGGGGACATATTGTATGCAACTATTGTGGAGTGTGCATTCTTGCGTATTGTTTTCGATCTGCCATTTTTGAGAATACAGTATTTGTTTTGTTTATCAACTGTCGGCTCTGACTTGTTCTTTGGACCACAGCCGGCGTCCGCTGGCGCGCCAAAAAGGACCACTTCTAAATTGTCCACGCTTTCGTGGTGCGGTTCGGGGAGCCGATACTTCGACTCTTGGAATTAGCCCGGCGATCGCCTCCCTAATAAGCGGGTGTGAACATAAACCCTAAGCAGCCCCTTCACACACTTGCATGCACGTAGATGATACGAGGTTTGGACGGAAGGTATCGATTAGAACTTGATATGAAACATAATGGCGACGGCAAAAAAAATGCAACAGACGTGTTTACCTACATGTAATCGTCATAACAGAAAGATATGATAACAGCAACAAAAGTGAATAAAACTCGAACCTTACCTTCCATTATGCCCCATTCAGGTGACACCAGTAGGGCGCCTTCACGTATAACTTGTTTTTGTTGGTTTGGTAAACAGACTGGCCTCACATACTCGTCTAAGTGCAGCGGCTCTTCAAGCTTTGTGTACGAAAAAGTGATTTACACAATAAGAAAGCAGAATGCCAGAGAACAACACTGTAAACATGCTCCCTTTGTTTCATGCTTCATTGTTTTCTTTCTTTTAATATTTTTTATATTTAACCAACACAGTTTGAACCTGTGGTAAGCGTTCATGACTCAGTCAATCCCAGCAGCTCTCTGTTTTCTTCAATTGTAGGTTACGCCTGCGTAAACAATTCATTTCTATTGTTGCCAATGTGTTTTTTCCGCATTTTCAGTAGAAGGAGAGGAAACATTTATGGGCAGAAGGGTGTTTGGTGGTGTGGGGCTAGCTTGGTACACAAGTTCTGTCTTCCAGTGTTTGGTGTCCTCAGCCAAGGACATGAGAAGCAAATACCACCCAGCGTACCCTGCCGATCATACTCATCTGATCGTCAAATCTATCGCTGAGCAGCAAGTCTTCCCACACCTCCACACTCGCTTTTTCATTGACGGGCAACCATAAATGTCCCGGCATGTCCATGTAACATGCGTGTACGTTTCAGTGCATCTATTATGGGTAGGTGGGCTGACCCAATTAGGGTAAAACATATAGGCTAGCAGGTCTAGCATACATATGATGGACGAACCTTTTTTGTCTTTGTCATTTACAACTTTGATGTAAAATGAATTAGTTTTAAAAAATGGCCACACAGAAGCAGTGCCTGGTCGATGCATCTCAACATGCCGTAGTCGACAGTTATTGCCCCTGCGACTCAGTGAGGGTTCCTAAGAATCAAGATAATGAGTATATCAGGCTCCGTTTAGCCGAATCACGCCGACGACCACAACGAGCTGCATAGAAAGCTTGACGGAAGATCAGCCTGATCATGGTTCGCTACCTGACCGAGAACATAAAAACACATGGCGAAAAAGCCTTCTTATGAAGGTGCCGCACACAATTTTTTTATGGTGTGGTAGCAGAATGTCCAATTTTGTTTTGTGATGTTGCCCCGAGCAGAGAAAAACTTCATGATTAAAGTGTAAAAAGAACCCACCCGAGGTGGTGACACACTTGATCAGCGTATTTTCTTAGTACAAAATACAGATATAGCATTCCGTTCCGACTGTTACGCTTGTATCTGTGCAAACATTGTTTTTTTTTCTATTAGATATCCACCATTTGAGATAGCATCTGAGTGTTACAAGTTACATCGTGCATGTGCCTTCCTGCTTGTGCAGCTAAAGCGTTTTCTCTTGCCCGGTGCTGTTGTACATTGCTGAGCTATTGTTATCATTATGTAATAAACTTTCCTATGTATATAGTAAATAAAAAAACCGTAAACAAGAGTCGTGTGTTAGAATTGACGTTTCAAGAGGTAGACTTAATTTGTTCATCTCCAGAGGTGGGTTTTTTAGTGCTAGTGTGTATGTGCTTCGTACACATTCCTCCAATCCAAACAAAGGAGAGCGAGAAACAATTCCGGAAATGATATAAAGTTCATTTTTATCCACACTAGCGGAGACATCGTCTACAATATCGAAAGTGCTTATTCTCACAAACGATACACTGATGAAAGAGGACTGCCTGTTATTGTTGGGATAAACGGATATCGCATGAACACGGCAATGAAACTACGGAAAGCAGAGACACAACATTCTAATGTAGCAGGTCATAGCTTCGACAATTTCAAGTTTGCAAACTTAAGTCAAACTTCCGGCCAACGAGAGACAAAAATATACTGGGTCATACCTTATTCAAAAGTTCATTATTCAACAGCTGGCAGGTGTAAATATTTTCAAGGGGCTTTTGAATTCACTCTATATCGTACCTACACAACAAAAAGCAATCAACGTTCAGTCCTCCTTCTAAAAATTCCTAACCTACCAATGTCATTGTGTGAAAAGCAGCGGAAGCGAAATGACGATTAGCATAATAAACGCAGTGCTGCGCGTTGTTCGTTTCGCTGTGTGCACTGGGTTTGTCACAATGTTCACGTAATAAATAGGCCACTTAACCAACCTTTGTAGAATGGTTAACTGGTCCAATCTCTGACATGCAGGGTTAAAAAAACATCTATGCATCTCACCTTCCACTTTTCTCTTTTCGTTTATTCACGGTATAAGTTTTTTTTTCTTTTACTCACACAATTTCGTCACGTTGGCTTCTCCCTGTTCCCCACCCAAGACACAGTTGGCATTTCTTCTCTTCCGTTCAGATTGAAGAGAAAGGTACGAATCACACACACAATGGCGCTGAAGAAATCAGTTCTAGCCTTGAGAAACGATGACCATCTATCAAAAAGTCATCTTCTGGACACAATCGCTGTTTACGAATTTTTTTCACCCAACAAATATGAGGGCGGAAGCATCCTAGTTAGGCAGAGGTAACCTGTTTTTGTTCTGCTCAACGAAAACAATCATTTTTGTCTGAATGAACAATGCATGCATGAATGAAATAATGAACCTTTCATTTATCTCTTATACTGTCACTCTAAGTATATATCAGAAATACAAACTGCATGCTCCAATTCACTATCGATATTCGAAAGCCTGTAAACAATGGCGCTTTTTTTTGTCAATTTCAATGCCTACAATCACCGTCTTACCATGATCAAAGCGACGTCGTTCACCCAGTGCTCACTGTCTAAATATGGGTGATAGAAAATGCTTTTAGCCGATTGGTATGGACCTGTCTGAGCCACTGTGAAGTTATAGTACACCTGCACAAGGCTCGGAGTACATGCTCTGAAATGAGACAATGACATATAGGTTAATGCACGCACTTTCTTACATAAACGTGTGTCGTCATTTCACAGCTGACTACCTTCACATATTCGTATTACACAACCACGTATAGGACATGCCTTGAATGCACAGGCCTTTCTTCGCCTAGGCCTATGTACGAGAAGTGTTCGAGCAATTGCCATGCGGATTACGAATTGAAATAGCACGGTTCTTTGTGCGTTCTCTTTAGGTACATCGATTGCAAAAGCCACTGTTTAACAGGTACAAACTTTTACTGAAAATCTCCGTGACGAAGACCTACGTGTCATTCCTGTGTGGAGGTCTTCGATTATCCTAATTGGCACACTCCTCACCAGATTGAGAAAACCCATCAGCTCGAAGCGAACTGTTGCAGATACCTTGGAGGGAATCCTTGCGAGCCCTAGTTAACATAGTGAATTGCTGTGAACGTCATCTAAGGCAGTCGAAGATTGATAATAGGTGGTAGCGCAGTCTAAGGATATGGGCAAAAGAAGGCACGTTTGAGAGAGCACAGCGCTAACTTTCGACAACAGTTTGCAACCCGCCAATCCCATTAGTATATGTACTCTCAAAGCGTGATACGTCAGATGTGCAGATGTGCAAAACTCTCATAGCCAGAAACTGTAACCTACACGCATACATCAACGCATGACGCGCATAACAACTCATGCCCTTAGTCTGCGGTTTACTATTAATTATCATGCTATAGACTATGCGAACAAGTCCAGATCGCCACCCTCATCAGCGAAGCCCACCCGCATTCTGTGACAGTTCACAGTTAGATGACCTTCAGGACATGCGTGGGGTGGACGCTATGACGTTAACTGGCACGAAAAAATTCAGCGAGAAGCCATCGTCATCATGATCGAACGTCGTCTACTTTTCCGTTTTTCGCCTTCACTGGCTGCTGGCGTTTATTATATTTCAACACGTCGTACATGCTGTTGTGTGTGTAAGCGTGTTCCTTTCTCCCTCTTTCCTTCTTTGCTTTTCTGATCTTTTCCTCTTCTTCTCTTGTGTAGGGTAGTAAACGGGGTGCAACCTCCTCAACCTCCCTGCATTTTTTTTGCTTTTCTCTCTCTTCCTATAACAGGGTAGCCTTTTAGGCCAAAAAATGCTTTATGACACGTTTTCAGATAAGATCATCACAATGATCCGACACATGCTCCTTTTGTTATCTCCATCATCTTGTAGCTCGCTTCTAGGACACATGCGCCGATATGAACAACGCAGGTTCCAATAGCTTTGATGGGTAGCATAACAAGTACCACTAGAAATAGAGGCAGAGACTAAAAAAAGGAAACAAATGAAAAAAAAAAAAAACAGGGAAAGATTTGGCAATAAATATTTCTTGATAAGGTGGGATTCGAACACGTGGATGCAGGTTTAGAAGGTGAGGGTCGCGATACGCGGCTGCAGTTTTTAAGCGAACAGTTGCCGCTGCGAACTATAACTATGATAGCCAACGTTCCAAGTTCCTTTCAAAGCCTGGCCACAGGAAATCACTTTTCAACATTCTCAAAGCCAAAAAATAATCCCACAACCAAGAGAATTCGAATCGATAGTTTTAATGCCAAGTGAGCTGCCTACTTCTCTGGATAATATTGCTGAAGGGCTGGAAAGCTGGTTCACGGCTGCTCACTTTTACCACTCGACGTGCCCTGTTAAAAGCGATAATTTTGAATGTTACAGTGTCGGAAATAGCACAAGTAGTGAAAATATTGCCCAATTCTGCTTTAGGTCCTGATAGAATAACTTAATTGTCAATAAAAATATTCCATAAAGTATCACCTCAGGAGTTACTTGCAATAGTTAACCACTCCAGTAGACATTCGTGAATTCCGCCTGTGTGGAGGATTGTGAAAATTATTCCTTTATTCAAGAAACATGGAGCTAGGTTTACTTTGGATAACATTGGGCCTAGCTCACTCACATCCAACCTAGTAAAACTAATCAAAAAAATTTTACACATTAGGATAGACAACTGGTTGGACAAAAACGCAATTTTAGGCCCATGTCAAATTAAATACAGGAGGGGCTGCTCCATTTGGTATGCCCATGTTGATTTGGAAAGCAGGATACAACTAGACCATTCTAAGACACAGGTTACCGCCTTAGTAACTTTAGATATTGCAGAAGCTTATGACAGTGTGGAACACAATATACTAATTAATTCGCTAACGCATGTCAGCTTACCAAATTACTTCGTGGTATTGGTTTACTCGTTTCAAAAAGATAGAAAATTCTATTGCTCTCAATCTGGCTTGTCGTCTTCAAAGTATAAACAAACCAGAGGTCTCCCCAAAGGTTCGGTACTGTCACCATTATTATTTACATTTTAATATGCACAATTCCAGTACAACATGATGTACAGGTGTACGTATGCGCTGACGACATCGCATTTTTTGCTACAGCTGCAGATATACCTACACTATATCAGATGCTACAGTTTTATATGGACGCTCTGGACACATGGTTAGACGACATTAATCTATCATTAAACATCAGGCAAAGTGCAATCGTAGTTTTTTTTCCGGTAAGTATTCTAGTGCAGATTTCGTACTTTACAGGCAGGACGTTATCACGCTGGTGAAATTGATTAAATACTCAGGAGTGGCTTAGACTGAAAACCTATATTGGAGTCCACACATAAAAAATATGGCAGCTAAAGGAGCACGGGCGCTCAGGATGCTTCGTAGACTCAGCAATAAACGTTCTCATTTACATCGTGATGTGCTGGTCATGATATATTGTATGTATATTCAGCAATATTGAAGTTTGGCAGTCTTGTTTTCTGGAGTACCCGCCTAAACACACTAGTACTACTACAACACGAAGCGTTACGTTAATGTCTTGGGTATCCTAAGCTTCTCGAAAATAATATTTTATATAAGGAAGTGCGCCTGCCTTCTTTTCGTGCTAGGTTCCAAATACTAGCAGTTCCTACCTTCCCAAAAATATATGCATCCCCACATTGGAGGTGACTATATGTTTTAATTAATAAGCCGACGTCCTTTTTTAACCAACTGTGGTCTGGACTAGGGCGTCCACAAGTCATCGCCGTACAGAAGCTCTTAAGAGACATTACAAGTTAACCTTCATGAGGTACTGGTAATAAGAACACATATTCAAACATTGAAAGTAGAATTGCACAATATATTTCCTAATTATTGCAAAAATCTTTCCAGTAGATACCTAAATGGCATTTTAAAAAATCCACCTGGCAAGATTGGAAATAAGGATTTTATTAGCAACTGATGCTTCAGTTTGTGAAGACACGCCAGGAGTCAGAATTGCATCTTCAGTGTTTGATTGGTCTTTTTCAATTTGTTTACTCAATTTTACAGCTATTTATCAAGCGGAATTACGTGCAATTCTCTTGGCATTACGGAAATGTCCTCAATCAATAACAGAGGTTATTGGTCTTTCAGACTGCCTGTGTGTGTGTAGTTCATTAACTGCGCCTAACATGCCTCATGCTTTAGAAGTATTTTATGTCCTTGCTCCAAGACATTTACGACTCATTCCCTTCGTTTGGTTACCAGGGCATAAATGTTTAACCCTCAATAAATATGCAGACGCACTCGTAGTAGCCTCGCATAATTATCCCTAATTATTATACTTAAAAATATACGCTAGCATTTATCGCTGTGGCACGCTTCAAAAGAAATGTCATATCAGATCATTTTGAAAAATCTCGCTGGGCAACATCCTATTTCTCTTATCTTAAGCACCACTGAAAAAAAAATTGATAGTCCTCCTCTGGAATGGCGGATATATCAAGGCTACGATGGCGAGTCCCCCCCTGAATTTTTATCTACACAGGTCTGGTCTGGCACAGTGTCCCCTATACCTCCACTGCAACGAGAGTGAATCCCTTCATCATTTCCTCTTAACATGCAGGTTATACACAAATCAAAGAAAGCGACTGGTAGAAGAATCTCTCCGTAGGTTGGCTCTAAATTTATCTCTTCTGGTGCTTCTTTCCTTTGGAGCAACTGAAAAAGAATTTACCAACAGGAACGTTTGCGAGGCCGTATGCGATTTTTAAAAGGAACAACACGAATAGAATGTTGAGCTTAGGCATAAATTCGCTTTATTTCAAACTATATTAGCATTGCTCATTTTTTAAATTTCTTTCAACTTATTATTTCCAATTTATTGTTTATCAATTGGTTCTCTGTTTAAACATTCCCACATAAATAACCCGGCAGGAAAAACAAATCAATCTCACAAATGAGGCACGTGCCGTCCACTTCACGGCTGATCTTCCGTGGTGGGTTGCGACAAGACTCTAAGGAAGACCAACCAACCAAGCGTTCGGCTACACGGGTACACAAGCCGAGTTTAACATAGTCGCGCCTGTTATAGTGTATCAATAGGGTGGAAAAGGGGAAGTGAGCGTGAGAAGTGAGCAAGAAAAAAGTTGGTAAAACGGTTCATTGATATGAATGATTTGTGGGGTTTATTGGTTTAATGGTATGTGGGGTTTATATGAGAGAATACAAAGCACGAGAAATAAACAAATGCAGGACAACAAGACGAATAATCAACTAAAGCGGCAACCAAGCGGAGAAACAAATGAACGAACTATGAAGAAAGATAAATTGCAATGAAGAGAAAGAAAGAAACACAGATAAATAGAAATAAAAGTACACAAGATATACTTAGGGTGGGAGCCGACCAAATAGAGGTGGAAAGAAAACACAGAGAAGCAAATTTGTTTGGCCCTCGACAGGTGCGACCTAAATCAACCTCAACCCGCTATGACCACCCGGAGACTCTGTGGTTAAATGTGGTTGTTCTCGCGTGGGCCCTCTGGAGGGCCAAAATTAGAGAGAAAATTACAGAGAAACTGTGAAGATTGTCTAGTCTTGCACTGCCTTCACGCTGCGCGCCCTTACCGGAAAACTTTTTATTTTTAACTGCTTAATTTTTAACTTACACCACACCACCTTAGTCATGCGATGACGTAATGCGGTGAAGTCTTCTCTTGCCATTATGTTATTACGTCATGATACGTTTTGTTATTACATCATGTTGCGTCAGGATGGTGTGTTTGGAAAGTTGTCACATTATACTGACGCCGTATACGACGTCATCTTTGCGTCACCTGCAATAACGTCATTGTCGTCCCCGCAAACGCCAACAGTCACTTTCAGCATTGGCTGAGCCCTTAGAGTTTTCTAAAGTTAACTAGATGAAACTCTGGCACCGTGATCATTCAACCATTATGGGAATGATGTGTAGTACACAAATTCCCCTGGTCTTCACACTTGCAGGTTTCGGACGCACTTCTGGCTTCGCTAATGGCTGAGTGTTAGTGCTTGCTTTGATTAAAATAACGGGCCTTTGTGAGCTTTGTGACCCCATTTTGATCGGAGAGCCTATAGTAGGTTTAAGTAGTGGAGTGCAAATGGTGAACATTTGCTGATTGTAGTTTCGTGACAAAGCAACTCTAAGCGACGCAAGTTTAAACGGAACCAAAAGAATGAAGATTAGACAGATTTGTGTACAACCCATCGTTCCCGTGCTGGCTGAAGCTCCTCGCGTTGCTGCTTTCATAGACACTAGTGCTAGACTCTAGTGTGTTTATAGGAAACTCTATGGATGAACATACTAAGGCTCTCACCTTGATATGTGATTGTTGCGAATGCATCTCATGCTGTGCAGAGATGAATCAGTGCCATCAATTCAGGTGGCCTGAAGATATTAAGTTACATGGATGCAAGCTAAACTCTGTTTCACACATGAGGCGCAGTGTGGCGGAACCAAAGCGAGTAGTTCACCGATCGACGACTTGACGTACGACGCAACTCGTCGATGGCTTTATATCCTCATAATGACGGCCTATACCTTCCCCTCCCTATCAGGGAAAATGGTGGCGAGGCCACTCGGGAACTTGAAATCAGCTTAAACCTAAATTCTAACTTTTGTAAATTCCTTAATATAGCACGCATTATCACCATTCTCGCGGCTGCGTGTTCACAAAGCAAAAGTGCACAAATTATTCCTCATAACAGTTCTTGCACCTCGGGGTTGTTTACTGGCCTTTGAAAGAAGTGCGCAGCTGGACCACCTTGTTTGTGTCGCTTCACTTTTTTGCCTTTCTTTCTCTCTTTTAAATTCTTATTAGTTCTTTTTCTCTCTATTTCTTGTTTTTTGACCCTCTCTCTTTATCTGTCTTTTTTGCTATTTTGATGGAGAAATATATTTACCATATTCCTCTCCATATATTCTGGAGAAACGTTACTTGGACACATTGGCTAGTATTCATCCTTAAAACAGCACAACAAAGTCAGAAAGAACGGGACAGACACTGACTCGCCACTAAAAAGTTTATGAGAAAGAACGCATGTATTTACAGAAGATGAAGATGTGACGCGCACACCGATCTCGTTTAAATTGAAAAAAGGGTGATATCAGGTATGTGCGAGAGTTTGCTGCATGTTATTCAAAGCAACTGGTGAAAAAAAAAATCCCCGCTCAGGAACTCCGTATGAATGATTCACCAGGGAATGCTGAAACGTGTGGCTCAAGTAATTACCAGTGGGTTCAAGCCTGTGCTGCACGGAAACCTTTCACAGTGATTGGTTACTTGTTCGAGCTTCTTAATAAGATTAGAGAAACGTTTAGCTTGGGTTTATTACAGTGCTTATTTTACATACGACAGATTGTCCCTCGTATGATCATGGTCATGGAACAGTGTGATCAGTGGTTAAGTGCGTTTCGCTACGCAATAATCACAGGGGTTGTTCTCGAACCACAGACGCCGCAGCCGAAACCAATGAAGAAAAAAAATAGAAGGAAAAGAATGGCAGGGGGGTTAACCAGCCTATAGGCAACCGGTTTGCTACCCTGCGCACGGGAGGGGGGTGGTGAAGAAGAAAGATAGAGAGCAGAGAGGGAATAGAGATAAACACAGCACATTCGGCAGCACACGCGCGCACACTCAGTCATAGTCCAGTCTGGTCTTTCGCGGTGTAGGACATTGCTATTACAGCCGCTTGTTCAAGTCCGTGTCGCGTAGGAATTTCACCAGAGCTTTTGCAGCCTTCTTTTGCAATGCCTTCTCTCGGGCACTCGACAGAATAGTGTCCACAGACATTTGGCTGTTGTCGATACGCGCAAGAACGTACGCCAGTGACAGTATCTGGATGTCGTACAACGGGCAGTCGCACAGGATGCGGTGTAGCGTCTCTTCGCAATGACATCCATCGCAGAGAACGTTGTCGGCCATTCCTATGAAAAGCAATAAGATTTTGTAAATACCACTCCTAGCCATAAGCGATGAAGAATTGTTGCTTCTCTTCGGACAAGCCCAGTGTGTGGGCGGAGAGTCGTCAAAGAGGACAGGTGGTGTTGACGATTCGTCTCGTTGCTTGGTGGGCACCATAGTGAAAACGTGATTTCACGTGCAAGTCGTCGAAGATAACTGGCTGCATCGGTCCACGAAAGTGGTATGGCTTTTTTTCGTGTTCCTTCAAGAGCTGCCCGCGCGGCAGTATCGGCATATTCGTTCCCTATGACACCGCAGTAACTTGGCAGCCACTGCGACGTCACATGATGCCGTTTCTCATGTGAAGTGTGGAGAAGGCATCGAATTTCGAAAACGAGCTGTTCGTAGGGCCCGTGACGCAGTGCTGAGAGCACAGATTGTAGGGCAGCCCTCTGAGTCATTGAAAATCGACCATTGTTGCGGTGCTTCCCGATTGACCACACAAAGTGTAGCGCGCAAAGCAGCTAGTTCCGCTGCTGTAGATGCCGTGAAGTGGTAAGTCCTAAAGCTGATGGTAACACCTCTTGCTTGGACAACAACTGCATCTCACGAACACTGGCAGTTTGTGGAGCCATCGGTATATAAATGTACACTGTCTGAATATTTCTCGTGCAAAAGAAGAAGAGAGAGTTGTTTCAGCACGGGCGATGGAAGCTCAGATTTCCACCGGATCCCTGGTTCACTAAGATGCACTGTGGGTCGAATAAGACACCAAGGTGGTATGGATGGTTTAGATGCATGAGTGAAGCCCGAGGGACGTTTCTTGTTGTACTTCACAATCATTTTAGTGAACAATGCTTGGCGCCTCTATGAAGGAAACAGTGCAAGGTGATGACAGGGAGCACGTGCAAAGTGTCTGATGTGCGTTCTCAGGACTTCTACAACATTGTGAGTTTGTATCAGGTAATCATCAGCAATGGCAATTGTTGCCTTTGTTTACGTACATCTGGGCAGACCAAGCCACTCTCAGTGCTTGGGCTTGTACTGCCTGTAGAGCACGAACATTGGTCTTGCATGTACTGCTAAGCACGGGCAAGCTATATCTCAGGAAAGCGAGAAACAGGGCTCTGTAGAGTTTCATTATTCTGTCTACTGACATTCCGCAAGTATTTACTGCCAGGAACTTGAACAATTGAAAATAGATGTCAGGCACTTCTTCATATAGGTGACATGCGGACTCCAACATAGGTGCCTATCAATAATGATGCCCAGAAACCGGTGAGTTCTGGCGTAAGAAATGGGTCGCCCGCAGATTGAGATGACATAATGGATCATTGCTTTGGAAGTGAAGGCCACCAGCGCGCGTTTTTCTGGTGATATGCTGAGACCTTGTTTTAAGAAGTAGTTGGCAATCATAGTTCCTGCTCTTTGAAGCCGGGAAGGTATTTAAGGATGTGTGACTGCCGAAGTCCAGACACAGATGTCGTCTGCGTATATTGAGATTTTAGTGGTACTTGGCTAGTATTCAGCAAGGCCAATTAGTGCAAGATTGAATAGCGTCAGGCTAAGAACTCCAGCTTGAGGAACACCGCTGGAAGTATAGCGTCACATAGTTGGGTCATCTTCTCCTAACACAAAGAATGACCTTGCATCCAGGTAGCTCGAAATCCACCGAAGAACTCGACCACCAAGGCCAACCACCACAAGAGCACCCAAAATGGCTTCATGTAGTACATTATCATACGCGCCTTTCACATCTAGAAACAAAGCTGTAAATAGTCGCTTACGGGATCTTTCGTGCTGAACGTACGAAACTAGATCAACGGCTTTGTCCATTGAAGGGTGGCCGCGTCGGAAACCAGCCATGGAATAAGGATAAATCTTTAAGTATTCGAGATACCACTTCAGGCGGCTTAGTATTTTCCGTTCTATTATCTTCCCTACACAGCTGGCCAGGGCCATTGGGCGGTATGAGGCGAGTTCGTGTGGGGATTCGCCCTGCTTCGAGATGGGTAACAAGCGGCTTACTTTCTAGTCGTCAGGAACATTCCCATCCTGCCTTGAGATGTTGTGAAGGCTAAACAGTTCTCTCCTTGCACCTTCCTCAAGGTTGCACAAGGCTCGGTACGGAATACCATCTGGGCCCGGAAAAGTTGAACACCTGCAGAAAGCTAGTGCCGCCTCGAGCTCCTTCATCGTAAAAGAGAGGTCCATGTGGTCGTCACGAAAACGGGGGACGTCACTTTTCACTGGAGAATCTGGACGAGTGGCTTGGTTGGCGATCTGCGCACAGAAATGTTCTGTGACATCGATGTCTCGCCTTCCTTGAAATAGCGTGAGCGCATTGAATGGAAAACGCTGTTCCGTGAGATGACGCAGACCTTGCACCGTTTTCCTAATGTGTGAGAGTGGCTTGCGAGGGCCTAGTGACTGGCAAAACGTTGTCAATCATTCCGACGCTTATCTATCTATGCGACGCCGAATCTTCTTTTTCATCCTCCTGGCTGCCCTAAGACCGTGAATTGATTTTGTAAGCCGATCGCTCCGCTCGGCGTCGAAGTGCTCCGAGTCGCTCCAACTCGAGGTTGAAGTCGTTTCATGTGGAAAATATTGTCACCGTGCGAGTGGCGTTTAGCATTGTGCTCCTAATTGTTTGCTGTAACCCAGATCATAGGCTATCACTGCAAGCAATTTCCGTGTCAGATTTGAAGTTGGTCCATTGGACTGCTCGAAGGGTCGTCCGTGGACCACAACTAGACAAGCCTTTGTTGTTAAGGTAGATTGGAATGTGATCACTTCCTCGTGTCTCAGCATCTGGAAACCACTTGACGTATTTCGCGAGGAAGTTGGAGACAAAAGCAAGGTCAAGACAGATGCCGTATGTCACCCCTCAAAGAAAAGTAGGGCTATCGTCGTTCAGGAGAGTAAGGCCATAGTTGTAGGCGATGTTTGCTAACCTGCGTCCTCTTGCATTTGTCCGCGTACTTCCACGTGCGTGATGGTGCGCATCGAAATCACCTATGATGAGCCGTGGTGCAGGACACACTCTCAAAATATCTCCTAATCTCTGGAATCGAGATTATTTGACGGCGATATATAAAGGCCTATGAGAGTATACATGAGTTTGTTCTTTTTCACAGTGATGCAGCCAAAGTTCCACTGGAAAAACTCCCGCCGAAAGTGGGCTATTGCCCCGGCAAACGGGCTCCTGTAATAATTGCGTTGACGCTGTTGTGCCTGCTAAATCTGCTTCTTTGAGGAGGCGTTCTTGCAAGCGTTTGGCATCGCGAGCTGACTCGGCGGCAAGGTTTGCAGGATCAGCCCGTCACCTTCGCTATAATCCCCGCTCGATATTTAGCACAGCTTGAAGGCTGCCGGATTACCGGTACGAAGTTGTGGCTGGCCCTGGGCCTCCCGGTTGTGTTTTTGTACCTAGACTGCAGCATTGGTTCGGTGAATGCGAGCACTCTCACAATTCTACTGTCAGTGCTCTTCTGGTGTTTTCCGTGGCTTACCCATGTGGAAGCTTCTGATGCGCTCGTGCTCAGCACGATGGCTGCGACGGGATGAATGACGTCACTCACAGAGCAGCCAATGGCGCGCGTTTGGGTAAGAGGCTGAGAACGACGTAACTGATAGCACAGCCACTGGAGACCACCCGCGACATCGATGCCGAATGCGTTTTCGTTTCTCGTGCAGCTATATGCAAGTTTCGCTGTAAGAACAACTTTTTATCAAACGACGCCTGAACATAAGTCCATAAACTCTGTGACAATGATACGGAAGGATGGCGAATGCACAGATACTTTTCTTTGAAAATTGAATAAGGTTCGATGATTTATCTTGCGAGTCGATTCTCATGACGGTGGATGGCAGCGTGATTGTCAAAGCGTGACTCACAACATTTACAGAAGGGTGCTCCGATGTGCGACAACCTATATGCCCTCCTAGCTCTATCATGCTTTTTGGCACGCATTAATGTTGGGTAGCGTCCCATCTTCTGCGTATTCCCTTTTCCGCATAACGCTAGCCCATCACACACGGCCCCCCTTCTACTGGCAAAAATTTCGGCCATGCTTGACGCCACACCTGCTGGAAGCACCCTGCCTGTCCTCCATTTCTCGCTGGACAGCGGCACAGATAGCGCCCATTCTGTCTATATGTTAAGACACGTGGGCAGAAATGTTTTCCGGAGGCGGGAGGGTGGGGAATTCGTTGTATTGGGTGAATCTTTTTTGTGTATGCCAAAGCGAAAACATTTCAGCGTGGGGGGATGGGGGAGGATGGCATGAGTTCGCTGTGCTAGCCCCTGGCTAAGCCGTTGTTCGATGCCATAGCTCTTGCTCTATATTCACGCCGACATTGTTTCTTCCACATTCATTCTCCTGTTGTTCCCCTCTTTTTATTTCTATTTTGCAATCGCTTTTTCTACTTTTTTATATTTTCATGTGCAGTTTTCTCTGTGTCACAGTGAGCGCAATAGCTTGTTTATGGGGAAAGATAACTCATCGTCATCAAGGCCCTGTAAGAACGAGAGAAAGAGGACTTCTCGTTAATAATATTGTGTTGGGGTTTTACGTCCAAACATCGCGGTATCATTAGGAAAGCCGCCGGCTGCGCAAATTCTGTTTGTCTGGTTGGAATTGAAAGCTGGCCATGCTGGTAATGATTCATAGGTGGTAGGTGCAAGACAACGCACAAAAGAAATTGGGACCGAGAAAAGGGTAGACGTTAGACGAGCGGTTGTGCTTTTAACGCTCACCGTCGCAAAGTACGCGGGCTTCTACTATTTCGCCTCCATTGAAATGCATCCTCTGCGACCGAGCTCGAACCAGCGACCTTCGCACCAACAGCCGAAAGCGCCTGTCACTGATCAACATATTCGGATAGAGCTTTTGGTGGCGCTTGTGTTCGCCCACTTTTTATCATCAAGGTACCAGGTAAAAAGAAAAGCTTTTCTATCGTTAGCGCGCTTGATATGCTGTACATGGAGCGTTACCCCAAGCGATTTCGACAGCACATGACAGCACATTCTCCTGAAATGCTAAACACCTAGAGTAAATCACTTCAAGCGTGGTAAAACTACTGAACTATTTCTTGGTGTGAGCAATTCTAGAATGTCGTCGAGCTTACGAACTGCAAGAGGTCTCGCTAGATTCTATGATGCTGTACTTGATGTAAAAAGCGACCTATAGCCACAAAAAAAAATGTTCACGTAAACCTTGACGATGTAAGCAAGAGACTGACCACGTCTGTAGAAAGGCACTTGAATTCACAAGCCTACATACTTTTTTTTTATTCTTTCAGAACTTCTTCCTAGCGGCACTCGTGCCAAAGTACCTTTTGTTAATTATTTTGCGTTACCACACCACATGCTTTCACCTTGCTACAAACATTATTAGGAAGAGTTTTAAGACATTTTAGGCAAGATACCTTGTGGGGTAACCACAGCACGCTGTGCCATTGGTGAGGCAATGAGCTGATGTCAGTACAAATCTTGGCGATATGATGCTGCCCGAGCACCCATATGTTCCTTCTTCGTTTTGCTGCCTTGGATCGAATATTGCATATATGTGCACCTGTGGGACGTATAAGAGGGAAAAAATAAAAGTATGTTAATCGGAATGTGACAATAAAGTATAGGCATTCCTGAAGTGTTCAAAGTATTGAACATTGAACAATGGTATTCTTAAAAGGTTGAACTAGGGTGCTGTTAAGATGTATTTTCTGATACCAAAAAATCTTAGCTGAGAAAGTATTATGAAAATTTTTCATATACCTAATAAATGTGTACTGTGTAGGTAATATTGGGTGCGCAGTAATGTAATACATTATAGATTAAAAGTATTGCTGCTGAGATTGCTGGTTCAGCCAACTAGGGTGAAAAATGGCTTATCACGTGGCACACGACAAAAGAAAGGATACTTCCACGATCCAAGGCTGAAGCCGCCTACTGAAGATCTTCCCAGGTTTAGCCTTGATATTTTCGGCATACTCACCACAACCTGGAACATGCAAGGGTGGGAAAGTTTGTCTGAGAAAGCGATGTTAACGGAATATTTTAAAATACGCTTTTTTTCTCACACAACTGTCATCGAAATAGCGTTTGAAAGCTAATTTGGTTCCGTACTAACCTAACAATATTGCTGTGAAGACAATAGGCTTCATTATTAAGGACGTGTCGTGAAACAAATCTACGCAATTAATGACGCTTCAGGATTTACTTACCTAATGATGTTTCTGTTAAGACAATAGGCTTCATTAATTAGGACGTGTCATGAAACATATCCAGGCAATTAACGACACTTCAGGATTTACGCAGAGTAATTCTAGAACTGCTAGAACTATGCTATTCTTTAACAGAACCTGACAGTGAGAATGTATTGGAAGGAAAGGTCTGCTTTGTTCTTATAACTCGTTATTGATTGGTGATTGGTTGCTTTTTATGTGGAGTTTAATGTCCCAAAACCACCGTATGATTATAAAAGACGCCATATTGTAGGGCTTTGGAAATTTTGACCACATGGGGCTCTTTAACGTGCACCCAAATCTGAGCTCACGGGCCTACACAACTCTTTATTGAGCTGCGGCGATTTTCTGCACATAACATTATCACCCCTCACTCCCCCTTGAATACAAACAGGCGCCATAGAACTCAGTAGTTGTCGAAGTCATTTTGAAGATTGCAAATAATACTTCGTCTGACCAATCTGCCGGAAATTATTAGGCATTGCGCTGCTAAGACGGGCTCTTGACGGCTCTATAGATTGCTTTTTATGGTCTCTTTCTTTCTCGTTTTCTGCTCACGGCATGCGTGTTGTGACAAAACTGAGCTTCTCTACTAAGCACTTTCTCTGGCGCGATTATGATAAAATTGGAGGACGTTGGAGCATCGCGTTTAACAGTGCAAGTTGATATTGCAATCGGCCTCTGAGTGTACCGCCTTCTCAAATGCTAGCCTTGCCTCAGTTCTCGGTTTTAGCCTCAACTGTGCCGCATGGAAACTAATGACTGCGCGCGTATTATGGCCCGTTTCCAGCTATCGTACATTGTCTACAAAAAGTGCAAGTGTTGAGTGCCTACTACGTGTCCTTAAGGCGACCCAGGAACGTAATTTTGAGCACTTTGTAACGAGCGGGTGTTTGAAACATCGATTCTTTGCGCAATTGTTGTGTTTTGAAGCCTGGCCCTATTATACTGTTCTGTCGCGTAAGATTACGTGCGTAAATCAAACTCTTTAACGCCCAAATTGTTTATTTAGAGTTTGCTAAGATCGTGGAGCTAAGATTGGGCCCTCGCTTACCACCCAGAAGGCCTGTGTTCGATACCGGCTTCTATTTAAGTTCTTGTACTTTTTTATTCTGTTTGAATCTTTTTTTAACAATTTTTTGAGAAAATACTTTCATGGGCCAGATGAACTGATGATGCCGACACTGACACCAAGATTTCAGCGAAACTAGCTCTGTAGTGCTATCTCATTATTAACATCTATACGGTTGCTCTTTTATGAGCGCAAATACTCTTTTCCAACAGCCCCACACAAATGTTTCGAATTCTGCACACGTGAAAGAAACTGTATTATATAGTTAGAAATTCGCCATTCGAGTGAATGCTTTGCAATTACAGAATCCGACACTTAGCACAGACAACCTGAATGAGCAGTCACAATCTTTCTAATGCCGTAATCGCTGTGGTAAACTTGAGTTATATCGTTTATGGTTCTCATAGGTTTGTGTTGGTCACCAGCAATCAAATTGTAATATTACAAAGCATGAGTAGCCATTATTATTAACCTGAGGAAAGTAGTATTAGCCGATAAATAAACTGAGGATGATTAAAGCCATGGATCATTGATCCATGATTTCATTCATCTTTTCACTTAGGTAGTTCACTCAGTAAAACTAATATTGTCTATAATGTGTTCGACCACTTAGTAAACCGATTCCGAAAAATCTTTATTAGGTTTCTTCGGCAACACTTGTACCGCACCCCAGTTTTTCTTCTTATGAAAAAAGCATGCTGTCATTTTTACCACATGCATGTGCATCGTGCTTAAGTAACTTTTTTATGTATCTTTCTTTTAAAGTGTCTTCTTTGATTCCTGAAGTTGATTACATTCATTAGTGATCAATTATATTTTGTGAAATTAAAAAATGTACTCACCTTCCATATTGATGATATCGGCGTGAGCCTAGAACCGGTAAACCAAAATGAATTCCGAAATCATTTACGCGCTTGTTTAATTACCTGTTCAATTAAAAGAATATGTACTCAAGGAAGTGCATTCGTTTGCTATTCGCTCTTGTGTTGTAAAACCTTCAACACAAGTGGTCATTGCACTCGCAACTGAACCTTGTAGCTGTAAAGATTGTTTCTTATTTGTAAATTGTTTGTAAAGTGGCGACAGGGGACAAGGGGGATATTCCTTGTTTTCGTGGGAGGCGGGGGGGCATTCTCCTTCATGTCTACCTATATTTCATTACAGAAAGACTCATATTTCATTTCTTTACAGTGAAGGACCAGCATTTTCGATGCAACAAGTGCTATTCTAGTTCATTTGTATATCACTAAGAGCACAACATTACGTTATGCGTATTTTTAGCAAAACAATCTTTCCGATTTAATGTATTTTCACGTTTATTTTACCGCTTTTTCAGTTTGTTTAAATTATACCACTGAAGATTTTACAACCTGCACGGCTTGTTTACTGCGCGCAATAGCAATGGGTGCCATTGCCAAACCAGCAAGAAGGCACTATTACCACGGCTGAAAATGTGTCAGCACCCGCATGAAGTTATTTTGTGCCATTCAGAAACGAAAAAGTTGTAAAATATTAACTCACTTACCAAGTAAGTAATGCAGAAACAGCAAAGAAGGGTAACTTCAACGAGCATCGGAAAACGCGCATTCGAAGAAACTACCCAATTGAACATTGTCGCTTCCAGGAGTGGAGGCAAAATGAGATTTTCGTGAGGCACGCCGCCACGGAACCAAAGGTGTTGCACCTAAGAGAACTGTTTCTTTGAAGCTGTTCATAGCAGGCGTGTGATGTGCCGCAGGAGGAGTAGTCTGCAGTGTGTCCTTTTATGATTGAGATGCGGCATAAAACATGTTGTCCATCTTGTTAGGGTCACAGCTCGTGCCGGTATCGTCACGACCTTCGAGACATTTATGACGAGCACGTCTTTTTTTTTTTTAAGACGAGGAGTTGTTCTTTGTGCAACGCCCGCTTTGAAATGACACCCGGCAGGTAACGTCGATGCCTGAGAAGATTGTGTTATTGGCGTGTATAAAAATATAGGTAAACGTTTTATGCCTACTTCGTTGAATAAAATCCCTCCGGGTCTATTTCCTCCAACGGCTTTTTCATAACGTACTTGAAAAAAAAGAACATAGAGTACTCACAAGAACTTGCAAGTCAAAAGGGCAGCTCTAAATGCTATACTCATTTTTTTGGTATTGAATCTTCAGAAGAAGTTTTTGTGTGCAGAACTTCTGTTCTGTCATGCTGAACTAGAAGTGGTAGATCTGAAGAAAATTGTTTGGCTACACTTCATTCGTGACTGCGAACATTTTTCTCACAGAACTTTCTGAAGTGAGACACCTTAGACTGCTTCTATTGTTGACGCAGCTATCAAACATTCTATATATGGTCCACCGCAGTTGTGTTGCCGTTAAAGTGCTTGGCTGCATATATCAACCATGCCGGAACAAAACGAGCTGCGTACGTAACATAGGCCGTTTCAAGCTGTCCTATAATGTGTACACCAATTACAATTCTCAGGTGCTTATTTAGCGTCTGTGAGGTGACGTACGAACATACCTTAACATGCGAGAACGCGTGCTAAAGAAACAGCTTCCAACACAAGCCAATAATATTATGTTCCGTGTTTAAAGACGATAGTCTTTCTTGCGGGCCCTAAACGGAATAATTTTGATCCGTCTGTCTGTCTGCCTGTGCATTTGTATGTTTGTCCACCCTTAACAATACCCCAAACGGCCAGCCCCATCTACAGCGCCCACAAATAATGCTCAAGTTTCAGCATTCATACTTGTGCGATTGTAAATTAAAAGCAATTACTGCGCATATTTGAGGCACTATAACAACACGTGAAAATCCTGTATGTGTCCTTTTTTTTACTACAAATGGCATACATAAGTAATTCTAAAGACCATAGCATTTATCACGTTGCGCTGACAATGCAACGCTTGCACTAAAAGGCAAGTGTTTTCATCGCTTTGCTGAGGCAACACGGTGGTGGCACCTATCTGTCGCCTTGCGTTCTACACCTTAACTCCTCCGAGACTGGCGAGTGCGCCGTGCTCATCATTTTCAAGATAATTGCCAGATAACGCTCATGTCGCACGTGTGACGTGACTTGATGCGCGATTTCGCCTCCACTGCACGTTCGACGCAGTCTAACGCAGCGCCTCCAGGATACCATTCACCAATTTTCTCGCGCAGAGCATCAAATAAACGTTTTGTTCACTCTCTCCAGACTCAGCCGATTGACTGACAATCCTCCTTTTTTTCTCTCTCTCTCTTTTTCTTCTCTTTCCTCTCTCTCTGTCATCTTTATGCCCCCTTCCTATTCCCCCAGCGTAGGGTAGCAAACCGGGTATGTGCCTGGTTAACCTCCCTGCCTTCCTTCTTGTTGTTTATCCCCCCCCCCCTCTCCAGACTCAAGACTGTCGTCTTTCGATGACATTTGCAGTGTAGCATCCAGATCTGGAGCCAATTTTTTTAAATGACTTTAGAAGACGGCTCAGTCATAGAGTTTCCTATAATTAACCAGAGGGGACTTGGGCACTGCTATCCTTCAGCGACCTTGGGAATGATGCGTTGTACACTGAATTTGCCTAGTTTTCGTACTTGTGAGCGGCGAAAAGCACTTGTGGCTGCCGTTTATAGGCTGTGTATCGGTTCTGCTATCGAATGCAAAGATCGAACCCTTTTGAACTTTGTGACCTGATTTGAAATGGTATAAGAGTAGTAGATTGATGTGGTGAAGCACATCCCCTGAACACTCGCTGATTTCTGTTTCGTTACAAAAAAGCCCCAAGTCACATGAACACATAGAGTTTCCTAATATTCACTACATGGAATTCTGGCACTAGTTTCTATGGGAGCTGTAACGCATGGTGCCCCAGATGGCATGGAAATGATGGCTGGTACAAGTATTTGTCTAATCTTCATACTTCTGGCCTTTTTCGGGCTTGGTGTGTATTCGTGTGGTTCGGAGCAGTTTTCTCACGAAACAAACACCAGCAAATGTTCAATGGTTGCACTTCACATCGTTATTGTTTTAGGCTTACCATTTAGAATCTGGTCACAAAGTACAAAAGGGCTTGTTCTTTCCTTCAAACCAAAAGTGCAACTAGCAATAAACGAAGCCGCAAGTACGATACGCCGCCTGCAAGTACGCAGATTTGGCAAATCCATGTACTACCCATTATTCCCATGGTCACTGAACGATCGCAGCGCCCGAGTCCCTTCTAGTTAATTTTAGGAAACTCTATGCACGAACACAGACGCAGCCACAAGTACGAAGATTAGAAAAATGCGTCTACTAACCGTCATTTCCATGCTCGCTGAAGTGCCATGCATTGCAGCTCCTGTAGACACTAGCGCCAGAACTCTCTCAAATGGATATATAGGGTACTCTATCGGATCAATGGCGCAAAACTTCCTTACCACGCAGACACCCTGGGTCGATTCGGACACCTGTCCGGCCCGGTGGAACAGTGTGTATGGTGCCCAGCTGCTGATCAAAAGGTCGCGGGTGCGATCTCCACCATGGCGCTTGCATTGCAGCTGAAGAATAAATGGTCACTGGACTGTGTACTGCACATTTGAGTGCATGTGAAGAACACCAGATGGTAAAACATTTCAGAGCCCACGACTTCTACGTCCCTCATGTTGATATCGTGAATTCGGAACGTAAAAGCCAAAATATTGTTGTTTATACTATTCTTTCAGTGGCCTTGAAGCGCGGGTACACACCTCAGACGAAGTAGGAACTACACATCACGAGTGCTCATTAACAACTGCTGTATCTGCACCTTAAAAGGACGCATTTATACATGAAAGTGTACATGCCAAAAAGCCTATGAAGACAGTACGAGCAGCATGCAAATTGTTTCAATAAAGATCTTGGCTGTGAACTATTTTGCATTTCAACTCACAGTCATGTGGGAACAATGATGAATGCAAAATACACTTACCTGGATTCCTGAAAATATCATAGGCTTAAGTATTTATGCGCGTAGTTTAAAGAAAATTCCGAAACAGAACGCTTGTTTATTTTTATTTAGCAATGGGCATTAGCAGGATTTCCAATGCCACGCCAAATGACAATATTACTAAAGAATGTCTATGCTCTGTGAGGCGTAGAAGCTCACATCGGCCAATTTAACCAACATAAATGCGACCACAAAACTAATATACCACTACTAAGCCAAGCTATTAAAACTGATTTAAATGTTTTTTTACGCATAATTGGCTTTTGATACACCCTTTTTCCCTTTAAGAACAATGGTACTTATGGGTACTGGCCAATTATTTTGGCGCCGGGAGAAAAAAAAACACACCCTTAGCCCTCAGCACCGACTTTCAACCAGCGAAGCTGAAACGTGTTGCCACAGGTAGTTGCCGAAGTCGCCGCTTAAGAAAACGTGCCACTTGACAAACTCCCGCCCAAAACGGGTGTTGGACACGGCGAATGCGTTCACCAATCGCCACGTCGACGCTGCTCTGCGTGAAAGGCCACTTCCTCTGCTGATCGTAGTCGCTTGCCTTCAGCTCAGAAGGCTGCCGGATCCTTGATACACACTCGTCACTTTTGGTCCACCACAAGGACCTGTTCTTATGCCCACACGGCTATACACATTGGCTCGGTGAACATGAATCCTCTCACGAATCGCCTGTCGGCATCTTGAAAAGCTCTCTTCTGTTCGGGCGTTCGTTCAATCGCTGCCTTACTTATGTGGAAGTTCTAAGTTATCATTGGTGCACGTGAATACGGTGGCACGGCTTCAAAAAGATGAACGACGTCACTGACGGCGCTGTCAATTTCACACGCGCTTGGGTTCAGGGTAAAGAATGACGTCAGCGACGAAGCTCGCAAGCCAGAATTTGCAAGGCGAGCCATCTGTGTGTCATGCATGCGCCATAAATTGCTCGCCTCGGCGTTCCGAGTAACGTTCTTTGGTTGGTGTCGGAAAAAACTTATACCAAAGCTCAAGAAGTTTCATCGCAGTCATTTCAATGCCCCAGAAATCAGCAAGAAAAAGAGGCATGAAATTATCCCATACACTCCCAGACCTGAGCATGGTTTGAAAAATATTGGTACTCGTTATGGCATAAACGTGTTATTTTCAGCACGTAATAAAGAGAGTAATGTGTTTTTCTATGAATTGACCGTTATGTCAGCAGCCAAGAAAGAGAACTATTGTGTCTCTAATCATGCCCACAAATGTGCGCCTTGTGCTACTGGCATAGTTTATCCCATTCCACTGTCTTGTAGCTGCCAAAGCGCAGGTCAAACGGGGCGGTGCATAAACATGTGCTTGCGAGAGCGTGAGCTAACGCTATCAGTTGTTGCAATCATGTCTCATTTGGCAGCTTATTGTAGCTTATGCGGTTGTGTGCCCCACTCGCAGAAAACAACTATCAAATATACACATGTTGATCAGAGCACGCGTGAAATAGCTGAGGCAGTTTTCATTAGATCCAATAACAAAAGCATAAGTCATCCATTTATCTCTCAACAAGGTGAATAATTTAACTACTTGTTTGACAAGACAGGAATCATGCTGTGTTGCAACACATGTGCACATGTGCACAGTTTGTATGAGCCATTGTTCTCTATATATGTTTTTTTTTTCCTTTTCCTAATAACACTCATTTGTGAGCTCAGCGCTGTGTCTATTCTCTACATGTTCATCTCTAACCCGTTGCGCTGTAGAATACGCTACAATAAACATCCACCAACTTGCTCCCCTCGCGATTCTGCTTAAACACTGTTGCTACAAGAAACAAAATCTGTCGCATTCATTGCACGCGAAGGTCAATCATTTTCGTGGTTCTAACTCCCGTACTCCAGAACGTCCATTCACTCAATGCTTCACCTTCACTTGAGAAAGCCGATGGGAGTGCCACCTCTAGAAACGGCAAGTCACTGCACATCAGGAATAATCTGCTGCGATCCTCGAGTAGCGAAACGCCATTTTCAGCCGAGCAGTGGTGCACTGCTCAACTCTGTCAAGTGAAGGGTGAAAGTAGAGTCAAGGAGCGTTTGTGAATACGGGAGTAAGACCCACCCGCTGCGCTAGAAGTGACTGCAGCTCCGTAACACCTGTCAGTCGCCGAGTGCTGCACAAGGAGGGATTACATTGAACAGCTTTGTCTCAATTTATTGTTGTACGCGGTATTGCCGTCGCCGCAATTTCACAGGGCTACCGATTACGCGCATAATCTTGCTGTTTGGCATTCAGTAGACGCGTCGTTTTGCCAAGAAATCAGCGTAAGTAGTCGTTCCTCGCATACGTTCGATTCCTTGGTCTCGCTCCAAGCGCACAAAACGGGCACGAAATGCCTGTCTCATAAATTTAGCTCATCGCCATTCAGTGTTCGCGAAAGCGGAACACGGCGCGAGAGCTGTTAGACATAGTTCGCGGTACTTACGCTATTGACACCTGCAACAAACGCGACGGAAACAGCAAATGCGACGAGCCCCGCAAAACGCGACGCGAGTTTCAGGGCCACGCTGCCCCATTGTTAGGCCCGTGGTATACGATCGGTCTATAGGAACAACGCGTCGGACTGTAGGCGAGCTATTCATGCTGCGCGAGAAACAAGAAAAGGTTTTGTAGCATTTAGCACCGTTATTTGACGAGACGGGCTCATCTATTAAGATGTCGCGTAGGAATTTGAAACGTTTCAACGTTCTCCAGGTCAGGCCGGCATAATTGTGAACGTGCGTACCAGACTTTGGCGTTGTGTGGCCAAAAGTAACGGATAGCATCGACAAGAGACGACTTGTGGCGAAGACATGCGGGATGTCTTCCTTGTCGTGCTGTTTTGTTTCGTCTTTAAGCAGGTGAGCTCCTAAGTTCTGAGTTTTTACTTTGACTGAAGCAAAATTAACAGTCTTTGAGTGAACTTGCGACGTTCGTAGCGTCAATAAATACTATATGAAGGTATAAATATTCCAACTCAAGTACTCTTGAGACACTTCAGCCACCTGAGCTAATGAGTGAGGCACGTTGTATTTTGAGGCAGAAATATTCACACGAACGTCGCCCATATTACAAATTAAATTATTACGAAAGCGGCAGCTGCCAACCACTACTAAATTTTCTAGCGCAACGTACGTTAACATGACACAACATACACCACAGCCATAATGCTTAAGCGGCTGAGAGAGAGAGAGAGAAACGAGAAGAAAGGAAGGCAGGTAGCTTATCCACATGCTAGTATCTAATATACCACCCTACACTGGGATTGGGGAATAGGCGGTTGAAAGAGAGCGAGTGTGTTAAAAAATAAATAAGAGAAAAAACACGGACCCACACGCACACACAAAATCAGTCCACTCAAAGGCGTTTTGACAGACCAGTAATTCGCAAGAAGTCCCGTAGTGCTTGCGCGGCCTTCTTCTGTGATGAGGAGTTGTGACTATGGCGCAGAATACTTTCTTCTGACAGCGGCTGGTCATCTAACCTGTTTAGTTTATTAGAAAGGTGTTGTCTTTTCATGTTGTATTTCGGGCAGTCACACAGGATATGTCGAATTGTTTCTTCATCTCCGCAGTGTGCACAGTCGGCGGTGTTGGCCATACCTATGCGGAACGCGTACGCACGGGTAAACGCGACTCCCAACCATAGTCTGCACAGAGCAGTAGCGTCGCCTCGTCGAATGTTTGTTGGAAGCTGTATGCTTAACGTTGGATCAAGGGATCCTAATCTTGCATGCCTAAAGAGAGGTTCATTCCAAAGAGCGATGAAGCGTTGGCGAACAGGCATGCGGAGCCTCTTAGCAGCGTCCGTTCTTGAGAAAGGTATTGACTGGTCGTTGTCTTCTGTATGGGCTGAACGGGCAGCTTGATCAGCTCGTTCGTTACCGATAATTACACAGTGGCTTGGCAACCACTGAAATATAGCGTGGTGCCCTTTCTATGTTATATGATTTAGCGTTTCTGCTGTTTCAAATACCAACTGCTCGTGTAGACCACGGTGTATATTTGACAGAAGTGAATGCAGTGCAACCTTGCAGTCGCAGAAAATCGTCCACCGTTGCGTGCTTTGGTCGTTAATGAAACGAAGCGCAGCGCGAAGCGCTGCAAGCTCTGCTGCCGTTGTTGTGGTTGCATGAGCTCTTCTGAATTTGATGGTTGTGGCGTGCGTTGGAATAAAGACCGCCGCAGTTGAGCTGTTTGGCAGGACGGAGCCGTCGGTGTAGACGTGGGTGTAGTTTTGGTACTTCTCGTACAGCAGAAATAAGGCGAGCTGCTTAAAGGCTGGTATTGAGAAATCTCGTTTTAGGGGCGAAGCTCCTTATAGCGGCACCCGTTTGTCCCCCATAGTATGTAACAACTATAACATTTTGACCTCCAAGGTGGTGCCGGTGAGAGACTTCTTCTGTGCGCTGTTGAACAATAAAAAACAGTGCTCAGTGTACATGTCAATTGCTGCTAATGGGGAATGAGAGACAGGAGAATTCGGCTTTTAGTTAACGCGCAGGCTGCGATCACCATTAGCAGCCATTGGTATATACATTGAGCACTATCTGACAAGAAAGGATTGCAACGTTATACTCGCTGGGTGTAACCTCCTTAGCTTTAGAAAGGTTTAGCGAGCGTTGAGCCGCAGTGCCATGAATACAATGAACTTGTATATACCATCAATGAAGTCGAGGTGGTTAAAAATGGGAAGTAGATACGGAGCGCAAGCCTTAAGAAAATAAAAGCCGAATTCTCCGCCTCTCATTTCCCATTAGCAGCCATTGGGATGTACATTGAGCACTATCTGACTGAAAAAGTTTGCTACGTCAGACTCACTGGGCGTAACCTCCTTGGTTTTCGCAAGGTTTAGCGAGCGTTCGGCCGCAGTGCCATGAATACAGTGAACTAGTATATACCATGAACTCGAGGTGGTTAAAGGTGGGAAGTGGACCCGAAGCGCAAGCCGTAAGAAAGTGTGCGTGTGCCACCTCTCGTTTAGTCTTTGGAATGTCCGCTGGATGGCGGTGCTTCTATATGGGGAATATATGATGAAAAGATGCGAGATGGTGGTACTTGGAGTGTTGAATAGATGGACGAACGGACACATAGACAGATGCGTGGATGGACGCATGAACGGACGCAGGGGCGGCTGCATGGACGAACTCAGAGACGGACGCATGAACAGACGCACGCACGGACGGGCTGATGGACGCATCAACGGTCACACTGACGGACGCATGGACAGACGGAAGCAAGAACGAATGGACGGACGATTTTTTCGCCCCACTCTCCATCATTCACTCATGGTGCTGCCATTTTTTTTCTGGATGCCTGGTATCGTCAGGTTGATGACTGGCTGTTTCAGGCACCATGGAGGAATTGAAGGTCTCGCCGCGGGCGTAAAACCAGTTGGTAGGGGGTCACCATGCGCAGTTACTGTTCGACAAAAGGAAGTATGAGGCCTATCCACTGGTAGAAAGACTAGAAGATGACGGGGAGTCCGGGCCACATGCTTTATGTGTGCTCTCATAGCTTTAATTTCATTATGGCTCTCCATGAGGTAGTCTTTGGCTGAAGCTATAGTCATCACTGTTGAGGCACCCTGAGGCAGACCTAGACAGATTCGAAGCGCCTGTGTCTGAATGCTTTGTATCATGCGTCGACCTGTTTTGCTCGCGTTTGATAATGCGGGCAGACTGTATTGTAGAAATGCAAAGTAAAACACCCAGTACAGTCGTAAAGTAGCATTGAGCTGCATTCCCCAAGTATTTCCAGCGAGAAACTTGTAGAGATGGCCTATACCCGTCAATCGCTTTTTGAAATAGAACACATAAGAGCTCCATGATATATCTCTGTCAATTACTGCACCCAAAAATTCGTTAGATCGAGAATATGGTATACTTTGACCAATAATTGACCCTCTGTAATTTGCCGTGGGTTTGCGCGTAAATGCCAGAAGAGCGCACTTTCAGGAAGAAATTTCCAGGCCTCGCTTGCGGAGGTACAAAGCAGTTGCAGTATAGCAGCTCTCTGCATTCTCGCTCGTTACTGGAGGCGAATTACCTCAGATTTCCAGGCGCAGATGTCATATGCGTATGTTTACAGACAAATATTCTTTGGTAGGCGCGTATGGAGAGCGATCAGTGTTAGATTGAGTAGCACAGGGTTCAGTACACCACCCTGAAAGACACCGCGACAACTTAAATGTGCAGAGGTGTTCACGGCCTCCATTCTCACAAAAAAGGATCGCATTTGGAGATAGATGTACTCCACTTTACCATTCGGCACCCACTCCAATCTCTTCTAGTGCGGCAAGGACGGCTTCATGAGTAACGTTATGGTAGGCTCTTTTGACGTCAACGAACAGAGAGGCGCAAAGATGCTTATGGCCTTTCACGTGTTCAGCATACGTTATTAGGTCGACGACGCCATCGATTGATGATAGACCACGTCGAAAGGCAGCCATGGCATTATGGTATATCTCATGATACCCGAAGTACCAGGCGGCCCAGGATCATTCTCTCGATCCCTTTACCAACGCAAGTTCAGCGGCTGAAACTCACATTGATTGCAAGGCGTAATAATAGGTACAGTAATGATGCAGAAAAGATTGCCACTGGTATCGATATGGCCAGTTGTATTCCATTTTGCAAGGAAGGGGTGGCCAGCAAAAAGCCCTCGTAGAAATAACTGTGAGTTTGCGATAAAGAAAACGTTCCTGGCCTCTTGAGCAAAAAAAAAAAAGAAAACTACACAATGTGATAGCCACACCTGCTGATAAGCATTTAACAAGCGTTTGTTTGACATGTGGGATTTGCAATCTAACAGAACGACGAGCTGCACTTCGCCGATCCGATGGCCAGCCCTGCTTTGAAAAATTGAATGTGCTATCCACGTCGTATGAAACCAAAACAGAGGCAAGGTTTTGTGATGACACAGTGCACGCCGTCTAATTATCACTATTGACGGGTGCACGCATCCTGTTCGGCAGCTCTGCGCAATAATGCATGCCTGTACGTGGTGATAAGTGTACAATGCCCACTATACTATCGCGAAGGCTTACCGCGTTCGAGTTTCATTTGACGCTGGTAGAACTTGACAATTTCATCTCACTATCATCACGCTCGGAAACGATGCAGTGCCACGTGTCGTAGTTTCGTGGCTGCACGCGGCCAGCGTTCACTTGCGCTAGTCGTTTTGCGTTGGGAATGTACACCATGGTCTACTGTCAAAGAGAACTCTCGAATGCACGCCATAAATATTCCTGGCCCTCTAAGAGCAAGTGCATTCAGAAACAATCTTCACAGAAGTCAATATTCTGTCAATAGGAGTCGGAACATTTTATCACAAGTGGTCGTATGCATATCCTAAGTCGCTGCAATTCCATAGTATAGCAAAATCTAATCATGCTGCTCATGCAGGTATTCCCTTTAACAGTGGACCCGTCTGCACATACGTAGTGGGTCAACCAGGCAAGTGTGACACTAAATTTGAGCTAAAGCTAGCATCAGTTGATTGGCGACATAAGTTTCAATGGAGCTCATTAACGAAACGGCAGAGTAACCTCAAGGAGTGCTGAGAAAAAAAGTGGCTGCTGTAGCGTGCGATATAAAGAATATCGATCAAGTGTCGACCTGCCTAATGTCCCCGGGGGCCTATAGGCACGTTTCAGAACCATACAAATTAGGATTGCGCATTCTTCTTTCTCTCTTTGACTGTTATTTATTACTAAAGCTAGCATCAGTTGAATTGCGACATAAGTTTCAATGGAGCTCATTAACGGAACGGCAGAGTAACCTCAAGGAGTGCTAAGAAAAACGTGGCTGCTGTAGCGCGCGATATAAAGAATATCGAACAAGCGTCGACTTGCCTAACGTCCCCGGGGGCCTATAGGCACGTTTCAGAACCATACAAATTAGGATTGCGCATTCTTCTCTCTCTTTTTGACTGTTATTTATTACAACAATCAAACCTAAGAAGAACTATACACCCTTCTACTCCACTTGAACCCTCCCATTCATTACGATCAAAGTATTCTTTATGGACTATTATCTCCCCTTGACATCAGCTGCCTAATTTTTCGGTGTGTTAAAGGTGTCGCTTGGCTCTGCTTTGCTTAGTAAGCTCCCCAAGACGGGAGTGATCGTGGCTCAAGAAACAGCAAAGAACTTGAGTGAAGCTTGCTTGATACCACCCTCTCCTCAAAAGAGTTGTCTGGGGCGTGGTGCTATTGTAGTCCTTGCTGGACATTTACGCGATATTCTTCGTATTGCGCGTGAATGTATGTCTAGTCAGCTGACTGTTCCATAAGAATCTGCCCGTTGGTGCCGTTTGAGCCCGAAACGAGAAGTACAAGTGTCCACTTGCTGACTAATTATAAATCGTAAATACTAGGCACATTTCCAAATGACTTGCGTGTATGTCGACGCGCAAAGTGGAAAAATAATGACGCGGTTGGTGTAGGCAATATCAACGTATGAATGTATATCAGCTAAAGCATCCAAGTGGCCTACGTGTTGTCGCCTGCTGACAGAGAAAAAACCTACGACAGAGAGCAATACGAGCTGGAATGTTTTCGCAACGATTGCTTCCAATGTACTTTTATGCGAGAGGAAGAAAGAGAGAGAGAGAGAGAGAAGAAACCTAATTGAAGCGCCCCTGCTGGGGTCAAAGGTGGCAGGAAGCCTGAGAGATGGACCCCATTGTGACCCCCCTCTTTAGGCAGCGGCCAACTCTTGAATCCTGGCGGCGTCTTCGTCCAGCCGGACAGCCCAGAGCGCTTGCTCGGCAGCAAAGCGTCCCACTGCTCGGCAATGGTGATTGTGAATGTAGGGTTTGTGCTGCATTCAATTGAGTGAGTAGCTGCGGGACAGGCCTATTTAATATGGTCGAGCTCGGTGTTAGGTGCGCCGCACGCTTTGCATTGTAGTGTGTGAACAGCGGGGTAAACACGGCTGTACAGTGACGGACAGGGGAAAGCGCGTGTCTGTAATAGACACCAGAAAGTGGACTGCTGCTTACTAAGGCACTTGTCTGGTGGTGGGTATTTAAGTCAGGCCTTGCAGTAATACATTAGGATTTCTCTAAAGAATGTGGCGTACGAAACTGCAAGATGCACCTTCACGCTCAGCACTTAGCAGTTGCGCAGATCCAGAAAAATCTCAATTGTTCTTTTTTTTATAAATAGAGGCTTTGTTTCTTTTCGAAATGATAATATATGGTGTGAAATGAAATACCACTTCTCGGGATGCCTTCAAATTTCGGAGTTAATGTTATTAACTGCTCTCCCGAACGTAGCGCAATGGCATAACTACCGCAAGGGCCCTTTTTGAACATAAGTGAAATATTAGAGGCCAGCGTACTTATTTTCCGAAGGCTTTTTCTAAACCATCTCTCGTAATAATTTGTTACTGCGTATGTACTTTAGGCATGTGCATCTGTGAAGCGGGAAACAGCGTAGCGGCAGAAGAAGAGGACATTCGGCTTGTGGCAAGAGGTCATTGATGCGCGCTCGCCGTATACCTTCGAGTCGACCGTTACGTCGCCTCTGAGTGAACCCCTCTCGTAGATGTAACATAGTGGGGGAAGTGCTGGGTATGGCATGTCAACGTACCACGGAGCCACAGCTGTACGGAGTTCGCTAGAGCCATCGTCTTGCCTGTCTACCATCGACAAGAGTCGGCATGGCCCCGAGCGAAGGTCAAGATTCAACCACCTCAGCCACGTGCTAGTCTACGCCGGCTACACCTAGGCATCGCTACACGGAAACCCGCCGGTTCGCGGGAGTGCCAGGAGAAAATGTGGAGGCGTGACTAATGCACTACGAAAGGGTGAACCGGTACAACCACTGGAACTCGATCGATGAACTCTCTAACGTCGCGTTGTTTCTCACAGACACCGCCCTGATGTGGTATGAAGACCACGAAGACCACAAAGAGTCCTTGACAACATGAGCTCTTTTTGCTCAAGGGCTGAAGAAGTGCTTAGGTGACTCCGACTCGAAAAATAAAAGCGCGGAGTGGACCCTTGCTCAAAGAACTCAGACTCCGGGAGAAACGCGCACTACTTATATAGAGGACGTTCTTAATCGTTGCAAGATTATAAGCCCGCAGATTTCTGAAGAAGACAGGGTCGGACACCTCTTGAAAGGCATAGCAGAAAAGTTTACAACTTTCTGATAAACAGAATGACCTCACCTCTGTCTCTGACGTCCAACATCACTGCCGTACGTTTGAAAAACTGAAAACTCGTGGCATTTTCCCGAAATTTGGTAGGCTGGAAAATGTGACAACGGTCACCAGTGTCGAGGTGAGCCCACCCACTCACCTTGCCGCTACTATTTGGGCAATAGTGCGTGAAGAGCTGCAGCGAGAAGATGGTTGGGTTGACGACACCATTCCTCACCCGCCTACCAGTCCACCCTACTACACGGCAGTGCCATTAGCTCCTTTGCCACCATCGTTATGTGTGACAGACATCAACTAAACTAGAACTCCGTGACCAGACAAGCAATATGGACAACGCCTTCGTCACGGCCCCACCATACAGAGGCGGGCAGCCCCCGTTCGGCAAGGTCATCGTCGACCCTTCACAGCTGAGTGGTCTCAGCATTGGTTCGGCGCCTCGCCGTGGTAGCCTAGTGACTGAGGTACTCGACTGCTGACCCACAGGTCGCGGGATCAAATCCCGGCTGCGGCGGCTGCATTTCCGATGGAGGCGGAAATGTTGTAGGCCCATGTACTCAGATTTGGGTGCACGTTAAAGAACCCCAGGTGGTCGAAATTTCCGGAGCTCTCCACTACGGCGTCTCTCATAATCATATGGTGGTTTTGGGACGTTAAACCCCACATCCATTCATCCATCATCATTGTTTTGGCGAACGTCCCCTATCATTCTGCTACTACTGCGGCTTTGAAGGCCGCATTGCCAGGCATTGCAACTACGGGAAGATGCCGCGGTTCGACTGATCGCCGAGATATAAGCGTTCTGGAGATACATGAGCACCGACATTCCCGGGAAGCGCGTCTTACGAGATCCCAAGACCACTACGAAATCAATCTGCGGCCTCGAACCGCAGTGTGACATCACCGCCTGCCCCTCGCGTCAAGCAATCACCGTCTCCTCGGCGCCGCCACTCTTCGCCTCCCACGGAAAACTAGTCGGCGCGGCCTTTGGAAGTGGGGTCGCCAGATGGTCTTCGATTTCAACAGAAATACCTCCTTTGGCTTACATGTTTAAAAATAACGTTCGAGTTTTTATCGATGAAGTACTAACAATAGTGTTGGTGAACACAGGTGGAACCATGTCAGTAATGGGTTTTGTTTTCACCCGCCTCCTTGGACGAAAACTTATGCTTCGCTGGGACCGTCCTGATACGTTTCGTGGAGTGAGCGGAAACCTGTTGGTGTCTGCACCGTGACTGTTAGTTTGGCGTACCAGACATTTGTTGAATTGCCTGCTTGTTCCTCATACTTCGCATGACGCCATTCTGGGACTCAATTTCTTGAATCTATGTGGTGCCATTATCAATTGCCACACAGGGCAAATTACAGTAGCTTCCGATATCCCAGTTGCATTTGTGAAAAACTCGTCCTCTCAAGAAAGTGTTCTTTGCGTGTCCGTGGACACAACTGTGCCGCCATTGTCTGCAATATGTGTCCCTGTTGCCTATTCACCAGCAAACGAGAAAACAGTTGACGCAAACATGGAACCCGTTCATTTCAGTTGCATAAAAAAGACTGTTCTAATACTTTACTGGACGCTATCGATCGCGCGAGGGCATATTGGTTTATGGTTGATAAGCTGCTCTGATGAACCTACAGTGCTGCCGGAGGGTCTGAAACTTGCAAACATTCGTGAACATCAAGTATTCCAACCTGCTATCCTCGCACAGAGCAACGCGTCGCCACGGTGGTATAGTGGCTAAGGTACTCGGCTGCTGACCCGCAGGTCGCGGGATCAAATCCCGGCTGTGGCGGCTGCATTTCCGATGGAGGTGGGAATGTTGTAGGCCTGTGTACTCAGATTTGAATGCACGTTAAAGAACCCCAGGTGCTCAAAATTTCCGGAGCCCTCCACTACGGCGTCTCTCATAATCATGTGGTGGTTTTGGGACGTTAAACCCCACAAATCAATCAATAAATTGCAGAGAGCAATTATTCTCCGGATAAGACCCATTGCAATAATCTGAACGCCAGGGGCACCATCATTATGGCAATGATTGACAAGTCACTCAGCACCAACGAACTTAGTGAACTGGCAAGTATTCTGCTCGAACATGATGGTCTTTTCAATTTCGCTCAGCACGATCCACCGTCATTCCCTGCTTCTGGTATAAAGCGCTGACTCGATACGATATCTCACAGGCCTCTTTGACAGAGACCATATCGTGGGTCGCCTTCAGAACGCGCAGTGATCAATTGCCGTCACGTCGCCTCTGAATAAACCCTTTTTGTAGACGTAACAATATATTTCTTTCGGGACGTAAGAAAACAATGTAACATACTAGCTATCGAAAGAAGTAACTGTCAAACGATTCTAGGAGGGGGTGGGGGCGGGAAGGCGTTCAGAGGGTGGCGTTGCAAGTGCAGTGCCCTTCATTCCGATTACCGCGTGTCAAGGTCTTTCTGAACCCCTTTTTCGGGCCAAATAAGCGGCCCTTCTCTCCTTGTATCAAGGTAAGACAGCCTTCTTTCTGTTTCTTGTACACTAAGTCACTTGAGAACTGCGCTTGGCTCTCATGGCACTTCATAGCAAAGTGCTTTTTGATTCAAGGTACTGCTGTCTGCATCACTTTTAATAGGTTTATTTATTCAATGTGTCTGTAATGTGTCGCTTACGCATAAGTATATACGCTGAGTCGGTCGTATTGTCATCCTGTCAGTAGAATATTGTGATAAAAGTTTTTATTTTATTGCACATGCCATTGCGTTTAGCCTTTTTTATTGCCTAACAGTTGCGTGACGTCATTCATGATCCGTCACCTGTACCAATAATTTTTGCTATTTGTTAATTTTCTTTTGTAAAAATTTATGTACGCCCTTGTGATTGTGCTCCATCACTGATACGCGTGAGAAGTTCACCGTCATTCAGGAGTTTCTGTTTTTAGCCTTGCCATCAACTACCATCACTGTGTGAAACAGAATCAAATATTGAAATTAAACAATAAAATAAGAGATTTTCAGTGTTTTATCTCATGACTATTATTGTTTCGCCGTGGTCAACTGCCAGCCAACATGCAAAAACACTGATTTGCGACAGCTGGTAGTTGATTCGAAGGCATGTAAAACTACTTCTGTTTGAATCAAAAAGTTCAATCATGAAAAAGTTTCGGGAAGTGTCAGAACCTCTTCAACTCCCGCATAGCTATGATCCTGGTTAGAATGGCCACACTAAACTGCATTATACATGGAAAGGGTAAGCGCACGTCTGTTGTATGTGACAAACTTTTAAGACAGGCAGACAGACAGACAGAAAGACAGAAAGACAAAGAACCTTAACGTAAACCTTGAAAGGTAACACGTTTTTTTTGAGCCCATTGCACCACTCCATCATCATTCCAAAACGTTTATTTCCATGTATTAACCAGGCGTTTCACTGGCCTAATCTACTGAGCTTACAAGTTCCTGCTTTTTTGCAACTTCTCTCTTTTTTGCAGGTGTTTTCAGAAGCGATAAATTCACCAGGTGAGAAATCGACTGTTGAGTGCTCCCTGCATGTATTCATTTTTGTAACCTTCAGTACCGTACAGCAGTTCTTGGCTTCGGGAAGCGCTACAGCTATTCAATGCTTGTCTTTGGCAATGTTTGTTGTCTAAATGGCTGCATGCGGTTTGAAGTATAAGATTTACGATAGCAAACAAAAATGAACACTTCGTAATGTTTTTTTTTTCAGCCTGCACTTAAGCAGCTCTAACTAAAAAAGTTCCCAGACACTTTTGAGGAGAAACTGTTGCTTCTATATTTAGGAAGGATGCACAGAGGCGGACCTTCTATGCCTGGTTTCTAATCAGTGTATAAGCGTTCGGCCAATTGCTTGCTGAAAACAATGTCACCGCCCCGCCGCGGTGGTCTAGTGGCTAAGGTACTCGGCTGCTGACCCGCAGGGCGCGGGTTCGAATCCCGGCTGCGGCGGCTGCATTTCCGATGGAGGCGGAAATGTTGTAGGCCCGTGTGCTCAGATTTGGGTGCACGTTAAAGAACCCCAGGTGGTCAAAATTTCCGGAGCCCTCCACTACGGCGTCTCTCATAATCATATCGTGGTTTTGGGACGTTAAACCCCACAAATCAATCAAACAATGTCACTCGTCAATGCACTAAGACGTTGTAACTTGGTATATGGAAGCATTACAATGTTTACTATTTTTTCACTGTGGAATAAAAATTTTTTTTCTGCAATGGTAGTGAACAGAAAGTCTGTGGCCGAAGAGTCTGCAGTTGGCTCGTATAACGATGTGATTACAAATAAACATGTTCTCACGTGACTCGGCAAACTATCGCCACAATTGTTCGAAGATGCCGGCAAATGCTACTTATCGTATGAATTTCCTCGGGCAGCAGCGTGCACCTTTTTTGCAGTGAAAGTGACGTCTGTACTCTAACAGGCGTGTCAATGATACGTGAAACAACGACCAGGCTATGGAATGCCAGTGTAATCAACGTATTGCCATGTCCACAGTATGCCTAAAAAGACAGATGCAGCTCGTATACACTTGAATCAAAGAAAAAAAAACACGGCATAGGCTGCAACCTGGTGATTGCTTCACATGAAAACAATCCCACAATGCGCGCGGACCGCCCATTTTCTAGCGTGGAGACTGAAGCCCAGTCAAGTGGTATCTATAGTATTGCATGTGTGTGTATTGTCGACCAAAGAATGTATGCGCAAGTGAAGCAGGGCATAATACAACAGATTGTGCAGACGTGATAATCGCTGAATGCTGAGCGTGTGCGTTCTGGTACGAAGATGAAAGGCTTTGTGACTGAGGCAGTTTCTCTTTCCTTTCTCGAAACAAGTGAAAAATAGCACTTCTTTTTTTTGCATGAAGTCCAAGGCCTGACACGCAAGTGCGTTTTTTTTTTCAGAGATATTTAACTCAGAAGACCTTTTCCCGTGTTTACTGCTGCACAATACGTCGTTAAATACTACAACACTACTTCTGACAATTCTAGCACCGCTTTTGTGGCCCTTCGGACCGTTTAAAAGCCAGGCCGCTTTTCTTTTGTGGCCATCCTACGTTTATGAAGAACGATGATGAACATCAGCCAAAAAAGATGATTGAGTGCTCCTCAGATGAGAATGGAGTGAATAATAGATACCTACACTTTTGTTAGTGATGGTGTACACTTCATTGTCAAAGGCACCTTTAGGAGGGGTCAACACATTTTTTGAAGATTATTACAGGCATATCAGCATTGACCTCTTGATGTGAAAATACCAAAGGAAAGTTGATTGATTGATATGTGGGGTTTAACGTCCCAAAACCACCATATGATTATGAGAGACGCCGTAGTGGAGGGCTCCGGAAATTTCGACCACCTGGGGTTCTTTAACGTGCACCCAATTCTGAGTACACGGGCCTACAACATTTCCGCCTCCATCGGAAATGCAGCCGCCGCAGCCGGGATTCGAACTACCAAAGGAAAGTGAGCGAGTACAAGAGATGCTGTAAGCTACACACTCAGTTCATGTCAGGAAAACTGTCGATGCATTATATCATTGCTGAGGTTTGCAAGACCAGCGGCCTAAACATTGTATAGATAGAGATCATCAGTTTTACTCTCAGACAATGAGAAGGCAGCAGTTGACCAGACGGGTTTATTCATATAAATGTCTCAATAGTTTTCCTCGTAAAAAAGTTAAAAGGTCATTTTATTTTTTACTTGTTCGTACGGCATTGTGGTATTCTTCCTGTGGTAAGTAACTGGCTTCATCTTGTAATTTAAATGCGATTGAAGTTTGTGGCAAATGCTGCTGTACAGGGAGCTTAGAATAATTGTGACGTAAATAAAATGAGCATTTACAGCTTACGAAAAATGATATGTAAATCAAACGCACAAAAAAAGAAACTGAAAGAACAATAGAAACGACCTTCCTTCCAACATTTGTTGTAGTGGTTGTCATAAAAACCGCTGACATATTTTTTTTAAATCACAAAGCTTAGCTTCTTGACTGATGTTTTTTCGTGTGCTTTCTTTCTCTTATGTTGTATACGATAGCTTGCGGCATTGCAGCACCACTGAGCCGGATTGTCAACGGCAGAGCAACAACAAAGGTTAAATTACCTTGGATTGTAAGTGAGCGGACCACCACCATTCTTTTTCAAACGCTTCCAAAAGCTCTTAAGCTGATAATTCTTCTCTCGTACAACTTCTATTCTAAGGTGAAGTCTAAATTCATTTCAAAAAGATTGAAGACTCCAAGTGCAGGAGAATGAAAATTTTATGCAGCAAGCATGAGAAATTCGGTAAACGAAAAATATCGTGTGTAAGCCTCACAGGAAAATTGAAGAGTAATACTGTGCGTAATGTTATCAAAGCATGAAGTTTAGCAATGTACAAAAATAATGCGCATAATACGATGTTGCAGGTATCTTCATCAAATCCAGTCAGTAAAATGTTTAGGCAAAAGCAAACTGAAAGAGTAAAAACCAAAGCTCAGATCCCTTCACTGCTGTATGAAGTATGTGTTTGTAAGCTTCGTGTGTTTGTGTTCCTTGTCTGCTTTTAGGTGTACCTAGAGATCGTAAACAAGTGGTCATCGGACAACATAACGGAATCAATGTGTGGTGGTAGTATCATCTCTCCAAGTTTTGTGCTCACGGCGGCCCACTGCGTCAACACCTAGTAAGAGCACGTTACCCCATTCGTCAAGTTGTTAGACTTGTTATTGGCTATCGCGTAAAAGATTCACTTTGTGACACAATGCTTCGAATGTGCAAACTGAGCTTAGTTGGACGCCTTCTGACGACGATTCTCTTTGAAAACGATAGGCTGCGTTTCTTGTTCTGCAGCCTCTACGGCGTCACCAAAAAGTGACTTTTTCGGTGAGATGTGTATATCTCTGTAGAAATGGCTACTACGTTGAACATCTTACAGTATCCTCTCAATCAGTTCCTCAATATTTACAACTTAAAGGGCAACTCCGGCAATTTTTCGAGGTCCGTGGATCTAAATGGTATATACTGGTTACGTTAATTTTCACATTCGCACCATTCTTGCCAAACTGCAGGCTTGAGAGTACCGCAGGTTCCTTTCAAATGAATTTTATAGCTTGCCTCAAAGCGCTCACCTCGCTTGCCAGAGTTAATGGCAACATTGTGTGTGTGACGTTGAGTTTTGCCTGGCGGAAGTGACGAACTCACCATGTACCACTGCCTGCTATGGTTTGTATGGGTTTGGCCAGCACTTCCATGGTTGAGCGTGCGATTTCATTTTCCCTGTTGGTGGGCGTGTGATATTGCGTTCCGAGCCACACACGATTCGTCATATATTCACCATAACAGCGTAAGCGTTTAAGCCGGTCGCCGCGGATGGCGTGAAACAGGTAGTGCCATCTGGCGAGCATTACGTGCAATCAGGCAAGCTCCAGCAGCGCCAGGCAAATCTTTACGTCACACGTAGAACCACACTGGGTTGGGTTTCGGTATTGCGGTTTTCCGGTAATTAAAATTATTTTAGAATTTTTTGAGCATTTCAGTTATCGGGCGGGTGAAATGAGTGTGTAAGGAACATAAAAGCACATTTATCCTGATATGGTCGAAAAATCACCGGAGTTGGCCTTTAACACATCGGAAGTCTGGCTTTTCATTTCTTTTGTTTACCATGTCTTCCATCTACTGAAGTATGTAAGCAATACCAATATCAGGTTTTTGTTGAAAAATTCAACCTTTTGACCTATAAATGGTTTTGAGTCGGTAACAATCCTGCATGCGCTGAAACTTATTGACAGATGCAAGTTTGTATCTTCACTTGACCGCAGCAAGTCGAAGGGCACTGAAAAAGGCCGAATTTTTTAATGCTGGCATGTGGTGAACATGAGCGAATATTTTGATACGAAATTTAATCGATAGGACAAGTCAAATACTGAGATAGTGTGTGTTCGCTGGGAGCGGCATGGGGAGTAGTTAATGGAAGATGACATTTGCCATGATTCCATGCACAGTAGCTGTTACAACTCTTCAGTTGCCTCCGCAAACTTCTTTGGTAACTCTCACTGAATGGTACTGCACGAGACAATGTGGAAGGTAATACATTTCGCGCCCCACAGAAAGTGCCCAGCACTTTTTGTAGTGCACTAAGCACTAAGTTAAATACTGGAAAAGTTATGCGCGGAGTTTGCGTGTGTCGATTTTACCTGGTATTTTGTAAGGCGTGACAATGTGTGCTAACTTATTGGAAAGTAGAGCATGCGGTCTCCATGGTGAAGCAGAGAAAGCTAGATGCGTAGCTATAATGAATATAAAGTTCACGTATACCTGTGTATTGATTTTGTAATGACTACAAAGTGCACGTATACTTTTAATTATTAACTTATTTCCATCAAGCCCCCTCTGCACCTCAAGGTGACACAAAACTGGTGCCAACACATCAGCCCGCTCAACAAAAAGTATGGTGAATATAAAGTTCACGTATACCTGTGTATTGATTTTGTAATGACTACAAAGTGCACGTATACTTTTAATTATTAACTTATTTCCATCAAGCCCCCTCTGCACCTCAAGGTGACACAAAACTGGTGCCAACACATCAGCCCGCTCAACAAAAAGTATGGTGAAAAAACGTTAGGTGTCTGTTTGTTCTTTTGTTTGTGTTGCTTCAGCTGTATTCTGATCCTTAGTGGTCTGGATTATTCTAAGATCTCTTTGACATCGGTGTATGAGGCTTAATCAGATGAAGGCACTCCACACGTCATGAAACTGCTTAACAGGAATGCCAGTACGAATTTTCCTGCAGCCAAATAAATTAACACGATCTTGTGAATGGGTTCTTTCGTGATAAGGAAAAACAGTGACCGCGTATCTGCATCCTATGCTGCAAAGGACGTCTAGAGACGCTGCGTCACCTACGGCGCCATCTGGCAATATTGTGAAGAAGCAAAAGTTTTTTTAGGACGCAGAGCCACTGGCAGGTGGCAGCACCGGGTCAGTTTAGCGAAGCGCAGGAAGCACCCGCGTTTTCGCTCATAGTGTCGCAATGTGTGCGCCATGTAATAAACACTGTGGCCATTAGAGATGAGTATCTACGCACTTTATAAACGAAGAAACACACTACCTAGAACAAACAGTTATGTCGCACCTAAATTATGCGTAATATTTGCTTTTCGATTGACAATGTTCAGAAGCATGAACGTAGCTTTCAGATCAAGTTGGGTGGGCATTGAGCAAGGGATTAAAGTTTCGTCGGCTGGTTGAATTGCCAGACAAAAGGGCCAGTAGACAAACAGACAGCCCAATATTTCTGTTTTGAAGTATCGACAGAAAGACTATTGCCTTCAAAAAAATGCAACTTCTGCTACACGGCGCATTCCTTTATGATTGCATGCATATAATGTGATCAGTCATGCACTGCTGAGGCAGAAAGAGATGCTTCAGCACTGGAATGGTAAGACCTGGACTGCAGTTCAAGAATCTAGTGTTGGGGGCACTAAAAATTTGAGCTTTTTGTTTCTTTTGGTCTCTGTTGCGTTACAGTGGAAAGAAACCATTCTGGATTAGAGTCTTCTACAACACGAGCAAAATGAAGAAAGGGCCAAGTGTCGGTGTGGATAGGACCATAATCCACCCCAAATTCACTTGGGATACGCTGGCAAACGATATAGCTCTTCTTAAGGTAACAATAATTGAAAAGTATTTCACACTTAGGACTTCTACAGAAGCCTGTGGTAGCCAGAATCTTCATTTCGAACACAAACAGGTAGCAGAAGACATAGACATGTTCCTTTGTGTTTTCAAAATGGCTAGATCATCAACATCGCGAGTACACAACGATAAAAGAGAGCCAGGGGGGCAGATCGCTGTTATCATTTCTATAACGAAATGTGTAAATTCGGACTGATCAATACTTATTTTTCATGGCGTTGTTCTCCCTAAAGAAAAATAAGGGCTGGACCTCAAAGACACGCAAAAATGACGGAAGTGTACAGTGTTAGACACAGGCACCACTTATTCATTATGACTTCATAAGGTGATATCACGGTGCGACGAAATGATAACGTGACATCATATTTGACGCAAGGACCACATCAGGTTAAGCAGCTAAATATGCGTTCTTTCAGAATAGGGTCGCACAGTTAGAGTCAGCTGGGTACAGTATGCTATTTTTCACAACTTAGCATCTGCACTAGCTAGAATAGCGTAATACGCATACACAGCGACTAGAAATGCCTGTCAAGCACAAAAAGCTTTGCGAACCTTATTATAAGCGACTTCTAGTCCTGTGGCAATGACGTAATCATGTAACGCAGCGTTTTACATTATGATGCCATCACATGACTTTTATAATGCTAGCGTCACGTCATCACCCCAAACATCACGTCAGCATTTGGTCTGATGGGTTAGCAAGATCAGGTTTGAACACTAAATATAGCTCACTTGATTTTCGCTTTGTTGAAGAGTGTGCTGGTTTTCTGCAGATTGGCGTGACATCCGCTTTCATGAGGCCAGGATGGCGAATGAATTCCTTTTCGTATTAATGTGTATTGAGGGACATGATGTGTACTGTTCTTCGCCGCACTAAAGCCTTTCTTCAGACTCTTCAGACTTATCTTGTCCTGTATGGCACATGGCCTTTTTTAATTCTTTTGTGGGAAGTATTTATTATGTTGCCACAAGTCGAGTTAGCTCGCAGCGCACATGAATGCATGACAACAAGGACCGTCAGACTCAGCCCCACAAGAACAGCGTTTTCATCTTCGTCCATTCGGTGTGACTTCGGTGCCCGTGTCAGAGGTACCTCTCTCACCTGCGGAACTGCCCCGGTCGTCAGAGCACCATCCCAAGATACAATAAAATGAAAGGATGGATGTGTAGGTAGGTTAACTAGTCCAGGATAACCGGCCTGCTACCCTACACGTAGAAACGAAAAGGAGGGGATAGAAAGAAAGAGAAAAATTAGAGAGAAAGATAGCACATGCACAAGCACCTTGTCAGTAAGAGTCCATATAGCTGGCGTGAAAGGTGACCTCACTATAACAGTCGCTTGTCCAGGTCCGTTTTTTTCTTGAAAAACCTCAGCAGTTCCTTGGTCGCCTTCAATTGCATTGTCTATTGTCGACAACATGCTATAACAAATTCAACAGACATTTGTCTATTGTCAAGGCGTGCTATAAAGGATGTCACTGATTGCCTCTGAACATTGAAGACCCGGCATTCACACAGTGAGGATGTGACGTAGCGTCTCCTCGCAACTACAGGAATCGCAGAGAGCATTATCGCCCATTTCAGTACCTGTTAAGGTTAGGAAGGCGTGACACTGTTGTAGGACTTAAGGCGAGAAACACGCAAGATGTCAGTACTGTATGAAACAGTCGGTGAGTTTTTATGTCGGAGAAACCTCATAGGTGACAGGCGTCCCCAAGCACAGAATTGGTAAAGCCCAAGGTACGGCGTTAGAGCTTTCGAGCAGACTCCTATACGACGGAATGGGATGATGATGATGATCAATATATTTTTCTCCCAAAAAAGGGGACTAGCCTAGAGGCCACTTATGTTGCTTAGAGAAGGTCAGCGGGGATCCCTTGAGACACCGTGGCCACCAATGGGCGTGATATTACCCGGCGTTGCTGTGCCGAGTCGGTGGTACGCAGAAGAGACTCCCACGTATCTTTTGTGTCTGAAGCGAATGAATGAGAGCCACAGTCCTCGAGAGGCCTAGTGTAAAATCGGCATCACTATGTCGACCACCATAGCGCGACTACTGTGCAGTCCGGGATGACGAGAACCAAGGGCAGGCTACCGGTACGTGGGATTAGGGCATGCGTGCGGCATCTTCAGGATACGACGTGGTGAATGAAGGGTGAGGCGAAAGCAGGGTATAGAAAGGTAGTATGTATTCACGGCTAAAAAGAAGATAAAGTGATGAGTATCCCGCAATTATAGACGGGACGAGTTGTAGGCGAAGGTGCCCAGCGGGAGAGTGTTGTCCCAATTTGTGCGGTCGTCAGAAATGCACATCGAAAGCACGTCCGTCAAAGTGCGGTTGATGCGTTCGGTAAGTTCGTTGATCTGATGATGGCAAGTAGTCGTAAGGTTGTGTTTAGCAGCACATGATGGAAGTATGTCGTCAACTACATGAGATGAAAGCAGGGAACTGGTGTGCGAGTAAATGAGAAGGAGCGTCATGTTCAACGATGATGCCGTAGAGAAGAAAATCTGCAACGACCATTCCGCAGCTACTCTGTAGAGCTCTAGTAATCGAATTCCGAGTGCCGTAATCCAGAGCTACTGCAATTCATTTGGTTCCAGTTGCTGAACTTCGGAAGGAGCCTTGCAAGTTCTATTCCACTAGTAGGAACAACTCGGCTGGAACTTCAATAAGCTGAAGGTTGACTGGTAGGAAGACTCGCGGGGTCTTTTCAGTGTACGGGCAGGCCAAATTCTGGAACGTAGCGGTGAATGAAAAAATAAAGACCGTTTTATATTACCCGTCGCCACACCTAGTTACAGGTTCTAGAGATATCTTATTGCCCAGATGTTGGGGCATTGGGAAATTCTTGCAAAACGTCCTTGCGCAAATGACGTGGGACAAAAAAAGCCACTACTTCGTCGCGCTGCATGTTTCGGTGGTACAGAACCTCGTCTCTACGCAAGAAGAGGTTCAGTGAAGGGTCCGCATTGCTGGAGTGGAGATGGTCATTGATGGACAGCAGTGATGGAACTGGGCGGGTTTGCCCGCCCCGTTCAGAGTCACTGACGCCTAAGATGTCGCCGCCAGCTTCGAATTCGGTGGGGTTGGGTGGATCAACAGGGTGTCGAGATAAGCAGTCGACATTGCTCTGTAGCTTGATATACTTGTGCCCCGCTGCGTTGGTCTAGTGGCTAAGGTACTCGGCAGCTGAACCGCAGGTCGCGGGATCGAATCCCCGCTTCGGCGGCTGCTTTTTCGATGGAGGCGGAATTCTTGTAGGCTCGTGTGCTCAGATTTGGGTGCATGTTAAAGAACCCCAGGTGGTCGAAATTCCTGGAGCCCTTCAGTATAGCGTCTCTCATAATCGTATCGAGGTTTCAAGACGTTAAACCCCACATATCAATCAATCAAACCGAGTGTTCCTTCAGGGTCCTTAATTCTTGAAAGCCAACAGAGCGCATAGTTGTCTGTGATGTCAGCGGAAAGGCGTCGTTTTAGGTACGAACGGAATTTCACTACAGCCCAGAGAAGAGCCAGACACTCCGCTCACTAAAGAAATAAATATTTTTCGCCTCTGGGAGAAGGAGGATAGCGTACGATGTCACACGGTTTGTGCCGTTCTGTAGCGAAGCGAGTATAGTCCCAATGGCATGGCCACATGCGTGTTTTGTGAACTGAACCGGTGGAAAGTGATCACTGCTTAAACTTCTTTTTAGAAAATAGACTTTCCAGACACCACGCTCTGCATGAATTTTATTTGGTAGACAATTTTTCCGGTGATATTAAAATATTTTCACTCTAGACCCTAACCATGATGTTCCCAACATTTCAAGCACCTTTTTCTCTGGAGGCCATAGGTAAAGTTTACGCGTGTGTTGACAAATGACAAGCTCAGTCAGTTCTTTAACATATACAGCGTTTTACATATGTCCACGCAAATTTGTCGATGATTCCAAGGTCCAAAAATAGCAAACTGTGTTTGGAAATTGCTCATTCCTAACATGCCAAAGGCTCGATTATTATGTCTAGGTACTTTTTACCCTCTACTAAATTGTTGTGGCCATGCAGTCTCATATATTTCATCGTCAGGCCAAGTATGCTAGCTGCTCGTTTTCAGCAATGGTTTGTATCGCACTGAAATACCTGCTTCAGAGGCTCAATTTCTCATATCAGTCAAAGAAACAAAAAAGAGACCAGCAACTACCTTTCGGCATGCCATATCCTGTCCTCCTTTGTACAACATTAAAAAGGCCTGCACAGAGACGTGGCATTTATGTCGTATGCTTAGCACCTTGAAAACAATACCATGCGTACCCACTGCTGACAAGAACAAACCCGGTATTTTATTAAAAGAGATATCATGACGCGATGTTCACAAAGCCCATTTCGGATATTATCTACGATATACTTTTTCGGGTGGTCGGTCTTACATGAGCCAAACGTTTCAATAATCGCTGATAAGAGTGCAACCGAACCTAACGCACAGGCCGCAGGCTCCTACTGCATTTAAAATGTCACGTCATGCGAAATAGTTTACCTGACCTGCAAAAGCCAAAGCGCCTACCGAAGGTAGAATCTAGAACCAAGGGGGATGTGATGGAAGCACTTCACATTGCATAAAGGAGAGATAAATTTGTCAGCTTTCCGTTTGTATCGCTATCATGGAAACAAGTAGACTTATTGGATTGGCACACCAGCTCATCGTTAAGTAGGTGATGCGCGCGTGATTGGTGTTGATTTCCTGCCGTCTTTTCGGTTGTTTCTTGATCTTATCATTTATGATGTGGAAGATTACCCTGTTCACATTAAATAAAAACAGTTGGAAGTGTAACTCTCGGTGTGCGCGTCTGCGCTTTTTTAAACGCGAAGCATTTCTTGTCAAACTTTGGTGACTTTGAATCTATCTATCTATCTATCTATCTATCTATCTATCTATCTATCTATCTATCTATCTATCTATCTAATCTATCTATCTATCTATCTAGCTATCTATCTATCCTATCTATCTATCTATCTGGCAGCCTACGACTTTTCGTTCTCCTGGCTGTTTGGATAATGGCTTGATACCAGTCATGTCATACCATACCAGTTTTGCAACATACTATGTGAATGAAACCACCGTAAGAGCAGCAAGACGTTGACATGTAAATCATGACATTAATGACAAACGTATCATGATATTCATGTTAAGACTAGTCAGTCATGTTCTTCATCCAGTCATGGTATAACAAACGGTTGTTCTTTGATCTTATTATTTATGATCTGGAAGATTTTATGAATACCCTATTCACATTAAATAAAAACAGTTAGCAGTGCAACGCTCAGTGTGCGTGTCTGCGCTTTTTACAACGCGAAGCCTTTCTTGGCGAACTTCAGCGACTTTGAATCTATCTATCTATCTTATCTAGCTATCTATCTATCTATCCTATCTATCTATCTATCTATCTATCTATCTATCTATCTATCTATCTAGCTAGCTACCGCCTATGACTTTTAGCTCTCCTGGCTGTTTTGATAATCGATACCAGTCATGTCGATACCATTCTCCCAAGTTGATCCCCTCAGTAGGTATCACCAACTCAGGGGACTAGCTGCAATCTATGATGACAGAGTTAGACAAGGAGAGCAAAAATGTGGGTTTTAAAATAAATCTGCAGAAAACGAAAGCAATGTACAACGACCTAAGAAGAAAGCAGCGCTTGGAGATAGGTAACAGTTCATTTCAAGTTGTAAATGAATATGTCTACTTAGGGCAGGTAATAACCACGGAGCCTAACCATGATTGGAGTAACCAGATTGGAGTAACTAGAAAAATAACAATTGGGTGGAGCTCATATGGCAAGCACTCGCAAAATATGACAGGTAGATTGCCACTATACCTCAAGAGGAAGGTATATAACAGCTGTATCTTGTCGGTACTTAGCTACGGAGCAGCAATCTGGAGGCTAACAAAGAGGGTTCAGCTTAAATGGAGGACAACGCAGCGAGCAACGGAAAGAAAATGGTAGGTGTTATCTTGAGAGACGAGAATAGAAGAGCAGAGTGGATCAGAGAACGAACGGGGGTTAAGGCTATCATAGTTGAAATCAAAAAGAGGAATTGGACATGGGCCGGGCATATAGCGTATAGACAGGATGACCGCTGGTCAATAAGGGTAATTAACTGAATTCCCAGCGAAGGCAAGCGCGTGAGGCGGAGACAGAAGGTTAGGTGGGCAGATGAGATTAAAAAGTTTGCGGGTATAAATTGGCAGCAGAAACCACAGGACCGAGTTAACTGGCGAAACGTGGGAGAGGCCTTTGTCCTGCAGTGGACGCAGTCAGACTGATGATAATGATGATGATCGATACCAAACATGTTTTGTTATAGCATGACTGTATGACGAACATAACTGACTAGTCAGAACATGAAAATCATGACACGTATGTCATAAATGTCATGATTTACATGCCAAGATCTTGCTGCTCTTGCGGTGGTTTCATTCACATTATATGTTGCAAAACTGGTATGGTACGACATGACGGCATGGCGAACACAAGCGACAGACCCTAACGTCAAACCCAAGACATGCATGTCATGCAACAACATGACTACATGCCTCACTCATAATGTGCTCGCGGCCGCTTCGCTCGCTTCTCATGAATCAAATTCGGTATTACGGGACGTGAACGGATGACAAAGGTATGTGACTGGTGCAAACATGATAATCATGAGATGCATGTCATGTGAAAACATGACTACATGCCATGCTCTTGGTGCAGTTGCAGCCATTTCGCTAGCTTCACATGTACCAAATTCGGTATTACGTGACGTGAACGGACGAGGTAGGTAAATGACACGTCCAAACATGATTAACACGGCATGCGTGTCTTGTAACAACATGACTACTTTCTACACTCATGATGCGCTCACTACCGTTTCACTACCTTCTCATACGCTAAATGTTATCATTACGCTATTACGTCACGTGAATGGATGACGAATGTATGTGAGTTGTGCAAACTTGATAATCCTGAGATGCGTGTCATGTAAGAAGATTAATACACGCCATACTGAAGGCTCCAATACACTTCGACGCGAGCCGGTGCGCGTGTGCGCCGGTGTTCGTTTCATCGCGTCGCACCGGCGATGCCCCGCCAGGTGCCGAAATCCCCCTAGTATAAAGATCAGCGGATCTGCCCAAAGACCTTCATTGTAGATCTGCATGCCATATAATCGCAGGCCCGCGATGCCCTGCGTTGCATTGATGGGTGCACGTTTCAGCGCCCACGGCCTACCTCCTTCACGAAGAAAGGCAGACGCGGTGCTGCCTGAGTAACGTCGTCAGCGCGAAATACAGCATGACGCATTTTGCGCCGGGGGCCGCGCCGACGGACGCTGGTCACGCCGGTCGCGCCTGGCGTTACACTATTAGGTGCTCCCGTTTTGCTTGCGAAGCGTCGCTGCGCCCAGCCTGCGCGTGAGTCAACGTTGCATCGGAGTATATTGGGTCCTTCATGACACGCTCATCGCCGTTGCGCTAGCTCCACATGTACGATACTTGGTATCAGGGGTAGTGAATAGACGACGAAGGTAAATGACATGTCCAAACCTGATAATCATAATATGCGTTTCATGTGAAACATGACTACACGCTACGCTCATAGCGTTCTCGCGGCCGTTTCACTAGCTCCGCATATACCAAATCTGGTTTACGTGTCGTGAATGGACGATGAATGTAAATGACACGTCCAAATATACTAATCATGTTCTGGATTTCATGGAAAACATGACTACATGCTACGTTCATAGCACGCTCGCGGCCGTTTCGCTAGCTCCATATTGACGCATGGGTACATGTGGACGAAAACGATGATGGAGGATTAATGAACACAAGGTAGTGGGCCTATAGCTACACTCGAGACCGAAGAAGACGATCTTGTGGCTGAGCTGTTGAGCATCAGATTCGTTATCAGTATGTAATGCACTTTCTGCGGTAGTAAATGCAGAGCTGATGAATACGTTTCGGCATTTAGTACCGAAAAACGTGAAAAAACAGCATTTTCTATAGGTACCAGGCCACTGCGTATTATATTTGAATGAAATGGCGGACTCTTTAGCAGCAGTATCCCTGAGTGAACCCACCATCCCAGTTTTGCCAGATACGGCTTATGTGACAGCGCTAAGGTTCGGAAATGCTTGTTTGCAATGGAGAATAGGTAATTTGGACAAATTTAGAGATTTCGAGCATTTAGGGTATTGCTGGATTAAACAGTGGTGTGTATCTCGCCAGTTAGAGGTCATTTATACCTGATTGCGCTGTACTGTTCCACAACTAAATTATTGTCTTAACAGAGCTCAACTCAGGGCGTCACAGCTGTTGCAATAAATTGAACAATTGATCATTTCTTTTTATTCTGTCGTCATTACTTTTATCAGAGAAAATATTTTTAGTAGCCACATTACAGGAGCTAGAAATACAAGGAAATCTACCAGTATTTTTGCCACTTGGCGGCATTTTGTTTGGTTACTGCCATAGGGATATATGCTCCACTGTGTTTGATTACATCAATTCAACTAAAAGATTACCGTGCTAGTGAAATCTAACCTTTTCAGATCTTTAGTTTATAATTCGTAGCGATGTCTGTCAGAAACAATAGATGGTTTGACCGCTTCTTCAGCGAACATTTTTTTATCGGCAGTATTAGTTGCTAACTAATTTTTCAGGTTGGCTTTATTTCATTTTAGTTTCATTTAGTTATCCTGCCACCTGGTTCTTGGCCAATCCCACTATGTGGGTGAGCACTATCCATCTGAAGTCATCAGCATCAGCATCAGCTTCAGAACATGCTGCTTTAATTGTCTCAGGATGAACCTGTGTTTCATTCGCGTTGTACTGCGACACTGGTGAAGGTGCTGGGCCACAGTCCTGTCTTATGCCCCACACGCCCGCTGGGAGCCGTTAATCGAGTCCAGACGCATTGCCACCGGTAGCAACTCCGGTGCATTGCTCCAGTCTACGGTTGCGAGACCTCGCGCCAGAGCTCACTCACTCGCCGGGACCTGCTAAGCACCGCACACCTCAACCAATGGCCAACGCAAGCCCGAAGCAGGTGCCCCGAGGCAGATTTACGACGCATCCATCTCCCTCGTTCCCGATCCCATTAGTGGCAGTGCCCATGAAGACGTTGACGACTGGCTTGACCACTACGAGCGTGTTGCCCAGATATATCAGTGGTCGGAACAGGAAAAGCTTTCTTGCGCCTATTTCTACCTTAATGACGTTGTCCGTACTTGGTATGAGAATAGAGAAGGCAATCTGTCAGCTTGGCCCGACCTTCGACAGAAGGTCGTCGATATCTACGCCGATGTCGATCGAAGGGACCGTGCGCAGGAGTTATTGGAGGTACGGGTTCAAAAACCCAACGAAACCGTTGCAATGTTTGCCGAGGACATGAATCGTCTTTTTCATCGAGCTAACCCGCACATGATGGAAGATAAGTAGTCGAGTTACCTCGTGCGCGGTGTCAAGGAACAGCTTTTCGCTGGGTTACTGCACAACCCTCAAAGTACCGTGGTTCACTTTATTAAAGAGGCTACGGCTATCGAGGGGGCCCTTCATCAACGCTGCATGCAATATGACCACATGTCCAGCACTGTCCCAATCAATGCTATCGCCATGACGTCTGAGAGTCAAAGCTTCTTGCGAGGCTTGATTAGGGAGATAGTTCACGAAGAACTGCAGAGGTTAGGGACTCCGGTTGCTGAAAATCCCATTGCGTTGGTCGCTGAAGTCATACGTGACAAAATCCACCAAGCGTTGTGTACGGCTGGTCCTGATGCTGAGCAGCGTCCCATGAGCTACGTTGCCGCTCGCCGACGTCCACCACCCGCTACGCCGACGCCATGCCGCCAGGCACCAATGGCCCTTTGGTCACCGCAGCAAGAGTACACACTACAGCAACCACCCATGCCACAGCCATACAACCAGCCGTCCACAGCCATGCCATGGGCATCGACGCCAAGGGAGATGCTCAGACGTGCGCTGACCCGAAGAAAAGATGCATGGCGCACAGTCGACAGGCGTCCAGTTTGCTTTCAATGCGGAGGTACAGGCCATAATGCCCGTCGTTGCTGGCGTCTAGGCGATTCATTCTGTCCTGCCCGACCTTGGTTTGATGGTCGACGTGCCGACGACGAATGCACTCCATGCCGTGACGATACCTCTTTCTACGGAGCCCGTTCTTACTTTGAGGACGGCCGTACCACTGCAGAGGAGGCAATGCCTACTAACCCGCCAGGCCTGGGATGTCGATCCCACTCTCCGTCTCCCACGCATTCGCCTTTGTCACAGCGCCGCATCCACGTGGACCTTAATACAAGAAGGTCATCTAGCCCGCGCCGGGGAAACTGAGGGCGGCGATCTCCGGGGGCAAGGTTGCAGGTCATAAAGATGACGACAAGAAACCCCCACAGCAAGACTTTGTACAGCTGAGAAGCCGTGAAAACTATGAAATTGTGACTGCCGACCTTTGTGTTGTTCTTGACAGCCAGAAAGTGACAGCTTTAGTCAACACTTGTACCGACACCTCTATTATGAGTCAGCACCCCGCCGGCAGCCTCATAAAAGTGAAGATGCCGTGGACGGGCCCTCATATAAGAACGGCAGGGGGCCAGGTATTGGTGCCCTCTGGAAGATGTACAGCGAGAATAGACATAAGAGGTTCTCCTTTCATTGCGTCATTCGTCGTTATCGCCGCATGCTGCAGAGATGCAATTCTTGGCTTGGATTTTTTTACGGGAATATGGCACCGTCATCAACATACCAGAGAGCTTGATTACGTTTTGCAACAGTTCGGGCTTACCCAATTCTCCAGAAACACGACCAAACCAACTGCGTCTTACTGATGACGGCGTGGTTTTCCCTCCTAGGTTATGCATGCTTGTTTCTGTGGCCGCCACTGCCCAGTTTGACGCCTAAGGAGTTGCAGACGAAATAGGCTCGCTCCTCTTCACTCACGGTATTTCCGTCGCACGAGGTATCGTTAGAGTTGCTGCTGGATGCATGGAATTGCTGCTGACCAATTTTAGTGATGAGCGCCGGCAACTTCTAGAAGGCATGGCTGTCGCTTACTTCAACGATGTCGTAGATGTCGAAAGCTGCCTGGCGGTGGTAGACGAGTCGCTAAATCTTCATTCAGCGCCTGTTCTGGACGTTAGCAATACTTTGCCGAAAGACGACCGACGCAGACTCCTTGAGCTACTAACCAGATTTCATGACTGCTTTTCGACCACATCAGGAGTTGGCCGCACGCCTTTAACCAGGCATCGAATAATTACCGTGGAAACAGTGAGACCTACTCACCAGAACCCTTATCGCGTGGCTCCAAAAGAACGTGAAGCGATACAACAGCAGGTAGACAGAATGCTTGATGATGACGTCATTCAGACTTACAGAGCCCCCGGGCCTCGCCTGTAGTCCTCATTAAGAAAAAGGACGGCAGCCTGCGCGTCTGTGTGGATTACCGGAAGCTAAATCAGGTGACCAAGAAAGACGTATATCCACTACCACGTATAGACGACTCTCTCGACAGACTTTGACATGCTCGATACTTCTCTTCCATGGACTTGTGGAGTGGATATTGGCAAATCGAGGTGGACCCTAAAGACCGCAAGAAGACCGCTTTTTCAACACCAGATTGGTTATATGAACTTAAGGTCTTGCCATTCGGTTTGTGCTCAGCGCCTGCTACCTTTTAAATACTCATGGATACTGTGCTTTCTGTGTTGAAGTGGAAAATCTGCTCAGTATATCTCGACAACGTCATAGTGTTCTCCGCAACCTTTCACGAGCACCTTAAAAGGCTTGAGGCGGTCTTACAAGCCATACACTCCGTGGGCCTGGCATTGAAGCCTGACAAGTGCCACTTTTTTTACGAAGAACTGCGATTTCTTGGTCATTTCATCAGTCATGAAGGTGTTCCTCTCGATCCTGATAAAATCGCAGCCGTAATACAGTTCTCTGCACCGACCGATAAAAAGGCTGTCAGATGCCTTCTCGGCCTCTGTGAATATTATCAACGAATTATCGCCGACTTCGCACGCATACCATCACCGTTAACTCGCCTCACTAGACAAGACGTCACCTTTGAGTGGAATGACGAAGAGAAAGCTGCTTTTAACAATCTTCGCCAGCAACTACAAACACCTCCAGTCCTTGCCCACTTCGACGAGAGAGCCCCTACGATGCTTCACACCCATGCTAGCAATGTTGGTCTGGGAGCTGTGCTTGCGCAGCAGCAAGAGGGCACAGAAAAGGTAATCGCTTACGCAAGGAGAACGTTAACACGCGCTGAGGCTAATTACTCCACGACTGAGAAGGAATGCCTCGCCATGGTATGGGCGGTTACAAAATTCCGTTTGCATACAACATGGTCAAGCAAAAAACGACCCGCATGACACCGTTCAGCCTCGTTCATGGACGGGGAGTACGAACCATGTTAGATGCAATGTTACTGCACGAAGGCGACGACATCGTCCCGGACGCCGACACGTTTACGAAACGCGCGGAGGAAGCTAGGCAACTTGCACACTTACGGATCAGCCAGCAGCAAGAGTACGATGCAGGCCGCTACAATGCTCACTGCAGAACATTCGTCTACCAATCTGGCGACAAACTATGGCTTTGGACGCCTGTACGGAAACGAGAACTTTCCGAAAAGCTCTTAAGAAGATACTTTAGACGGTACTTAGTGCTGCGACGACTCAGTGATGTCACTTACGATGTTGTTCCCGACAGTTCGTATAGTACAAGGCGTCGCCAGCACCATCCTAAACTCGTTAACCTAGTGCGCATGAAGCCTTACGTCAGTGAGTGATTGCGTGACTTTTCTTGAGAAAAAAAACTGCATTACAGACTTCGCATCGGGGCGATGCTCTTTGAAAGAAAGGCAAATGATGCGTGTCTACACGGGGACCAAAACAATGATGGGGGATTCGGTGGACACGAGGTGGTGGGCCTCTAGCTTCACTCGAGACCGAAGAAGACGATCTCGTGGCTCAGCTGTTGAGAACACGCTGCTTTCGTTGTCTCAAAGTGTAACTGTGTTTTATTCGCGTTGTACCAAGACAATATATAAAGCAAAGTCGGTATCAGGTGACGTTATTAGATGACTCGGGTAAATGAAACGTCCAAACATGATAATCGTGACACGAAAGTCATGTACGGCATAGTTTATCTCCACCTCCTAACATTGTGCTAATTTTAAAGTGAGCTATCACCCTTCCTCAATTGTGCTTCGCATATCATCGATTGCCACTGTGCGTGGGATCTGCCAATTTTTTTTTTTGCACGTCTTTCTCGTGCAGTTTGACGTCTTGCTGATTCTTACTTACTTTAACTGTCTTCTCAGCTTAGATATCCAGTCAAATTCGACACGTATGTGGAGCCCATATGTCTTCCAACTACGGAGCTCTTATTAACCAATGTTGAAGCGGTCATTGCGGGCTGGGGAAGGATATCTGAACGTGAGTTTTTAAACTCTGTTTACGTTCCGTGGTCTGTATTCATTACTTCCTCACACACCTCAAACTTTTCCCCTGCCCAGGCGCTATTTATGTTTATGAAAATATTTAGTGCTTAATTTGTTTTTAGCATATATTCTACATATTTGTATGCTGTTCGCAAGCGCTTCAATTGCAGGCATGAAATAAATATATATACAATCGCTACCAGCAGAAAGATAAGCTGAGAATAGAAGCTCATTGCGCAGAACACAAATGTGATGAAGTTCAGGGGGGTCCGAACTGTTGCTTTTACACTTACCTATTATTAAGTCTTGCTGCGTTGCCCGCTATGCAGTTAAAGTCTTGGAATTTTCTCACGCTCAATTTCGAGGCCGATGGTGAACAGAAAAAGTGGGAAAAGTACAAAAGAACACAAAAAATGGGTGATCCTTGATAGCCCAAGCTTCAAAAACATACGCTTTTAAGCAGGAGGTGACATGTTTCTGAAGAACCAAACAACACTGCTTGTGGGCAGGGCCCGGAATATCTCAGCGTGCGTGCAGCCTATTGAAATACCGGAGAAACGTGCAGCAGGAAAATATAGAATTTCTCACGGCATGACGTCACAATTCTTGGTTTGTGTTAATGATATCGTTAAAGTTTGATTCCGACTACATGCAGGCGAGTGCGCATTGATTGTTCAAAAATTTTTTTTGTCACAATAAATTAGTGCAAACTAATAACAACCAATAGCGTTTTGCAGTGCTACGAAAATGGGGCATATAACTCAACGCTCATGAAACGGTAATCTTTCATATCACACACAAAACACGCCACCCCGTTTTATTTACCGATTTGGTTCTTATACTCACGCTTGTTGACCATTTAAAGTTCCAATACATTACATTAACAACTAAGTTATCCCTGAACGCACATACAAAAGTATTTCCTCATCTACACTCATGGAAGATCTACCTCGTACCACTCCATGTAATATATATTCTGTGATTATTCTGCAATAAGACGTAAACTAGAATATGTCAGGGCACTAGGGTACTCATCCACTCAAGATAAGATTGGGCACTGCGAAAAATGCAGAAGACAACTGTGCGGCTCATTTTTTTTTTTTACAAATTATAGTGAGCTGGCATCAAAAGTACCTTAATTTATCTGCCTAAAAAACATAGTCAGTAAATGTGGGTATAAATATGCCCATCTAAATAATGACATTCCTATTAACCATACTAACCAGGCATTATTACTCTATCTTCTTAGCACCTCATTTTGTGAAACTGATAATTATAAGCTTATTTTCTAGGCATGTTCTCACACTTGAAGAAAACAACTCAGGCATTTTTTTAGTGTCGGTTTACCCTTCCCCTTCGTCTCTAAACCAAGGCTTAGATTGTCTTCTCATCATTACAGTTGTCTTATGTAATTTTGATTATAGTAATGTTTTGCTCTCAACAGAGAGAATGAGTGTATTGTTGTTTATTTGTTTTTTCTCGTAACTATTCTTCCTATAGTAATCACCACAGAACATAATTTATAATTTCTTAGTAGTTTCTGTGTTCTGGATCACTATGCCAGCTGATCTAAATAGTACGAGAACAGCTTTTTTTTCCGTGTCTTGTTTGTATTGCTATGTCTGTCACTCACAGCAATCTCTAACTATTTGCACATAAATTTCTATATTTCTATTTGTTGTTGAGAGTCTGCAGTATGTAATAAATAATTAAATTTGGTACCACTCTTTTCCAGAAGGCGACCCATCACCCAACCTACAATACATACAAAGGTTGATCCTTCCTATGATATGTGCAAGGTGGGATTCATCTCCGCCGAACAAGCTGAGGCATTCGACAGCTCTATGGTTCTTTGCACATCTGCCAGTGATAAAGACAGCTGTCAGGTGAGTCCGCCTACCGATAGAAAAGTGTTAGAAATCTGTAAGCGATTAGCGATGGCTTTTGTTCCTAGCCGATGCTTTATGACCTACGCCAGCGAACAAAACTGTGCAATGCAGCAACTGTGTTTCTATACAGCAAATTTACGGATACCAACTTTTAGCAGTTCACCGTCACCGAAATACAACCACCCCGGCCTGCTATCTAGCCCGCGTACGTCAGACCGTAAGCGCTGCACTGTGCCCCATGGCTGTGATCGTGATAAACCAAAAATAAAAATAACAAAAATTCACACATCTTCTCGAAGTCAGTCGTGACAAGTGGGCGAGGCACTGGGGACCACTCTTGCCCTAAATAACCCCTAATCTTGCCCCCACACGCATGTATGTACTATAAGCATCAAATGAAACGCGAACAGCAGAGCGCGTAGCACAAGCCTTATCAATGGCATAGTGTGTGCCATCGACCAGTCATAGGCACAGACAGGCCTGCACATACAGTGTGGCAGCACTGCGCGATCCCCCTATAGCGCACTATTTCTGTTTGTGTTCCAGGTATAGTATTTGAAGCGAACAAAAAAAAACAGAGGTTAAAAAACTGCAGCTGAAGGCCAGTATTGTAGCACGGTTTCTCATCACGGAGTCCATCATTATGGAAATAAATTCCTGACTGATTCTATTTAGAGTAGACAAAAGTCACTTCATAATGCTGGCAATTTCACGCTGTTCCACTTCGAGCTGGTAAAGCGAAACAATTCGCGCTTTCTCTTCCGAAAAAGACACTTGGCATTTCCAATTTAAGTGATGTGTTTTCGGGTCAGTCTCTGAAAGAAGTGTGTAGGTGAAGCAGCGCTGACGAACGACATACGACGATCGTTTCAAAATCAACCACAAACTGATTATATTTCCATTTTTGTTTTATTGTGCCAAGTCACCGACTACACTGCGACGCTGAAGTAAACGCAAGGAAATGCGAGTGATACAATCAAAAGCGCTTGGCACGCCCATTACCACCATACGAAAACTAGAGCAGAAATGGAGGTAACGCACTGTAGGGGATCGCGCAGTGCTGCCAAACCGAATGTGCACGCCTGTTAATGGTGATGACTGGACGGCCAACACTATACTCTTTCTAATGCTTGAAACATGCACTCCGCTGTTCGGGTGTCATTGACGCCGATAGTACATGTGTAGCGACGCATGTGTGCCGTATGTATACATTGTGTTTTTGCCGTTGAACCACCCCTTTACGCCACCACAACTCAGGGGTAGGCAGCTTGGTGTCATCGCTTCCGTTCTGCCACTGTTTTCCGAGCCTCACCATCCAGCGTAGCTTGCTGTCTGCGAACACGTTCTGCCTCTGCATGCTACGCTCTTGCGCCCGGAGTAGCAGCTTGTTGACGACGTTGCCGCTTTGTAGTTACTTCTTGAGCATTATCTTCCGGGGGAGCTTGCCGTCACCATCGGCGTTGCCTTTCGCGGGCAAGAGCACGTTCACCCGTTCGTTTTCATGCATAACAGAAACAAAATGAGTGGTCTAGAAAGCGCTTATTATTCGTCGCCATCAGCGTCATCGTCATCTTGATGGCGCACAGTGCTTACCCTGCATTGTCATGAACGTCATCATCACCGTGAGCACGGACAGCACACAACGAACAAGGACTAGAGCTTTAGATGCTTCGCCCTTGATACTTAAAGCCATGAAATAGTGCTTGTGTAATACATCTCCTACATCAACGTCGACGTTTTCTTTACATTATTCGTTTAAGAGAAGCAACATTGCGTCTTTTGCATGCACCTTCTTTGTTCAACTTGCTCCGCCCTATAGCGCACATAGAGTTTTACTGAAGCTGTATCCGTGCAGACTCGCTGTGGTGCAACTCAGCCCCACAATAAGAATGCTTCTTTTCTATTGCAGGGTGATTCGGGTGGCCCACTGACAATAGTGACAAAAATGGGACGAACCTTTCAGGTCGGACTGGTTTCTTTCGGCTTCGGTTGTGCGCGTGGCATGAAGCCGAGCCTGTACACGCGCGTTTCATCCTACGTGCCATGGATTGAAGAAGTACTCGCCAGAACTGCAGAAGAGAGCCGTGACGGCGAGCGCGTGGACGCGGCGCATCATCAAGTGGTCGTTCCGAGCTAAATGCGATGTTCTACTTGGTCGTTATTGAAGAAACTCTTTTATTGCACTCTTACGAGAAACAGTACGTCTGAGAAAATTGTCCTGTCATGCAACAATTATCGCCTTCTATATCACCCATTATCTTCCGTGGTCGGTGCATGCCTGGTGTAGGTCCATGTCACGAACGCGATGCGGACCATAGGCGAGATCAGGCATTGTACGAGAGTGGCCAGGAGTGAGTTTTCAAAAATATATGTTGAAAGCACAGGCATATAGGAAGTTCAAAGCTACGTTGAACGAGAAACTCGTGCAAGCTTGCAACGGTGGCACAAGGGGCGACTAAAAGCAGGGCTGGTGGCCTTGCTCGTGTCTCCCTACTGCTGCCCATCTTTCTTCTACTTTATTTTTATTTCTCATTTTGCATTTCTTGTTTCTTTTAATTTTTTTCTCGACGTTTCTAGCTCTATATTTCTTTTCTGGTTGTTTCAGACCATCTTGTTTCTTCCTTGCCTTTTTTTGTCACTTGCTCGTTCTTTCTACCTTCTTTTGCATCCGCTCTTAAAATTAAACCGATACCACGCCAAAGGGAAATGTGAGCAGAGTAGGAAGGCCAAAAGAATTAATAGGAGAAGAAAGGTTGAGGAGAAGAAAAGACGCAATTTGTGCGGCCATAGTTTAGGGCGTGGCTCCACGCTTGCAGGACAATGGGGAGAGTTAGATAAGAAGAGGAGAAAGAGACAATATATGGTAGAGAAATAGAGGTAGGGAGATTTAAACTGTCTTAATAAACTAGTTTGCTACCCTACACGTGGTAATGGCATGAGGAGGTTAACACAGAAAGATGAAATATAAAGAAAGGTAGCACATCACAGAGCACACAAAAAAGCACGCAGGCAGTTACCATCCTTCGATCAGACGTGGACGAGTAGAAGAGGAGAATGACGACCATCACTTAGGTATGTCGGCAGGTGCTTTTGAGACGTGGGTGTCTAATCCACTTTCTTCGATGAAGCAAAGAGGCGTCTTGAAGGCCTGGGTACCGTGCTGTACAAGTAGCCAGAGGTCTCTCTGTGTAGCTGTGGTTGACCTCTGTGTCTCTGTGTAGCTGTGGTAGCTGTGGTTGACCTTGGTGACGGAGAGTGGTGACAAACACGGCTCGTAATGCTCGAATAGCTAGGCATACGGGCAACAGGTGGTCCATCGTTTCCTCAGCCCTGTGCACGGTACATGCTGGTGACGTGGTGACTCCACTGCCTAGTCGGGCCGGGATATCTCACGGGGCGACAATAAACGGCAAACGCAGTTACAGTGTACTACAAAGCGGTACACTTGCAGAAGATGTGCAAGGCAGTGCCTCAGCCAGTGAGGTAGGCAGGCGAGTGCCACAAAGGAGAGGCCGTTCATGGCGATGACAGCTTTAGCGAACGCGAATTAGGATTTAAAGAGTGTAAACTTTGCTTTTAACATCTTGCGCTGGTAACCAGATAAGCCATGTAAGTTTTTGCCGTAGATGGCCATCTGCGCATGTCCACGTCAAGAAAGACTGCAGATGGGGACGTTGTTCCCCCAACTCAAAACCATTCGTTGAAATTTACTTTCATAGTCCCGGTGTAGAACCTCGCGATCTTGTTGCTAATGTCGACGCCGGTCGACATTGATCGCGACTTCCCTTTACGGCCTAAACGCACTGCGAAGTCTCCGCGTTTCATGCTCTGCAATTTGTAGCAGTCGTCTACGTAATAGTGCAGCAGCGCCACGGCTGTGACACGAATGAAGCGAGACCATAAGCGCGCTCAGCCAGCTGTATCACCCTCTTATGAGAAAGCTTTATAACAGCGTACGCAAGGGTCTGCATTAGTGTTTCGCACCACTGTTCATGTGTCGTACTCTAGCAATTTTGATGGCTCCCGACGGAAACAGCGGGTGACCACAACGAGCGATAACTTTGCGGACGCTGTTCCAGAACCCGCAATTATTACCTGTATCGTTGATGTCATGCATAGATATCTCGTTTAAATAATGACGAAAGTCAGGTATATTGATACCTATAGGAACGCATGCTTTAGAGGCAAACAGTTCTGCTGAAAAAAAGTCATTTAAAGCAATCGAGATAACCGTAATTGTTCTCAGTCAGAAACAATTCCAGTGGCCACAATTCTTTTAGAGTGCATGCGTAAATGATAAAACTCAGTTCTGAACTTGAAGGTGGTGCACTACATTGCCACGAGTAAAACAGTTCTGTCTGAATGAAGGAAGGTAGAACACTTACTATTAGGAGACAGATTGGTCTGTGGGATCTGACAAACAATGAACTTATACATATAGTGCTCTACACAATTCAATGAATGCTACGTGTAAGCGTGTTAATTGTTTCCTGGGTGACTGTCATGTATACAAAAAGATGCCATAATTCAATTATGCTTATCAATACTATACAATAGTTTTTCTAGATGTCAGCATAGAAATGACTGATCATGTCGCGTTGTTTCTGTGACTGGAGTAATTGTTACAACGAGTGCTTGATACTCATTTGGTGCGTAACTTATATTAGTGAATTCACCATTACAAGCGTTGATTGATTGATATGTGTAGTTTAACGTCCCTAAACCATTATATGATTACGAGAGACGCCGTAGTGGAGGGCTCCGGAAATTGGGACCACCTGGGGTTGTTTAACGTGCACCCAATTCTGAGTACACGGGCCTACAACATTTCCGCCTCCATCGGAAATGCAGCCGCCGCAGCCAGTATTCGATCCCGCGACCTGCGAGTCAGCAGCCGAGTACCTTAGCCACTAGACCCCCGTGGTGGGGCACCATTACAAACATCTCATTCTACAGCACTTTTATAGCCTCGTTTTAGTATGTGTAGTTGCACGTCATGGTTGTGTAGTGTTCCTCCAAAAAGTACTATTTATTATAGCGAGAATATTTCGGATTGATTAAAATAAAATATTTTACTTGAAATTGTTTCGCTCGAGTGTTTTATCACATTTTCGCCGATGTTTGCTGGTCGATATGAAGTAGCTATCAAATCAAGTATAAGTAATCTGTCAGCTATAGTAAAGTGGAACAACCTGTGACAGAGTGGGATTAATCAAATGCACAGAACATAAGCCACAGAGTTTCCTATATATACACTATAGGGAACTCTGGTGCTAGTGTTTACGGAAGTTGCAACACAGGGCACTTCTGTGAACATGGGAATGATGCGTAGTATACAAGTTTGTGTAATCTTCGTTCTTTTGATTCAGTTTGGATTTGCATCACTAAGAGCTGCTCTGTTACTATACGACAATTAGCAAATGTTCAGCAGTTGCACTTTACCACTTCAACCTCTGCAGTTCGTCAATTAAAACCATGTCACGAAGTCCGAAACGGCTTGTTCTTTCAGTCGAAACAAAACAAAACACTGAAACAGACAAAGCAACATCTGCGAAGCGGGCAAGCACGAAGACTAGGCGATGTACTGATTCCCTTGCCTCATTCCTATAGTCACTGAAGGATCACAAGCCAGAGTCGTCTTTATAAAGTTAATTTTATGCAACTATAAAATACACATTAGAGTGCCCTAAAGAACTTGTAAATGCGAGAGAGAGAAAAAGAAATAGGTTATAAGTATGCCGACCTAACAGATCATCCTCAAATACTAAGGATTTCAGAGGTACGCTTGATATGCGTTCGGGCCAACCTAAAAAAAATCGTGTGGGGCAAAATAAGTACGCTGTGGGAAAATACATGATTTTCACGATAGCATTCGATTCGAGTATGCTATTTATCAATATGCTCCTAAATACGACTGTGCATTAAGTTGAGAGCTTTAGATAAGCGGAGTGCAAGCACTAATCTTTGGAACCCAATCCAGCAGATATCGCTTGTGCCGAATTGTGATCACACAGAATCGAATGCCAAATACACACAAATGAAACGCTACTGCGATAGTTATGGAATATTGTGACATCCATCAAAACAGCCCAGGACTGGTAAGGTGTAGCCGCACCAGTGGCTGCCAGCCCGCTGGAGACAAAACTGACGGGTGATAATGGATCGTAGAGCAAACTGCATAAAGCGTTCGGGAGCTTTCTGCTGGCTGAACACAATGGACGCCACTGTGACGTAGCCGCGTTGACGTCAAATGCAATCACCTTCCTAGAAAGGTAAGAGTATCAGATAGCCCGAGATTTCCACATAAGTTTAATTTAAACGAATATTTCTAAACAATGTCTATCTATCTATCTATCTATCTATCTATCTATCTATCTATCTATCTATCTATCTATCTATCTATCTATCTATCTATCTATCTATCTATCTATCTATCTATCTATCTATCTATCTATCTGTCTATCTATCTATCTATCTATCTATCTATCTGTCTATCTATCTATCTATCTATCTAAGGTCGAGCAAAATCATACGGGTAGGGTAAGAAGGTAAGGCGATTGTCACTGTCTGGTGACGAAACGAATAATGCGAAAATCCCGTCGCGTACGACGTCAAACTCTTTCATCCTGACTTGTGGGGCACCTACCCGTGTACCACGTGTCACAGTTTGCGTGTATGAGCCACCGAGAGTGGCAGCGCTGACCCGATGAAAACAAAAATAAAATGTTTTCCGCAGGGTTCGAAATGCGCATTCTGCGTGGCATTCAAGGATTCTACCACAGAAGCAGGCGAGGTCTCGGAACTGTTTTTGAAAAAGATGCTGTGAAGGGGTAATGTAGGTTAAACGTCAATCGTGATAGTAGTGATTTCCATATAATTTTATAAGCTTTACGTAGGCACCTCAATGACACAGGCGTATTGTCCTGTTAGCGTCAATTGTACCTCGTCCACTAAACTTGGTCCACGCAACCCTATCTTGGGCTACCATCCTCACAAGCACAAATGCTACATTTCAGATTACTTATTTTGGTGTTGGTATTATTCATACTGCCCCTGAAATCGATACGCAAGTGCTAACAACTGGTTGTGTAAACTAAATGCGAATGTCTGTGCCTGTCGTGTTGGTACAAGTGTTTGGTGTCATATCGTAACGTGTCCCTCAAACAAAACCTCATACCACAGCCACATTTTCTGCACATGTTTCACGTGACATTGATTTCTAAGGTATACGTGGAATCTGCCAAATTTTTGTTTCATTTTACTTCAATTTTGCCATCGTTTTGGTATTCCTTTTTTTCTGAAGCTTGCATACTTTGAATTGTATGTGAACCCTGTCATGCTTCAATTTCACAAATTTCTGTTCTTCTTTTTGTGTTACAGTAACACTTACTTTTATTATTATGAGGATGGATATTGTGAACTAAATGCTATTGCCCATTCTTCTGCGAATTACATCCAATCACTACCTAAACTCGTATGGTATCACTTACATGCGCTAAATATATTGCTTTAGTTTGCTCGTACTCTGAAGGTCCTAAGCTGAAAATATAGGGGTTTTCAGGTAGCCAATCAAGCAACTTAGAAAGACATTCAACCCTGAAGGCTACCTAAAACTTTCTCAAGAAATAAACTTTAAATTGATAAGCTGGCAGGTCCCTAATTTAGCGCGTTCAAGTAGGCAGCCTCAGTTGTTCTCTAGCTATGAGTGTTATTTACGTCCGTGCGAACAATACACCACATCAAATGAACACGTGGGACTTCAAAGCAAGTCAATAAATGCTGGGCTTTATATTTCAACAAAGCAGGTCCTTGCCTAACCTTATTTACGTGTGCGCTAATGGAAACATCGTGAATATCAACTCGGACGTTGCAAGTCTACAATGGGAAGTGGTGAAGAGTGTTCATCGAGATCGGCAGTTTGGGTGCTTTTGGTCTTCGAAGCGATGACACACTCAGAAGAACGTTTTTACTGTACGCAAAGGTAACAGCACTTCTTCGATAGGCTTGATTGCAGCAGCGTTATTTTGAACTCGCAATGGCCTCTGCCACACTAGCAATGAATTGACAATCATGAATGTAGACACATGATACCGTGCAATCTATCGCATTATCTGTCTATCTACAATAAGGGCACGTGCAGTCGTGTTGAAGAATACTTTTCTGTTCATTTTTCTTTTTATTTCCTCTTTTGCACCACTGTAGCTGGAGGACTTACCAACAGATGATGCTTGTTTCTGTATTTCTTTAGTCACGAGTGGTATGCCCAACTACACAGTGGCTACCTTAGCACGTGGGTATTGCGGGCAATGAAGAAGCGGATCGCCTTGCATCGTCATGCAACCATGATGGTTATGACTGTCCGGGAATTTTGTATACGATGGACAACGCTCGTCTGCTTATACGCCGACACAACCTAAAGCAGCACCCAGACCAGCGTGTGGCGAATGGATTGTTCCCTCCCCGTGTTCGTGGCCGTGGCTTGCCTCGTAGTTCCCGAACGCGGTTGTATAAACTAAGAGTGGGCTCTGCTCTGGTGCGTGAATGACTACACCGTCAAGGGCGTGTGGACAGCCCGTTGTGCGCAGCTTGTGGCTCCTGCGAAATACTTGAGCATATCGTAATGCACTGTCCCACATTTGCTACGCAGAGGTCCTTGTTCCTGGGACTCAAGTGTGTCACTCTAGACGACTACCTCTTTCCGAGTGGTAGTGCTTCCCGACGCGACCAGGCCACCGAGCTCTCCTTACGTTTATGAACCAAACGGACCTGGCCCTCCGTTTATAGACGGTCTCTCTTTTTTTTACTCATACTCGTCAAAGACTTCGTCATTTTTTCTTTTCCTCATCTTCTTTCCTCATTCTCCCGTCTAATCTTTGTTTCCCCTGTTTCTTCCCTCCTCCTGAAAGATTGAGCAAACGTTGTGCCCCTTAAGGTGGCAGTTGCCAGCTTACTCTCTCCCTCTTTCCTCTGTGTCCTTGTGTATCTGTGTATGCAAATCAAATAATAATAATTCATAATAGAACCGGGGTTGCCCCTTGAAAAAGGTTGAAAACGCACATTTTTGTATGCATCAGAATACTTTCTCAGATATTGGTCACCTTAATGTGGTTTTAGAAGTGTAGCGAACCCATTCACAATAACGGTTAGTGGTTACCATCCCCGTTTTCTTTACGCGAAGGAAAAGTAGGCTGCAGGTATGAAAACCTTGCAGAATAACCCGTGCCGGTAGTTTTGCAACACTCATGGTGACATAGAATGTTAGAAAAACGGGGCAAATAATTATCCACAAATAAAAATTATGCATAAAAATTATTATCAACAGATTATATATGCATTCAAAATATGAAGCAATAACTTTTTGCAACACCTTGCATTAAAGAGAAAACCGATGCACTCTATTATAGAGTTCACCACTCTAGGTTTATGGCGACATTTTGGAGCGTCGCACGCAAAGACAGGGTCGAAGCTGTGTTTGAAACTGGTGGCGGAAATTCGAGGTTGACCCTCAGCGTCCCATGGCATCAGCGCCAATCCGCGAAATGCCAACAAATTACTCCATGATACACCACCCCATAAAAGACCATCTTGACAAAAAAGACCACCGAAATTGTGCTGTCACAATGACGTCACAATCGCGTCTGACCACGTAAGGCGGTGTCAGATCATGATGTTTTCAGACCACATATTAGGCCAAAAATTCACCATTCGCGATGCAAAACTAGACGATGTGCAAACAGTTTAGAATGGCTCATATTGGCGGTAGTGCAAAGTAATGTTAGGTGTACGAAGCTTCCGGAGGCTGCTGTGTAAGGTTCAGTGTATCAACTGAAAAAAAAAAAAAGATAATGGCTTCCTACTTCGCGTCATCTTGGTCCATGAGAGTTGTTTTGGCAATTATGCCTACCTCTACATGCCAGGTCAAGTGGGCAGCGTCCATATTTTGCAAAGTCTGGTATGCCTTTTTTGTCCCGTTTGTCCCTGTTTGCGCATATGAAGTCGTACGATCAAGACAAAATCAAGGTCTTCTAAAAGACTATAATCATAAAAAAGGCTGACACGACTACGGAAGACGGTACATAACTTGTTTATCACCATAAAAACATAATTGCATCAGCGTAAACTCGGTCAAGCCGGCTTAGTGCTCCAATAAGCTGTCAGTTCTACCTGGTTAACATTCGCCATTGTCCTTTTTGATGTCATCAATGTCACCCTCCGAAAACCCTCAATTTGGTTGATTGATATGTGGGGTTGAACTTCCCAAAACCACGATATGATTAAAAGAGACGCCGTAGTGAAGGGCTCCGCAAATTTATCCCACCGGGGCTCTTACGTGCCGCTAATTCTGAGCACACGGATCTACAGCATTTCCACCTCCATCGAAGATGCAGGCGCCGCAGCCGGGATTCGATCCCACGACCTGCGGGTCAGTAGCCGAGTACCTTAGCAACTAGACAGCTTCGGAAGGGCACGCTCCGAGAAGGTAACGAGTGTTCAATTGAACTACAGTATAGAAGGACTGAAAGCTGGGCCAGTTGGTGATGTTACTTGAACACATTTTAACATAGCACTCAAGTACGCGAGCACCAAAAAAAAAGAAGGGTCAAACCGCAGCAGTTACTCGCAGCACAATGTTTGTTTCCTATCCACGTGACCACAATAAAGCAAGAAAATGGTAGGTGAGCTCATATCGTGAAATAAAAATCTTGATGCAGCGTACGTGCACACTCTAACAGCAGAAAAGCTAAGATGTCGTGCCATATGAGAACATAAGTTCGCCGTCATGTAGGGCTATAGAAGGCACGCTAATGCATTGTCCACCCCTCTTTGTGACATTATAGACTTCAATTATTCTTAGTGTGGCTTGATCTCTGCGTGTCGATAAAACTTTAGCTTCCTGAAAGATAGGAGCGCATTGGCACGGCGCAATATGTCGGGACGGGGCACATGTTAGCAAACATTCCCTTGCAAAGAACGCCTGTATTCGAACAACCTATCTTTAGGTGACCTACCTGTGTGGTCTTTGTATACACGACCACCGAAAAACGGCAAAAGATACACGGTACCTTTTCTATACTGTACAAATGGAGTCAGGTGTCTTACCCCGCAGTCTTCTTTCAATACTCCTGACTCGCGCGTCTTAAGTTTCTGTTCAACCATCCCACAAACCAAATTACACTTAATAGGGGACAAAAAAAAAGCTACACTTACTCCGAACCGGCTAGCAACATTCTTCAAGTTGTGGGACAATCTGTGTATTTACGGTAGTACTACTGAGCATTTTCTATCCTCTGGAACTGGATGAGTAGCCACACTCTATCCGTTTGTTCTAACTCGCTTAATCAAGTTTTGGACAGTTTGCACTCAGTTTGCGAGCCGTAAGGCACAGCGTATCGATTTCTATGACCAAAATGTAGTTAACGTGAAGGCATCGATTGACGTACGCGACATATATGACATTCAGCCCGCTATAAATTAAGGCCGCGGCTCGTGGAAATTGCCTCCGAGTTCTCAAGCTCAGCACTCTCGCACCTACAGGCGCTAAGATCTTAAGTTAGGTCGCATTCCGCTTTCACCTCTCACCGATCAGAGGTTAGTACCTGTTAATCACGTGCTTAGAAATTTATTTCACGATTCGGTATTAGGCTGAGTACTAGATTAGTGCCCTTGCAGTTTTTCTGGCACTGTGGGAGTCGGCTAAGCACGTTTGCCATCCCAACAGGCCACGTCGAAACGTGTCACTGCAAACCCTAATTCAGCTGGCGCGCACCTGGCAGCTCCACCACATGGGCGCTGCCGCCCAGATCCAGCTGTCAAACTCACTGTTCGAGAAAAAAAACAATAACGAACACGTGCATGGGATGAACCGTTGCAACCACTGTATACCATTCGTAGTGGGCGAAACTATTATTTTCGTATATTTTTTGTTTACAATGGTGTTCCCATATTTTCACGCGGTTCTGACAGGCCTCCTCTGCAGAGGACTTAACGTGCCGCCAAATGTTGTTTTTTTTTAATTAGTTATCGTAATAATCACAATATCAGGGCTTTGCGTGCCAATAGAGCAATATGCAATAATAAAACGTATATATATATATATATATATATATATCAGTTGGTAGAGCATCCAACGCGTTATTCGAAGGTTGCAGATTCGGTTCCTGCCCAAGGCAAGTTATTTTTTCACCCACTTTTCTTTCTTCCCATTTGCATTACCATTCTGTGTAATAACTTCACCTATACATCCCATGGCATTCTTGTCTGTTTGATTTCATTCATATTGCGTCAAAACAAAAACGAAAAAACGAGCCCTTATGTATACACTTCTTTTCCTAAATGAACATATATATATATATATATATATATATATATATATATATATATATATATATATATATATATATATATATATATATAGAGAGAGAGAGAGAGAGAGAGAGAGAGAGAGAGAGAGAGAGAAGTAGACTTCTAGAAGTTTTGGCCATGAGGTGATTTCTAACGCGAGCTCACATCACACCATATGCGAGTCTCTAGAATTTTTTTGAACTGAAATGTGACCACCGCAGCTGGAATCGCACCCACGACCTGCTGCATAAACCATGCGAACAGTTCCTCGAGCTACCGCAGTGGTTTTTTCAGCTAGAACACCCTTTATTGAATTCGAATAATTTGACATGATCTGCAATATTCTCTTGATAATGTATAGAAAACATATAGGAACATAAGGAACATCTACGGATTCTGTACGAAAGGATCTATGATTACAAGAAATGAATACGACACGTTTCAGTATAGGTCCGCATGCGTGGAAAATTCATATTTCGATGTGACGTCATCGTCAAACGCGCTCGTTACATGACGCGCAGGCTTGGTGCTGACGCCAGCGGACCGAGAATGTACACTGGGTAAGCGTACGTGATAACACTCGGGGCGGCGTAATGATGAAACTTGCCTCTGCCATACCAAACCAAATTCTCTAACCGCTATGCTGTAAAACCACGCATCATCAAAACAAGACGTACACGTACGCTTGCAGAACCTTCAAGCTGTAGCAAACCACGTTCAGACAACTCTCCCGTTTTCGCACTGATAATGTTTTTCAATTAAACCAACTGCCAAACTGCTTGGTAATGATACACATTGGTTGGGCGCCAAGAAAAACATCAGGATAATAATTTTCTCGTCAGTTTATTTTGTGCAAGCTAGAACATAACAGTGCCCACTGAGTAGATTCCCGATAGTTGATATTAGCTAGCAATCTGCTGTTTTCTCTTTTCAATAATTTCAATTTTTTTCTCGTCGACTCTATCACACGACATGACGCCTGAAAGCTTCGTTAATTTTGCCACTGCAACAAATTTAATTGCATCTTACATATGTCAGCTCAGATGGCCAACTTGTTTTGAGCTCTATGAAATACATCATAACACAAATGTTTTGCCTAACCAAAAAAAAAAACGCAATACTGGCTATATCGATTCCCCTCCGTTCTCTCCTCTCCTCTGTTGCTCTGTGTTATAAACAATTAGTGTAGAAACAGTGCATGAGCTGCTCGTCACAATGCTGTACATTCCACTCTTCGATACTGCCCTACGGCTACGCTTTTATTTGCTTAGCACAATAGAACCTAACCAGCCAATTGCCCTCAGGTTGTCTACAACAACAGTTATGACAATATGATAGCCCTTATAGCTGGAGTTGTTATTGCAATAGCATAGCTGACTTATTTTAGCGACTTTGAACAGTTAGTGCAATAACGTAACGTTTCGACTACCAAACACCGCGCGTTTGAACGAAGCCTTCGTCAACCAAAGGTGGCAAAGCTACGGGTGATTGATCCAGAAGCCATGTCTTGACTTGTCAGTACAAAACCTGTCTCCACACTTGGAAGGGAGACAATCAAGAACTCTCCCACTCGACAGTCTTGGGATCAGCAGCTTTGCTTTGCCTCTTCAACGCGATACAAGGTGATAAGACTTGTTTTTCTGTCTGCCTCACTCGTTCACGTATCGCTCTAGGGGATTAAAGACCTCTCAGTGCAGCCAAGTGGAGTTGCCAAGGATTTAAAATGAAGGCAGGGCAAAAGGGGGGAGGGGGGTATCGGCGGAAGCCAAGAATTACGCTCTAGCAATAGAATCAGCAAACGTAAACAGGAACACCAGGGGGAACGTTCCATAGAAGTAACCCATATGCAGGTTAATTGTGCCCGTAAAGCGGTTCGATCTCATTTCGCCGCGCTTTTTTTTTTCTCGCTGCGGCCCCTAGGCTTTGGAATCATGCCAGCGCAGACTGCATACACGTGATATCACCTCGTCCAGCTGTAGGGCTTTCCTCCCCACGCAGCGATTATTCCGCGCTGCTCCCGCTTCCTGTCAGCGTCCAGTGCGGGCTTCGAGCAGCCGGCCTCTGAGCGGGAAAGTTGCGCACGCAAAAATGTACGTGCGGGTGTCTCTCGTGTTCGCCGTCGGCGTGGATTTATCGCATGTCTCGACTACACCAAGACCTGAAGAAGCAACGGGCATTGCTGTTCTGGAAGACGGAGCATCTCCGGTCGTACAGATTCCACGCCGGGAAATTACGCTGGTGCGAAGCGCGTAGTTTTAGGCGAGAAGTTCGCGTATGCCTTCACTGGAGTGCCATACTGCGAAACCACCGGTCGGGCGAGCTGCGCTATCGAATACCGGAGTCCGTCGGAACCATGGGTCGAGGAAGTGAGGGATGCTACGGTGACGCCCCCCTCGTGCATGCAGGGCAACGTGTTTTCGCCGAGAAACCTGTTGTGGCTGCCATACGGTGAGTAAACAAACGCACCTATTGAGTTAGTGACTGTGGTACTACTGAATGTTAAATAATTTGAAGCTTGCTTTGGTAAAAAAAACTCCAATTTCGGAATATTCGCGTCAGCTAACAGAATTTTTTTTTTATATTTAGGAACAAGTGTCATACTTGTGTACGTGCGAAATAAAAAAAATATTTCGGCTCTTTCTTATTTCGTGACCCGTTGACGTGAAATGCGCGAATACCCCAACGTTATACCTATTTATTAAATTACATCGTAACTTCTGATTACACGTTTTTGAACTTTGGAATTTGTATCTCAGGAACTATCAGGCGCAGAGTTTCTCACATTTGTGAATCACTTACAGTCACATAATTTGAACTGGTGTCAGCAGCATAGGTGCGTCAGTGTTTTTTTAGATTTATGCAAACAATTACACGCGGAAAGTTTCACGCACTGACAAACGTAATAAGCAAACGTAACAAATGCATTTTTAGTTGTCGGCTCAATATTTTAGTTTCGCTTCTGTAAAGCTTTAGGAGCAACCTGTGGGAAACATTTCAACGCTGTGCAAATAGCACATCCTAAATAACACGTACACCTACAGAAAATTTAAAATACAATATGAAACGTCAGTCTTATCTGAAAATAAAAGTGAGCTCCAGTGATTCCTGCATATAGTGCCTTTAGAATACGCCATGAATTTCGTAGCCATAGCTTTCATAATCAATGCTGTACAGAGAATTTAAAAACGCACTTTCAATGTCTCAATTAACCTTAAGTCGAAAAAAATAATAATTAATGCTCCCTCGCATGAGTTGTGTCACACCTTAGAGAGCTGCGGAGCGGGGCAGTCCATCTTGTTTGATTAGGTATTTCTCTTTCTCTATTCTTCTTTCTTCTTTTTCTTTTTCTGTGTTTTTTCTGTGTGTTTTGTCCATTCATTCCTGTCTTTTTCTACTATTTGCTTTGTCGCTCATTTTGTCAATCTTTCTCTCTAACTTTTCTTTCTTAATACCTCTTGGTACTCGTTTTCACTCATCAGTTATTGCAAGTCAAGCCGCGTCGGCTCATGCAATCTGTAAGTGAAGCTGAAGATTAGGAGCAGAGGCAGAGGAAGAAAAAAAGGCAGGGAGCATGTACAATGAGATCATGGTGAAAGTTTTTTGTTCGCTCTGGAGTGATATTCTGAACGCTGTCTGATTCCGCCACATTGTAAAATTTTTGTCATGGCGGCATTTTAATCCAGTCATTTCGTGGCGGCCCACCGGGCCAATCAGCATTTGTGAATGGCCTAATTTCACAAGTTGGTGGAATTGGAAAGTGTCCTGACTAAGACCCCTGCACAGAATGATGGTCGGCTTAAACAGATGTGTGTTTTTAAGCGAAACGAAAAATACATAAACAAAAAGTAGCAGTGCAGAAATAACAACTCCTTATGTATAATGCATAGTACGTTTAAGGGACATTAAAAGGATTACGTTTTTTTTTCTATTGTCAGCGAATTGGGTGCGTGTCCGTTCAATAGACAACTACCTGTCTACAACGCATGACAGACCTTCACCCTAACAGATGTGGTGTTAAAAAAATAATGTTGAGCGTTTTGTTATGGGGAAACGAAGATGATAGAAATAAGAAGGTATGACATGCATGAAAACTTGAGGATCTGCACGTTGCCATTTAAACTCTTACTACAATGCCGAAGCGCAAGTGCATACCATACCATTTACTCAGCACAGAATGAGGCACAGCTGTCATCCGTGACACACGTGTGAAAACTCTGCGACGCATAACAAGCACAATAAGACACTTTAGTTTGTGGTCTCTATACAACAATCATGACCTAAGCGCCAATATACCATTCGGAGGCCCAGGATTTTCGTATAATTTAACAAATCAACTCTCAGCGGCTGATGTGTCAAAATTTTCTTAACGAGGTGATAAAGGAAGGCCGACCATGCGACCAGAAACGTCAGATGCTTAAGGAAACAGCCCACCCCACAGAATGTAGCCTGGCGTGAAAAAAAAATGGTGAAGAATGTACGAGTAAAAGTGATGACTCATAGAGAATATACAATGCACTTAACGAAACTCCGAGTTTAAGCAGTGCGCAAAAACTCGATTATCTCTCCAGTGGTGTCCTACTCCATTCCGTCTGGTATAGAGAGCCACGAGTACGTTTCAAATACTATTCTAACAGTTCACGAGTACGTAATAAACGATACTGGCTCCTGAAAATCAAACCTGTAGCGAAACTGCAATAAAGTTCAGTTGCCATGGCAATACGTAGCCATGGCAACTGAACAGGGCAGCGTATACGTTGCGCAGCAGACAAAGACATATACGTAAATGCTGGCAGCTTATTTTTTCAAGTGTTCTGATTTCATCTTTGATTCATTTGTGGGGTTTAACGTCCCAAAACCACCATATGATTATGAAAGACGCCGTAGTAGAGGGCTCCGGAAATTTCGACCACCTGGGGTTCGTTAACGTGCACCCAAATCTGAGCACACGGGCATACAACATTTCAGCCTCCTTCGGAAATGCAGCCGCCGCAGGCGGAATTCAATCCCGCGACCTGCGGGTCAGCAGCCGAGTACCTTAGCCACTATACCACCGCGGTGGGGCTCTGATTTCATCATTAGGCTGCCTCTTTTATGAGTGCTAACGTGAGAACATCGCTTTACAGAAATCATAAAATAGCTATTTAATGTTTCAAAAGTATTTGATTAGATTTTTTTTGGTAAATAGCATATACGTCCTCGCAATTCGCTTTTTCCATAATCAGGAGTCGTCAGCTTTCTCAGCTAGTGGGTCACCATCACAAAGTTGTGTCCGCAAAGCAGTCGCGACAGTGAAGATGGTTACAGCGGATAGGAGGGGAGTTGAGGTGAAGGTAGATACTGAATGAAACGTCACCTAACATTGCCGTTTGAAAGCACATTTTTCCGATATTATCCTATAAGGGTCACATATGTTTTGATTTCTTGTGAAACAACCAAAACATATACACACAAAAAAACGAAAGACCCAGCCTCTCCAGCGTTACCCTCCATAATATCTGTCGTGACAGGCGCCCTGGATACATATTTCAGGAATAAGTAGTCAGCGGAAAAGAGGAGGTGTTAATAAGCGAGCATTCACTTTATTTGACAGTAAAATCTGCTGCATAAAATCGCACTGATTATTGAAAAGAGCGATTGAATTTTTGTTCCAGCCTTCTTTACTTTTTTCCTGTATATGTTCTGCTCTTTCTTAAGTAAAGCTTCATGTCGTGATCAAGTCAGTTCGCACGTGCTTCTTTCGCTTCATCCCGTGAAATCAATGTTTATTTCTTTCTTATAAAGACGTGGATCAGGTAGCCCGTCTTTTACCGCTTATTCAATAAATATATGGCGGACGTAACCTAGGCGACTATAAAAAGCCCTGTGATCTGATACAACTTGCAAACCAAAGGAAGGCAAGCTTATACGAAGAGCTTTTTTGGCCTAACGATGACAATCGACTGAAACAAGGGGCCACGTTAGGGCAGTCTAGAAACGATTCACATTTTGTGCAACTTTTTCAATTTTCGCCTTTACATTTGAAGTTGCTTACTCCCCTCGATGAAGTGAACAAATTAAAGATGTTGCAATGAGGCAGCTGTGCAAAACAGGCTTCACGGGCTTGTAAGTCTCGCCTAGAAGCTGCAGAATGTCAACGACACCACCGCATATGGTGCGCAATGGGAGCACACGCATTACCATAACGCTTTTAAATTACCGATTACCGTTCTGAGGAGGACAGTCGAGAGCATTTCATGCGTGGGTGCAGTTGAATAGTGCTGGTAGTTTTCTAGAGTTTTTCAGTTCCGCCAGTTGAGAAGCGGCGTTCTCAGCTGTGCCAGAAGCCGATTATGTGGAGGTTTTCAGATTGTCACGCCTTCTAGGAGAAGAAATTCAAAATATTTAAACAGTGCGACGTCACCCAGCATGCACTTCTCGCAAGCTTCTCAACGCCGCACACCACGCTGAAGTAGTTATGAGCGTTCTTTACTGCGTGCTTTGACGAACCAATACCCGACAGTCAGCAGAACCCACGATTTGGCCCAATGGCGAGTTAGGATTTTGATATATGGGGCCTTCAAGGAGTTTCGCTACTCAAATGATTGAGGAACCCTGCGTAATTGCAATAGGGCCACAATACGTAGATTTGGGGAACATAGTACCATCTCTCGCCAACAACAGCGCTGCAAATAAGCGAAAGACATATTATTAGATAATGTTTTCGTGCTCCTGTTTCTCTATACCACCACTAGTATATTCGTATAATTGAACTACTGCACTATAAATTAAGTTTGTAGTGCTATATTGTTTTTCGCAGAAGGTTTTTTCTTTACGACGTGGTTCCATGTCAAAAAAAAAAACTGCAATGAACTGTCCCAGGAAACCACGTGTTTGTATGATACGGCAATAGTTCCAGGGGGTGTGGGTTGCACAGAGCTAAAAGTCGTTTTGGATAGCCAGTTTCTTTTCCAAAAGGTGATTTTTTTTTCACGTATTTCTAATGTATTCATGACAGGGCGCTGTTGCCTAGCCTGAGAGATACCATATATACGCGCCCTAAAGTTCTTGGAATTGACCGTAACATGCAAGCCACTCCTAGCAAGCATGAAGAGACAGGCAAAAGATAAGTCGGTGGTTGTGAATTAATAATCACTTATCCTTGCTTGGGTTGTGCAAAAGAAAAACTGCAACAGAGCCAACAAAATGTTATCTTGAAAAAACATCGAGTGCAAGATAGATATAATGAATATTCATGCAGCCGCTCTTCGCACAACCTATTTATTGTCAGAGTCTTGACTGGGCTCAAGTTCTCGGCTTCTTCAAGGGTCAATTTTTATGTCAAACCAGTGTTTCTTTTGTACAGAATTGAATATTAAAGAAAAGAATAATTTCGAAGAAATGTTGGAAAGCTCGGTTAAGCAGGGACATTGATTATTCTGCATCAGTGAAGACAAAGAAAGGAGTATGTGCATACAGTAAGGACGACAAAAAAGGAGACGTGAGAAAAATAGCAATATCACTTCTGATCGTCGTTGTGGGCCAGAAAATGTTGAATCAGTAGTAACTTAAAAGTGACATTAAAAAACACTACATAGTTTTCTGGTGATTTGAGGTGATTTGATGAATTGAGGTCAAAGAATCGAGATAATTCACCCGACAAGGGATTTCAAATGAGCGGAGGAGCATGACTTTCTAGTGGGCGTCGCGGTATTTACGACGATAGGCATAGATGGAGGAGGTGTTGAGTTGTTGATAACAGTCACAAACTTTGCATGTCAATAACACTGGGACCCAGTGTGCATGAGCCCACTCAGCGTGTCGAATACAACCAACAATCCTGATGCAGCAAAATTATAAATGCTTTTTGCTGCATACGAAGGTACCAATTATAAGTAAAATGAACGGAAGCTCGAGGTGGAGAACTTTCCCGGTGAATTGCATAGTTCAAGAGGTTAGAGAATACCCCCCCCCCTCACCCCTGCCTGCTGCACAGAAGTGCGGCCACAGCAAGGAAACCGATCTTTCGGGAGACACAGAAGATGACGATTGTGCCGCGCAGTCAAGTACACTTATGCAACTAAGTAAGATTATTGAAATGTACGCGAACACTATGCGATTGCATGCGAACCATGCAAGTTTTCAAACCTTCTTCTGATGCTCATGGTTTCAGGTGTATCACTTGAGTTGACACTTCATATTCCCTTAGATAGTTTACTACGGGATGAAGGAAAAGTGGTATCAGCTTGCAAATATTTACGAACATTCGCAGATCAGCAAAAAAGCTGAGGACTGCCTTTACTTGAACGTATGGACACCGAGGCTGAACACGTCAGCAGGGCTCCCAGTGATGGCCTGGATTCACGGAGGTGGCTTCCAAGAAGGATCTGCCGCAATACCTCTCGATGACGGAACTTATTTGGCTGCTTTCGGAAACGTTGTGGTGGTACCATCGCATACAGGTAAATAAGATTAGGATTAAGATAAGGATGTTGTAGGCAGTCGGTACATGTAGTGTTGCTAAAGAAGCAGTTGCCTCGCCCGTTTTTCTCTTTGCTGATAGTATTGAACTAATGCCCTTTTGTGTTTTTTTAGCTAGTGCGGGCAAAGTCTTGGAACACGACGCAACCCTGCATGTGCCCGCGGCTTGTATGTAATTGCGCATGCAGTATTCTTCCTGGTCCCTTTATCTCACCGCCTCCCAACCCGACATAATTGTCACTCATTACCAGTTGACATTAATGTAATGAGTTGGTAACGGTACCATTATATACCATCAATTATCACCCATTACCATTATTTACCATTATTATATAACATTAATAACCATTATTTGTGATGAGTTGACACTCATTACCAGTTGACCTCACATTAACGTGTGAGGTTTAGTGAAAAACATCAAGAAAAGTTGTGGCACCTGCTCCCTGAAGATCCAGTGTCCTTGCGGACGCGCAATATCACTTGTACTATCGCATTACGAACCTAAATATTTTATGCTCCAACGAAACCTTGCCATTTTTTCTTAAGCTTACGACACTTCACTAAATAGTGTTCCATACCACCACAATGCTTGCAAGTTGGGCGAAAATGTGTCGTGAAGAGTTTGATCTTGTGAAGCCATGCAGACGTACACGCTGATCCCGTCCGAAGGCGCTGAAGCGAACAGAACTTTCCCCTTGATAAATTGGAAGTTTATTTTTTTTTTCGTAACTAAGAAAGCTGCATCATCATTTTTTTTTTCGTAACTAAGAAAGCTGCATCATCATATGGTGTTTTCTAGAGAAAGGCCAGATATTGGCGTCGTCTTGAGAGTTTCGATATTTTTCAACCAACTAGAACCCACCACTACCCTGCTTTAAAAAAAATGCCACTAAACGTTACAAGCTTTCTATCATTTCAAATCTTTTGTAGATTCGGTTATATTCGCTAAGACGAGTACTTTATTACGCTATTGGACTAGTTATAGCCAACGAAGGCTGAAATCATGATTACGGTGAAATTTCAAGTAACAAATAAAAGCACCTTTCAGTGAATTCCAGTCACCTTGATCGCTTCTGTCTCCGCATTTCCATCTAGCCACCTAGATGAGAGCTAAACAGACACGATGTCGACCAAAATTTGTGTTGGAGGGTAAGATGCTCCGAGAAATGTGACTGTATAGTCGGGACATGAATAACGTGAAACGCATACCGGGTGCGTCATCGGACCCTTCGCCATACGTGTGACGTAAACCCGTATACCACGAGCCAGAGTGCTCGGGTATGGTATCCTGTGGTACACTGCGACAAGCAACTTCTAGTTGCCCCGAAAGGACGAGAATGGGCATTACCAACTGAAGTATGACCGTGTTGAGAGAAAGTGACATCGGCAGGGCTGATCCGGCGAATGCCAAGTTGAAAAAAATTGAGTACCTCAGCAGCAACCGAACGCAAGTGTTCAGAGTGGCAATCAGTTATTCCACCAAAGAGCCACGCCAAGCTCCAACACTACTTTGGAAAACGACACTTTGTCGGCGTGAGGTCGGAGCAACGTCGATTGTTGCTCTACCGTTTGAGAGTTCATTATTGCGTGCCTGCAGCTTTGTATTCGTGTCGATTCAGCACCGTTTCCGAGAGTCATGCTCAAATAGTCGATGCTGTATACGCTTAACGAAAGGTGGCACTCCCTCAACAATCTCGACGGACATAAATGAAGTGTTTGGTAGTTGTTTTTTTTTTCTTTCACAGCTGGCGCCACGACACCTGGCCAGAGCTGTGGCAGGTAACCCGATATTACGATACTTTGCGTACCCACCACACAATAAAAGGATAATGAACCCGCACAGTAGACGAAAATGAACGGTACACACGAAAGGACGACGCTGGCTCCACTGCCACAAATTCTCCTCGTGTGTGTCGTCGTCGGGCCACGGCACCGGCTGCAGTCGCAACTTCTACACGTACAACTTTTGTTTTCTCGCATTATTGTCTTTACGAGATAAAGAATTTCTTTACTAGTAGCATGCTCTTTTTATTCTAAATTGCAAGAAAAAAGTATACGTACGCAAGAAGACGCTACGGCGCAGTGACTAGGTGTGACTGTTTTGTGCCTTGCGTTCGGATACACAGCACTATAAACTGTGCCAGCTGAGGTACACTACTTAGCACGTACGGAAACCCTTGCGTATGCCCCACTAATATTCTCTAATAAATTCGTTGGCTCATGATGCGATCAAGAGAAATACAGAGCAAAAGGAAGACCGGCAGGTTAACCAGATATTGGTATCTGTTTTTACCACCTCAAATAACTCTCAGATCGCCCCCAAACGTTGCTTATGCAAAGATTGCTATGACTATATTCGCTGAAACCGTCAGCTGGTAAAATCATTACTACCGTTCGTACGTTCAAAAACTCGGTTAGCCCGAAAATAACTTTTTCCCTCTACTAGCACATGGTAAACAAAAAAAAAAACAGACAGGGAAATGGGTTAGAGGACCAAAAATTTACCCCTTCATTGTGGTTAATTTTTCTCTATGTGTATGTAGATTGAGCATGCTGCAACCTCAACATGAATAGCGAGAAACTCGCAAATCTTTTAGCTTGTTTAGACCAGAAAAGCCAGGCTTACTTTCTCGGTGCTGTTATCAAGCCAATATCCTACAAAAGCGCTGGAAGCGCATAATATTTCTGGAATATCAGTATGTTTATGAACTAGTGTCAAGTAAGAGCCTGAAAGAAGTAATTGAGTAGCTAAAGAAAGAACTCATATGGTTCCGTGTGTACTTGCTTAAGAGGAGGACTCGAGAATGCAATACATCTGGCTTTGCTTCTCAGTTGATTTTGTTGAGGTCGAGCCACATGCTTGCCCCGAAATCTTTCTGAGCCATCTAACGTATCAATAAAGTTTGTCAACATAGCCTTTTGAGTTCGTTGGTTATTCCCTTCAAAAAGCGGCAAACTACACACAGAATGCTGAAAGAGACGATAGGACGAACGCTAACTTTAAGCTTAGAAATATAGCGCTCATCCAGTCGTCTCTCGATAGCCCGTGTGTAGTTAGCGCTGTGCCACGTTTCGAAGTAACATAGTAAGATATGTCACGCCACATTTGGAGACCTGTCACATCCATCATATATTGTGACATCATCACGTGGCACCACTCGTGTTGGCACTGATGATGGTCAGTTTTCGCGCTAGAGGAGACACTTAAAATTTTACAGTTAAGAATAGGTAGCGTTGAATCATGTTGCACAATCATAGAAACTGCTAAGATAGACATGTCAACCAAAATGAGGACATGATTAGAATGATACCTTAGAGAAAGTTTCCCGAACGCTTACGCTGACGGGCCCTAAAATTCGTGAAGCAGCTTCTCACATAATAATGACTTAGTTGCGAAGATCAACACTGCTGACGCCTTGCTTCTCTCCTGTCAAAGCAAGCCTAATCTTGCTTTAGGTAAAACTCGCTGGCAGTATATTATGTGAGAAAAGTGGTCACTCTTCTCGTACTGTATAATTTACCTCAAAACTTTCACTTGACTACGCAGGTTGCAGTCATTCGGTTTCCTGTATGATGAAACATCGGCCCCCGGAAACATGGGCTTGCACGACCAGCAGCTGGCACTGAAATGGATCCAGGAAAACATTGCCTGCATTTGGCGGTAACCCTGGTGAAGTCACGCTGTTTGGATGGAGCGCCGGTGGCATTTCGACAGGATTTCATCTTATTTCTCCCGGAAGCCAGACTCTTTTTAAGCGGGCCATTGTTCAAAGTGCAGCCGTGACGAAGAAAGGACGTGCCAGAGACAAGACAGAAATGCTCGAATACTCCCGAAAAGTTTGCTGCTAACTTCGGTTGCTATGGTGGTGACTCGACTGCCAATGCTTCTCAGAACATTGCCGCTTGCATGAGAAGAGTAAACGCCTCTCTAATTGTGGCAGTAGAAGCAACGTTCGTGGGATCGGGAAGTGGAAAGTTTGAGCCAATCTATGGAGATGAGTTCTTGCCCATAGAGCCTCGCGTGGCCGACTTCCCAGGTGACAAGGACGTTATGATTGGTCAGACAGCCAATGAAGGAAGCAACATTCTCTACACCACGTTCAGGGACACGTTTTCTGAGGCACTGCCTCCCAGAAAATCAACAAGGCAGAAATGATACATTTCCTGGGCAGTTTGTACAAACTGTCTCTGCCAGACACAGAAAAGCTCCAGAAAGAATACATGGGTGAGATTGGGGATTACGATTACGACGCTCTTCGGCAGGCCCTGGCGGAAACCAAGGGAGATACTCATGTGAAGTGCGGAGCCATCAACACGGCGTGCAAGTTGGCCAACGCAACAGCGAACGCACAGTCAGGAAAAGAAGTTCACTTTTATGAGCTTAACTACGTGTCAGCTTGCGTCAAGAAGCAGCCATGGTTCGGAATGACCCATGGCGATGAGCTTCCATTGGTATTTGGCAGAGTGTTCGAAAGGCAAGGTGGATGTGCCGGTGATATGGACTACAGTAGAAATATCATGAAGCTCTGGAGTGATTTTGCCAAAGGAAGGTAAATATTATTCCTTATTTACACACTGCACCACACACCATTGCCAGTACTTATGAAATTAATATACTTATATCCAGGTTCAACAAAAGCAGGCCTGCACAGAAGTGTCCTATTGGTGCTTTTTGTTTTAAATACTGGCTGTAATTTGTTAATAATGACATTTCATGGTGCTGTCCATCCGAAAATAATGGTACACGAGTAGGCACGCCATAGTGGACAATGAATGTTAATTGCTCGCCGCGTTTGGTTTTCTAAATAATATGTGTATGGTATGGTGAGATAAACCGAAAGTCAAGAAAGTTAACAATAAAATATATTTTGCTCCTTTTTCAAGAGCCGGGAACACAACTTTCGAAAATTGATAGGTGGGATTGATTGATTGATTAATTGGTTGATTTATATGTGGGGCTTAACGTCCCAAAACCACCTTATGATTATGAGAGACACCGTAGTGGAGGGCTCCAGGAATTTTGACCCCCTGGGGTTCTTTAACGTGCACCAAAATTTTAGATAGGTAGATTACTGAGTGAGGCCTAAAGTAGCTACGAACCTGCGTTGTGTTCCTTAACAGTTTTTCCCTAATTTGTTCCTCTTAACTAGTCCAGAAATAAAAGTTTATCCAATAAAGATAAAAGTTTATCCAATAAAAAATAAAAGTTTATCCAATGCAACTAGTCCACAGTAACGAATACTCAGGTCGCAGGCTTTGGTTTTTTTGCACTTTCTCGATTTATCTCACATCTACCGCGCGCTTATCGCAGAAAGGCACAAAAGGTTATGAGTATCGGGCGTGCTGCCCCCTGTCCGAAGTTGAAGCAAGGAAGACCAACGTGTCAAATCAAAACAAACAACAGCAATTTACTGAACTAAACGCAGCATACTGCAGGGTCGACTCGAGGACACGAAGGAGCTACGCGGTGACCTAGATTTTTGGGCAGCAGCAATCAGACAGCTCGGGTGATAACATCCGTCTTTCCTTGTGGTCAGGGCTTCTCTCTTTTAGGCATAGCACGCAGGCAGACCCTTTTGCAGAGCACAGGTGAACAGCACACCGCACTGCACAACATATGGCGCCATTTCGAATAGTCAGTGGGTGTAGTTCCCACAAATCATCGGCAAAAATTTTCCGGAACTTCAATGTGGGACGATCTACCGCAGTGAATACTCAGACTGTGTTGGTGCTGTAAAACAAAAAAGTTACAGTTAAAAAGTGGCTGAACAATGAATACGTGAAAAAGTAAAAATGAAAAATGTGGAGAAGTGGCAACGCCAATGATTGCGATAGCGGGCCGCCACTACACAATCAATGCGATAGCGAAATTAGAATTTCAATGCAGAACAAAAAGCCACTCTATACTTGCAGCGCGACGACTAGACCACAAAGAAGGACGCTCAAAGTGAACACAGAGATATATGAAGAACAAGCGTGAACTGACTGTTGCATTTGTTGCATATTTGTTTTTTAACAACGCGCTTCAAGTGCTTCAAGTACAGAGAATGCAGAAGCCATGCATGGCAGAACCCGTTGCTCCTACATAGTTTTTTTTTCGCTGCGTCTCCTGCCACGTGGTGGCACTTCACGTGACATGTTTGTGTAGTGTTTTTGGTTATCTCCCACAAAAAGCGGATACTATTTCGTGCGTATGGAGATGGCTATACAAAAAGTCCACCGAGGGTGTCCATGTAATTACTATCACACTGAAAGTAGCAGCTGTTCCGCTCCTTGAAGGTGCAGCCCGCCTTAGTTGACAGGCGCAGCTCGTATCTTTACTTTTCTTGGCACTCTTGTATAAACGCGCTGTCCTCAGGCGTTCTCTTAATCGGTGCTCAGCGCAGAATAGCCCCGACGTATAATAACGCCACGCAGTTCTTCGAATTCAGTGAAGTGGCAAAGAACGCAAGGCACGCATATCGCTCCACTGCAACTTTCAGCACCTCGCTGCGCTTTGCATTGCATGCGGCGTCAGAGCGAACTTAACTGATGGACGATATCAGTTTGAAACATCTTATGACGTCCTGATGATGTCACCGTTTGACATCATAGCATGACATAGTCACTGTCTCGTCATCACCCTCACGAGAGCCTTTTTTGTTAATCTCAGTTTATGAAAATTCACCGTAAACTCAAAGAGGCATGCTGCTTGGAGTTCCTAATTAACACTGAAACTAACAAAATCATTGCGGTGAGATCAAACATAATTATTTACTGATGGAGTTTAACGTCCCGAAACCACCATATGATTATAAAAGACGCCTTATTAGACGCCTTAGGAAATTTCGACCAGCTGGGATCATTCAACGTGCACCCAAATCTGAGCACACGGGCCTAAAACATATCCGCCTCCATCGGAAAAGCAGCCGCCGTAGCCGACATTCGATACCGCGATCTGCGAGTCAGCCGCCGAGTATCTTGGCCACTAGACCACCACGGCGGGGCAAGGAGATCACATAACTTATATCCATACTAAAGGCTGCAGAGCCTATTTTATTCGACAGCAGCAAATATAAGCACATTGTTAGCTACCGCTGGCCTCCAAGACAACGCCAGGTAGTGCTTGAAGTTTACGAACAATCGACGACGTCGACTTCTAAGGAAAATTGGACATCACCTAAATAACAACGGCGAATCCAATTCAGCGAAGAACAGGAAAAAGCATCATATTTGAGCGCCTTATTGCACTTCTTTTCCCAATCGATAAATTACTATGTGCAAGTAAATAAGGCGCTTCTTGCTCATCGTGACAGTCAATAATCACCGATCGATGCCTCGTGCAAGGGAGGTTCGTGGATTTCTTAGCAGGGACAAAAAGAAAAAGAAGAGATGCGTCAAACGCCAACACACCAACCTCATTTGAAACCGCCAGCTCCATGCAATCGTGGCACGATTACCATCGCGCTTATCTTTCTATCCCTCAGTTTTCTCTGAGCTGAAGAAGGAGAGAAAAAAAAATTAGAAGCTGTTCTTGAAGCGGGAAAGTAGGGCAAGTGAATCATCACGTGCGCTTTACTGGCGTAGTATTTTTCTCTTTTTTTCTTTCTTTCTTTTTTCCTTTCTTTATTTATTTATTTAATTAATTATTTCTTTCATTATTATGTTTTCTTTGCTTTGCTGTTTTTTTCATATCTGTCCTGTTCTTCATTTTTGAAAAGTAGTGGCTTGATGTGAAATTCTGTTTTCCTGCTTAATCGGTGTGATGTCTATCATGTTCAATCCATAGTTGTTGAGGCTGTAGAGCAGGCCAAAAAAAGGAACATCATATTATCAAAGAAACGAGATACAATCTGAGTTAAATGAATATATAGCAAAACTTTACGGATATCTGCAATTCTTGATATCGTCCTTACGCGTACTTCAGGAAATCACGTCAAGTCCACCAACCCGAAGTCCGAATAGCGAGAGCACTGCCTCCCTCAGAAAAACCAGCATTTGGGCGATTTAGAAGTGGTTAAGTATGTCGAGTGGTTTCAGCGCAAACGAACTTGGACAGAGACAAAGTGCAGACCCAAACACTAGCATTTGCACTAGGATATTAGTGTAGGCTGGTTGGTTTTGCATTATGAACAAGTTGAAGCACTAAAAGGACCCCGTGGATTGTCACTCATTGCTCATGCAGCTAGAGGCATCGCGGGGCCACTTTATTAGCTGCGCTTTAACAACACAGAGATTCGATAGCTATAATGGCAAGTTTCAATTTTTTCACAGATCATTGTACTGATGACAAGGCTTTATATCCTGCCATATTGAATTTTGATAGTGTGGTAAGAATACAATAATATATCTTGACGTGGTTAAATGTGTGTTACGACGGTTTCTTCAATTCGCGACTGGACTGCCTAGTAGGTATATTCCATACCTACTACTTCTGTACATGAGTTACATGTGCTGCTTTTTTATCGCTTAGGCCACCTGTGGATTCCAAGGCAAGGAGTGGCCAAAGTTCACAGCTGATTCAAGGTCATTCATGAAGCTGACAGCAACGGGATCAGAAGTGTCTACCTTCAACAATGAGCCACGATGCAAGATACTCAAAGAACTGAAACTATACTGAATAAGTGTGCGTGTGTAGAATATTTTGTGCAATCTGCTTTGAAACAATTTTAGCACATTAAAATATACATCCTGACTTAACTCCAGCAGTTACCTATTCACAAACTCAGCAAAATTACATTAAGAAGAAGTAATATTTAGCATTGTATTTACCTAATTTTTAACATGAGTCTAAATGATGCAGGCAATTTGTACACGTCGAGAAACAGGCCCCTCTAACATTGTACGAAACTATAGTTGAAATACAGCTGACACAGATTCATAATTGGCCGTAAAAGTTGTCCATCCATCCCCCACATCAAAATACAAGCTTGTAAGGAGCGAAATAAATATTCATTGTAAGCGAACTAAGTATTCATTGCCTGGGTCTCGTAAAATATGTAAATTGAAGGACATTTCTCAGATGTATATTGAGAACTAAGAGACAATCAAGCCAAATACATTGTAAGTGGTGCATTGTACAAATACTGGGATAAATGTGAATAAATTACCGTAGCAGAAAAGATAACTTGCCAATGGCTGGTATGCTGTTGGGAAACGCTGCGCAATGTAATATTTGGAAAAATGAAACATAATATATTGAACGAACTGCGCCTAAATTTTGTTAACAGGGTGCTGAATTTCACCTTTTCAACGCACACTTTTAATTTTACTGTTCAGATGACGTTGAATCATCGTATACAGGGGCGATCTTCAGTATTGCATAACGAAAGCAACGCGTGGGTTTTTTGACTGGCCCAAGGCAAAATTACATCTGTTTGCGTGCAAAATAAGACATGAAAACTGATATGCAACTGATTAAAGCTCTTTTTTGTATCTGGCAGTATTTTTTTTTGTTGGCTGAGCAGGTTTCAAGCTCGTTGAGTGATTGATTGATTGATTGATATGTGGGGTTTAACGTCCCAAAACCACCATATGATTATGAGAGACGCCGTAGTGGAGGGCTCCGGAAATTTCGACCACCAGGGGTTCTTTAACGTGCACCCAAATCTGAGTACACGGGCCTACAACATTTCCGCCTCCATCGGAAATGCAGCCGCCGCAGCCGGGAAGCTCGTTGAGTGGAAAAGCACCTTAGTATATTGCACGGAGAAAGGAAAAAGGTAAGGAGAGGGCATGCCCAGCCGGCGCAGGGCGTAAAAAGTGTGGCGGAAATGACATCATGGCGGCCATATTCAGACGGCACAATGGCGGCGTTGCTATGGTTTACGTGTTGCGCAGTGGAGCTGGTCTAGCAGTGAGCGGCCGCGGCTGGCGGTGGAATGTGTGCCTCCCCAGGTCTCGTGCTGAGCTGTGGCGGACAATATCTGTGCTCTGCGCCGCGTTATTGGTTACGCAGTGTTCTCCTGGCTGTTACATTACTCTTAGCAACGTTTACAAATCCCTTTGTCCATCACGGGGTTTCAACAGTGCGTAGAACAAGTGCATATCCATGTGTCGTGCGGCGGATGACGCGGTTGAAGCAGTTAGTGTTCAGCGAAATTGCGTTGGGCACCATGACGAAGCTGAATGACGACGAACGCCTTGCGGGTCAGTGACGGTTGAGCAGTGCTCCTGCTTGTGACAACGGACGACGCTGTTGAGCCCAGCAAGACGCCGTGAGGACCATGTGCACATACGTAGTTTCGTGTTGTGTGTGTACAGTAACAACTTGCATGTGCGTATTAAAACACCTTTTCTGTTCCGCTTGGTACACTCTCCACCAGCACTGCATGTAATCTCAACGTAACAGCAACCACGTTCAACTGTCACAAGCACCGTGCTCAGTCACCACGGTCGCAGAATGCTGACGCTGGTGATTTTCACGCGGAACACGGACACGGTGGCAGGACGCTGCGTCGGCCGCGTGGCGGAATGCAACCGTAGAAGGCGCACGACCGATCGTGTTGTCTGTACAGTTGCTGAATTAATGACGTGAAAGCACTCGCCGTTGTCAGTGCATCTAGCACGCGTTCTCTCGTAGTTGCTTCGTTGTCGGCGAGTTGTTACTCCCTGTTATTACTCGGACGAAGCGATTTCGTTGAAGCTGTCCCGCTGGCTCTGAGTGATGAGCTCAGTTCCATTAGTTTCGGATCGTCACGACACACGCGCTGCGCAGCCCACGTGCTTTCCGAGCCGGAGAGGGAGTCGCGCCTTCTGCTTCGCATTCATATGTAAACAAGAGAGGAGAATTTGCCTACTCAATATGGCCGACTTCCGGCTTCATCGCGGCTTCACAACGAGTGACGTCAGGGCCTCTCCTTACCTTTTCCTTCCTCCGTGGTATATTGCCTTTCTTATATTTGCAAAAGAAAAAAAAAGAAACGGAAGCAAGGCCAGCGTGTGTCTGCATTGTGAACTGTCGCATGCTGCGGCTTACAGCGTACACGAGAAGCGCACATTCCACGCTTAGAACAAAAAGCCAAGAGCGTTCACTCGGTGCAACAAGTTTCAATGAAACCGTTCGGTCGAGACGCAACGTAAGCGATAGCAGATTCTGCCGAATTCGATGATTCATTATTACCACGGGTAAAAAGTGTAGTTGCACTTCAACAGCCTAAGGTGACGTGGTCTGCAAAGGCATAGCCGAAAAGGGAGGGATCTAAGCTTAGGCAGACCACTTGGCATTAGTCTATTTATGTCGAACTACACTTTTCCATGTTTGTATACGTAAAATAAATCATTTTGAGGTAGTTGGTTTTTCATACTGATGCTTAAATAGCACGTACGGACGAGCAGGGACAGACACGAGGTAAGATACAGACACAGGAGCTTTTACATTCGAGACATAGCGCCTCTGTCTGTAGGTCACCTTGTGTCTGTTCGTTCTCATAGTGTGTGCTGTTTTCGCCTAGCTACCGCAAGTAACAATCCTAAATGCTAATTTGTACACACTATTGTATTTCTGCCGGTGTTTATACACCTCCAAAATTTAAGAAAGATGGCGAAGAAAGAACGTAGTCAGCCTAGGCGTAGCCAGATGGGAGAGGAGGGGGTACGCTTTCTGCAGGTTACGTTGTTTCTTCCCCGAACATATTTTTATTCTTTAAATGCATAGTTATAAGCACGTATGAACCTGTATCAAAAAAGGTTGAGTCCCTTCCGCAAGCAAGAAAAAGTTGGCCTCGTATCTGCGTGTAAATCTGCAAATGTCGTCGAAAGACAACAGTCTTGCGTGTCGAGAGAGCGAACTAAACATTTATTTGATGTTATGCGCAAGAAAATTGGTGAACGGTATCCTGGAGGCACTGCGTTAGTGTGGAGGCGAACGAGCGGATCAAGTCACATCACACGTGAGACATGAACGCCATCTTGGAAAACAAAGCGCGTGGCTCTGAGACGGTTGTGTGCGCCCGTCTCAGAGATGATAAGGTGTAGAACGCAAGGCAACGGGTAGGTGCCACCACCTTCTTGTTTTAGCAAAATGTGGAAAACACTCGCCTTTTCGTGCAAACGCTGCATGGTCAGCGCAGCGTCATAAGCGCTATGGTTCATAAATTACTTATGTATGCCTTTTTCAGTAAAATACGCACATGCAGAATGTATACGTGTTGTTATGGTGCCCTAGACATGCGCAATAATTGCTTTTTATTCGGCAATTGCAGAAGTATGAGCGCTAAATCTGGAGCAACATTTGTGGGTGCTGAGGATGAGGTCAGCCATTTCAAGTACTTGGTGTCGGTAAGAGCGGACAAATCGACAAATGTACAGACAGACAGACAGACAGACAGACAGACAGACCAAACTTTTTGCGTCGAAGGTCCCCAAGAAAGGTATCGTCTTTTAAAAATTCTGGCTACGTTATCGGTTGTCTGCTCCTGAGCTTCACGTTAAAACACCAGTCGTAAAGCCAGTGGTATAGGCAGACTACAGTTGATTTTCTCTTCTTGACATCAGCTTCACAACACACAGCATAGCCGATAACAACAATTGCACCCTCTCCTACTAAGGGCAATCTTGATTAGCATGCGAAGCAGCGCACGAGTCCACTTGAAGTTTCGTTCATCACGGTCTATCGTTGTGATTCTTTTTTCGCACAACGCGCAGGTTTGATTTGGGAAGTCTGAGGACACCTCCCAAAAACCAGTTCGTTTGACGCAAACATTTATTGACAATAACTCGAGAGCACTTAACCCCAAACAAAATGAGTCCTATCTCTTGGATACAGTTACAAACGAATCACGTGCACGCCAGCGCATGTCGTCCGATCGGGAAACTGGTTCAATTAGGAAATTAACCGGAGAGGTTTTCTCCAAAACGGTGTAAGGCCCCTCGTACCGGGGGACAAGTTTCGAGGAGAGTCCCGGTGTTTGGTATGGGATGGCAAGCCACACAAGAGACCCTGGGGCATAGTTGGGATCCGGAAGAGAGGTGCTACGGGTTTCTTTCTGGCGTTGTTGTTTTTCCGAGGTGAACGCACGGGCGAGCTGGCAGCACTCTTCGGCTTGTCTAGCAGAATCGGAGATAGGTGGACACTCGGAAGCATCAGGACGGTAAGGAAGTAGGGTATCAATTGTATGGGAAGGCTCACGTCCGTAAAGAAGAAAGAAAGGTGAGAATCCCGTGGTGGTTTGTATTGCGCTGTTATATGCGAACGTGACGTATGGGAGAACACGGTCCCAGTTGCTGTGATCAGATGCCACGTACATTGAGAGCATATCACCTAGCGTGCGGTTGAACCGTTCCGTTAGTCGGTTAGTCTGCGGGTGGTATGCTGTCGTTTTCCGATGAATGACGTGGCATTCCGAAAGCAGAGTTTCGACGACCTCGGAAAGAAAAGCGCGGCCTCTGTCACTAAGGAGCTCTCGAGGTGCACCATGTCGAAGGATAAAGCGTTGCAAAATGAAAGAGGCGACATCCTGAGCTGTAGCACTCGGCAAAGCGGCTGTTTCGGCGTAGCGTGTCAGGTAGTCGACCGCCACTATAATCCACCGATTACCATCTGATGTCAATGGAAGTGGACCATAGAGGTCAACGCCGACGCGATCAAATCGCTTGGCAGGGCATGGAAGTGGCTGCAATGCGCCAGTCGCACGTGGCAGTATTGATTTACGTCGCTGGCAGTCAGGACAGCACTGCACGAATTTACGTACAAAGTTGTACATGCCGCGCCAGTAATAGCGATGGCGAAGGCGTTCATATGTTTTGAGCACTCCGGCGTGGCCACATTGCGGATCGTCGTGAAGGGAGGCGCATACTTGCGATCGTAAAGTGCGTGGAATGACCAGCAACCACCGGCGGCCATCGGGAGCGTAGTTGCGTCGATGAAGAAGTTGATCGCGGATGGCGAAATGGAAAGCTTGACGTCGGAGGGATCGAGATACTGGAAGGTTGGGCGTGCCAGATAAATATTCGATAAGAGAGGCGATCCATGGGTCACGACGTTGTTCGGTGTCAATCGAGTCGAGATTTAGCGATGACAAGGTCTGGAGGCAAGTGTTTCCGCACGTCTGATCTGGTGGTAAAGGTGAGCGGGACAGGGCATCAGCGTCAGAGTGTTTGCGTCCGCAGCGGTATACGACGCGAATGTCGTACTCCTGAATGCGGAGTGCCCATCGCGCAAGGCGGCCAGAAGGGTCTTTCTATGTGGAGAGCCAGCAAAGCGCGTGGTGATCAGTTACTAGATCGAACGGGCGGCCGTATAAGTACGGCCGGAACTTTCCAAGCGCCCACACCAGAGCCAAACACTCTTTTTCTGTCACGCTGTAATTAGTTTCGGCTTTCGTAAGAGTGCGGCTAGCGTAGGCTACAACGTATTCTGAATAGCCGGGCTTTCGTTGAGCGAGGACCGCGCCTAGGCCAACGCCGCTGGCGTCGGTGTGCACTTCGGTAGGAGTCGTCGGGTCGAAGTGGCGAAGAATAGGTGGGGAAGTGAGCAGACGGCGCAGAGTGGTGAAGGCAACGTCACATGCAGGGGACCAGGAGGTGAGGTTCACGTCACCGCGAAGAAGCTGGGTTAACGGTGATATGATAGATGCAAAATTGCGAACAAAGCGCCGGAAATAGGAGCATAGGCCTACAAAACTGCGAAGTTCTTTCATGGTCGTCGGCTTGGGAAATTCTGCGACTGCTCGAAGTTTTGCTGGGTCTGGTAATACGCCGTGCTTGGACACGATGTGGCCTAGGATGACGAGCTCGCGTGCAGCGAAGCGGCATTTTTTTAGGTTAAGCTGCAGACCAGCGTTGGTCAGACAACTCAAAACGTGCCTGAGGCGAAGGAGGTGCGTAGGAAAGTCATGGGAGAAAACCACGACATCGTCGAGGTAACAGAGGCACATATTCCATTTGAGGCCACGTAGCGTATTATCCATAAGACGTTCAAACGTGGCAGGCGCGTTACAAAGCCCAAAGCGCATGACGTTAAATTCATATAGTCCGTCTGGTGTAATAAATGCCGTTTTTTGGCGATCGGCTTCTGCCATTGGGACCTGCCAGGAGCCAGACCGCAAATCTAGCGACGAGAAAAATTCCGCTCCGTGAAGGGTGTCAATGGCGTCATCAATGCGCGGCAAAGGATAGACGTCCTTGCGAGTTATCTTATTCAAACGACGATAGTCCACGCAAAATCGGGTAGATCCATCTTTCTTACGCACCAGGACGACGGGAGACGCCCAGGGACTATGAGATGGTCGAATGACGTCTCTACGAAGCATATCTTCGACTTGATCGTTGATGACGCGGCGCTCTTCAGCGGAGACACGGTATGGTCTTTGACGCAGTGGCTGCTGTAGGCCGGTGTCAACATGATGTTTGACTTGTGATGTGCGGCCCAGTTGAGGTTGCGACACATCGAACGAACTCCTGAACTCATGGAGAAGATCCAGCAGGTCGGCATGTTCGGTGGAAGTGAGAGTGTCGGCGATGGCGCTGGAAAACGTATCATTGGACGACTCCCCGAGTGCCGACAGTGGTTTTGGGTGGTCGCAGTAGTCGTCCGGGACATCAAACAAAAACGAAGGGTCGAGATCCTGCACGCGGCCGAGACATTCCCCCGCAAGCAATGTGACAGGTGTGCAAAGCGGATTGCTTACGAACATGTTGCTTCTTCCGGCGGCAAGGTCAATTGTTGCGAAAGGCAGCGGCAAAGCTCGACGACATTTGAAGATATCGGAAGGAATAAAAAGAACTGTAGCGTCAGTGTAGGCGTTGCATGAAACGGGAACAAGGGCGAAATTTTCAGGCGGAATATCGGTATCTTCAAGAACGAGCAACTTCGGCGGCTGATGAGGAGCGTCCAGTAATGGGACATCACACAAGGGCGAAAACTCAACTTCGGCGCGTGCGCAGTCAATGACGGCATTATGGCGGGATAGGAAGTCCCACCCGAGGATGACGTCATGCGAACAGACAGGAAGAACAATAAACTCCACGATGTAAAGAATGCCTTCGATGGCGACTCTTGCAGTGCAGGCTGCGAGAGGCGTTACTTGCTGTGCGCTTGTGGTGTGAAGCGACAGTCCCGAAAGCGGCGTCGTTACTTTGCGTAATAAACGGCAGAGATTAGCGGCAATAACAGAAACAGTGGCGCCAGTGTCCACAAGGGTGAAAGTACAATAACCTTTAACAGTTACTGCGACCACGTTAGCAGGAGAGGAGTGAGGGCTTAGACAGTTCGAAAACGGCGCAGTTCTTGCCTCTTGAACTGCGTTGCTTAGTTTTCCTGGTCGGAGGGTCCGGGCCGGCGACGCATGGGGGAGGGCGATCGCCGACGAGGAGAGGGTGCGCGTTGCGGCTGGAAGTCAAGGTGGTCAGTAGGCGCATAGCGAGGGTGGCGAGACCGGCCCGTATTGGACGAAGGGTTGGCTGCCGGGATGCGACGACCGGGCATAGTTGCCGAACGTCTGAGGTCGACGGCGGCAGTAGCGAGCAACGTGTCCGGGAGTGAAGCAAGCGTAGCAAATCGGTCGGTTATCGGGCGTCCTCCAGGGATTGGCGACTGGTGCTGCCGCCCAAGGTGCAGTATAAGCAGCCGGGTGTGCGGGCTGTGAGCGCGTGGTGTAGGGTGGTTGCGGGAGCCTACGTACAGCGTCTGCATATGTGAGCGGCGCGGCTACGGGCTGCATCTCTTGTGAAAAGGCGACAGGCGGAGCCACAGGCTGCGTTGCATAGGTTAGGGGCGCGGCCACAGGCTGAACGGCTGGCGGATAGGCGACAGGAGTGCCTACCGGCTGTGCGACACCCGGGCAGTGACCACGGCTTGATAGAGGTGGCTCGTAGTGCGCAAGAGGAACAGCGTGTGCAACCTCTTCCGATATAGCAGTGCGAAGTGGAGCAGGTAGACGGGTGGTGGTCTCGTGAGTAAAGGGCACTAGGGAAAGTTGGCGGGCGACTTCCTCACGGACGAAGACTCGGACTTGCTGAAGCAATTGTGAATTGTCGGGCATAGAGTCGAAGCTGGACAGCAACTCACCACCAGGCTGAGGCTGCCTAGTCAGAGTGCGTTGCTTCTTCAACTCGTCGTAGCTCTGACACAAGCTGACGACTTCAGAAACTGTGCTTGGATTTCTTGCCAAAAGCATTTGAAATGCGCCGTCGTCGATGCCCTTCAGTATGTTTTTGACCTTGTCCGATTCGGGCATGGTGTCATTCACACGTCGACAAAGATCGACAACGTCCTCAATATAACTGGTAAAGGTCTCGCCAGTCTGCTGAGAGCGGACGCGCAAGCGCTGTTCTGCCCTCTGCTTGCGGAAAGCCGGCCGACCGAACATCTTCAGCATATGACGTCTTGAAGACGCTCCATGTGGGGATGTTGTGTTTGTGGCTATTAAACCACAATTCGGCAACGCCACTGAGATAAAGTATCACGTGGCCCAGCTTGTCGGATTCATCCCACTTATTGTTGGCGCTCACCAGTTCGTAGTGCTCGAGCCAGTCTTCGACGTCAGTTCCATCCGCACCGCTGAAGACCTTCGGCTCCCGTAGTTTAGGATGGCCGGGACAGTTAAACTGGAGCGAAGGCGTCGATGTAGTGGCGTTGGCAGTCATGACGGGTGGTAGCGTGCGGCTTCGCAGCTCCAAAGTGTAGCAACGGGGATTAACAGCACCTCCACCAAATGTGAGGAGGTTTATTAGCCGTTAAAGACAGCACGAGACAGCGTCAAGAACCGTCCAGCGATCGGCACAGCAACGAACCGAAGCACGAGCCGAGAGAGCCAGGCGTTGGCGATGCTGCTCGCTGCAGGCACATCTTCTTCACACATGCTACAAGTTAGTCACTCATCATCAAGTCCTACCACTCAGCCTCTAAACAAAAAGTGCTAAGCACGCAGTTTCAATATAGAGTGTGTGTAGCGGAACCTCAAAGGAGCGGCATGTCATCGACGTCGTTGCGTAGGAGCTTCGGCGTGAAGCACGGGGTCGATGCAGTTGTCGTCGTATTTGGCATCGGGGCTGCGCAGCCACTCCAGCCATAGGAGAAGCAGCCTTCCTAGGCTGCCGATGGACGCCGCATTGCCGATGCACGCTGCACCGCTCTGGCCCCGATGATGAGTCCCGGCTGGACAGCCCTACCTTAGCTCGACCCTGAAGATCGACAGCTCAGACCTGACCATGGGCACATGAACGTTAGCGCAGCCAGGTAGTACTGGAGCTCCTCAGGTCACCGGATGATGAAGGTAGGAGCCTTGGCTAGGGTTCGAAACCCGACCATCCTGATGCGTGGCTCGTCTTCCTCTCCTCACCACTGCGACTCTTCTTTTTAGGGGCTAAGCTCTTTAGAGCGGCTACCTTTCGTCCCTCGTAGTAGTCGTAGTCATAGTCGTAGTGTGTAACCAGTCTTACGTTTTGACCTGCAAGGTGGTGCCGGTGGGAGATTTCTCCTGTGCGCATTTGAACAATAAAAAATTCGCAGCGTGCGCGTAACTAAACGCCGAATTCTCCTGTCTCTCATTTCCCATTAACAGCCATTGGCATGTACATTGAGCACTATCTGACAAGAAAGGGTTGCTACGTTACACTCACTGTGCGTAACCTTCTTGGTTTTAGAAAGGTTTAGCGAGCGTTGGGCCGCGGCGCCACGAATACAGTGAACTAGTATATACCATGAACTCGAAGTGGTTAAACGTGGAAGTAGACACGAAGCGCAAGCCGTGAGACAGTGTGCACGTGCCACCTCTCGTTTAGTCCTTGGAATGTCCGCTGGATGGCGGTTCTTTTATATGGGGAATATATGATGAAAGATGCGAGATTGTGGTAACTTGGAGTGTTGAATAGATGGACGAGCAGGCACACAGACAGATGCATGGACGGATGCACGGATGGCTGCACGGTGGGATGGACGAATGGACGGAGGCAAGGATGTTCACACAGACGGACGCATGAACAGACGGAAGCAAGAACAAATGGACGGACGGATGTTTCGCCCCACTCTCCATCATTCACTTCATGGATATGCAGCCATATTTTTTTCTCTCCCATGCGGGAAGGGGTGGGCCGTTAGGCGTGATTGCAGCCTACCGGGCCACCCCTTCCCGCTTTCTAGTAGCCAGGACTGTGTCCGTGGAGGCTGAGTCGTTACCTAAGACTTACTCTGCAATACTGCAACACCATGAGCTGGCGCGCAGAGAGTATCCACCACCACACTCGAAGCTCAGCAAAGAGGACAGCACCATACCGAGAAGACTGCAGAGCAACACGTACACACACGGCATACTAATGCACCGATTGTACCCAACATTACACAAATATGTTTGGCTGATTGGCGCTGTACCTGACACGTTGGTGCACCTGATCCTCGAGTGTCCATGCAATAAAAATACAGATATATCACCTCCGCCCCACACCATTGATGCTGGCAAAGAAAACGAACACCTTCTCGATACGTGGGAGGCCAAGCTCGCCTTGGAGGACCTGGACCAACAACGACGTCTCGTCGCCAGGTCCAAGGAGGCAGTGAAGGCCAGAGGGTTCCTGGAATGAGGAGACCTCCCACCTAAGGTGGACGCGGAACTTACACCGCTATACTGTTTCGAAAATCAACGTTTATTCTTCCTCCTCCTTTCTTATGCGCGTGCTTTACACAATCGCTGCATTGAACTGGCGCTTCAGTCATTTATTGTTTGTTGGTACACATCCGTGCCAGCTTCTTCCTTGCCGACTTCAAACTTCGTTCATGGCGCGCATTTCAATTCGTGCTCGCCCCGTTTCAAGTTCCGCACACTCCACCCGTTTTCAATTCCGCACATTCCATCCCCGAGGCCTCCCTTTCATTTTAGTTTTTTTTTCTAAAACAAACTGGTGTTATGTACGCTTTGTACATCACATCACAGATTCACTGCATATATGTCCACCTTACAGCTCACTAAACGTCGTCCAAATGTCCCCTTTCACTTACCACTAAATACACATCGTCCAAATGTCTACACTTCCAAACTCCAGATGCAGCCAATCGGGCTTGAAAGTTATGAAACTCAGTATCACCCTGCTTCCCACACGACTATTTTGTACGTATATACACTGTCATGCAAAACTGTGCAACATGTTGCCCTGCAGATTACATGTGAGTTCATAATCTCAACTATATACATGATATACCCTTCCGTGTTCCACAATTAGTATAAAAAACTACAGGTAATTTTGGCTTGACGCTCAAGTTGATGCGTCCCACACAAGACGCGGAACAGCCCTAATCCCCTGGCTGGAGGCAAGTATGAAATGACCATAAAAGAATCTTCTACAGTAGGCTCGCCTCTACCTACAGCTATGGAAAATCCGGTGCTCAACCACAAATAACTAGCGTCAATGCTGAGTTGCCTGCCATCCTGATGGACGCGTTGCCTCAAGCACACCGGTACCATAGTGTCTTAATGATTGATTTCTTTCTACAATTGTCTTGCTTCGACTCGTCAACTGCTGATAACCAGATGGGTTTACCGAAGTGTCTTTTGAATCCCAAGATTCCCAACAGAACAAGTCTTTTCATCACTGCAATGAACTGATGAAATATTACTCTTTTCAAGATCACTTCCAGTTCATTCAGCTGCCCTTTCTCTTTGATCCTCGAGACCTTCAACTCTTGCCTCTGACTAATCTTGCCAGCTCTCGTTATCACTTATTGCTGCCAGACGCAGTGACTCTATTTCGTATTCTTTGACCAGTGCTTCTGCACTAAGCTTCAGTGGTCCCGGATAACTCGCTTCTGCACTATCCCGAAACAATATTCTAACTGCTTCTTGAGGAGACCTGTTTGCAGGGTACTCTACCATATTCGTGTCATCCACTACCACCGCCTGTACTACACAGCAGACGCCCACCGATTCGCTTTCTGTTGCAGTCGGTATAACTGAAGACTCGGTGTCTTCACTAGCCTGTACATTATAGCTGTCTCGCAGCGTATGCGCTGCCGAAGTCAATGTGACATTGATTGCTTGTTTGCAGATAACCACATCACTTGGAAATGACCTTTAGCCTTCTTTTGTGGCTAGTTCATCATAGTCTCTGTCTGCCTCTGACTTAAGATGATCATTGGGCTTCCTCCTAGTGATTCCAGGTGCCTGGCTGCTAATCTCTCTACCATGCTTTAGCTGAGAGTCATTCTCTACCGAAATGCTCTGGAGTGGTTCCAGGTCATTCACCCCGAAGGGGCATAACTCGATTCGACCAAACACTTCTTCTCTGCAGCCAAACACTGACATGCCAGTTCTTTCTATTCCTAACCGCACATTTTATACCTCAGCGAACTCAAGCTTTTGCAGAAGGGCTTTTTTCATAAAGTCCTCACTTTCCAACCGTTCTTTGAACATTTTCTTTTGTCGTTCTCGTTCGGAAGCCCTCTCCTCACGAGTACGCCCTTCGCGTTCTTCGACCCATGCATTTTGCTCTGCGCCTTCTAGATGTTTACGTAAATCGAAGGCCGTAAACTCGGCGGCACTAATCTTTCAATCTATCTGGGACTCGGGAACCATGTTTGCAAACGGCCTTGTCTGGTCGTTGTGGACGCCAATGTAGCTTTGCGGTCCTTTTTTCGTACAATGCGGCAGGTTTGATTTGGGAGGTCTGATGAGCCACCTCAGGACACTTCGTCGAAGGGCGAGTCCGTTTGACGCAAACCTTTATTGACAATAGCTCGAGAGTACACCCCAAATAAAGAGTCCTATCTTTCGAATACAGCTACAAAGAAATCTTCATGCTACATGTTAGTCACTCATCATCCAATACTATCACTCAGTCCCTAAACAAAGAGTCCCAAGCACGCAGTTCCTATACACAGAGTGTGTCACGGAACATCAAAGGAGTGGCATCTCACCGACGACGTTGCGCAGGAGCTTCAGCAAGAACACGGGGTCGATGCAGTTGTCGTCGTATTTGGCATCGGGGCTGGGCAGTCACCCGAGCCGTAGGAGAAGCAGCCTTCCTAGGCTGCCGATGGACGCTGCACTACTTAACGCCGCACCAGTTGACGCTGCATTTGCCGCACTGGCCCCGAGGCAGAGTCCCGGCCGGACAGCCTCACCGGAGCTCGAGCCCGAAGATCGACAGCTCAGACCTGACCACGGGCACGAGAACGTCAGCGCAGCTAGGTAGTCCTGGAGCCGCTCAGGTCACCGGATGATGGAGGTAAGAGCCTTGGCTCGGGTCTGAAACCCGACCACCCTGATGCGTGGCTTGTCTTCTGCTCACCGCTGCGACTCTTTTTTCTTCTCTCTCATACGCGTGCTTTAAACAATCGCTGCGTTGAACTTGTGCTTCAGTCATTTATTGTTTGTTGGTTCACATGCGTGCCAGATTCTTCCTTGCCAACTTCGAACCTGGTTCATGGCGCGCATTTCAAGTTCCGCTCGCCCCGTTTCGAATTCTGCACACTCTACCCGTTTTCAATTTGGCGCAATTCATCACACACTGAGCAGCTTAACCGATGTAAACGCATTAGTGCAAGTGGAGCACGCCATGGATTCACAATAGAGCTTCTCTTGGTGTTACTCGCCCGAACCTCTTGTTCTAGCGCACCACGCGGTTCATCGCCGCGAGAGGCGAGAACATGTGGATTCATCGCATGTCAGCAGAATCTCGGTCCCCGACGCCATCACATGATTACTGAGAGTGCGCAATGGGTAGAGGCCACAGCCCCTCACACAGCCCCTTACATAGGCCGGAATGCGATAGTGCATCAGCGAGTTATGGCAATGCTGGAACAAGCTGTTGCGCATGCGCAGTCATGGGTAGTTACGCACACCGTATTGAGCTTCGCCATAAGCTGCTTCGCATCAAAATGCAATACAGAGAAGGGGTTGGTCCAAATGGATCGCGAAATTTCCGCATGCATCCTGCAGCCAATGTCAATGTTGTGCTTACGGTCCATACTAATATAATAATATTTTAACCTTTTTGTTCATTTCTAACGCAATGAAGTGTCAGAATCGAGTGAGAATGAAAACACTCTATGCATTACGGGAACAATATGGGCAGAAAGAAAAACGGCACGTGCGAAGCTGCATGGCGGGAAAAAAGCAGGGGGAGCGGAGAGAAGGGTGGGCTGTTGATCATCTTATATGAGCAGAGGGCCTCGCATTCTTTCTAAAACGTTTCAGAATAACCAAGCTAAACCAGATAACAGCAGTTCCGCTGTTTATTACCGTACGTGAAGTCAAGTTTTTTGAGGCTGCACATATATGTATATATAACTTCTTTTCTTCTTATGTGGGGTTTAACGTCCCAAAACCACCATATGATTATGAGAGACGCCGTAGTGGAGGGCTCCGGAAATTTTGACCACCTGGGGTTCTTTAACATGTGCACCCAAAATATATACCTTTTTATGTGTCAGTGTGGCGGATGTTCTTATCAGTGATCCCGCATGTGTTGAAGTATTGAGGGATGAGAGAACACACGTGTGCCTTCACTATCCATAACTACTTCCATTTTTTTTCATCCTGTCATTATATATGTCGATGAAAAGCTGACTCGGAAAAAAGAAAATTTCCTGCTATAACGAGGTTTCGCGTGTTAAAATATACCATAAAGAAGGAGGCAAAGCGACAGCGTTGGTGATGCTGTAGCTTAGTTGTATCGTACCGCTGGCTGTCAGGACAGAATTTCAAACATAAAAGAGAAGTTATTGATTGATATGTGGGGTTTAACGTCCCGAAACTACCATGTGATTGTGAGATATGCCGTAGTGGAGGGCTTCGAAAATTTCTAGCACCGGGGGATTTTTACTATCCGCCCAAATCTGAGCAAAAGGCCTACCGCATTTTCGCCTTCTTCGAAAATGTAGCTGCCGTAAACGGGACTCAATCCAGTGACTTGCGGTTAGTATAAATTAGAAGGGTGCAAATGACACAGCAACTGGTAATTTTTTGCGTGAAGTTTCTCAGTGCAACACAGAGTGAAGCGTAATAACTTTTTTAAACATGAAAGCATATTATAAGTCAGCCATGCCTTTTAATTGAATAATTGGGTCTGAAAACAAAGCAATTCTCAGTATTCATGTGGATATCACACACTATGTGGCGTATATTGCATCTTCGTTGATGATGCGCTTTTTATTTTCTCTTGTCAAATTTGCCAAAGACACTTGCGGCAAACTTTACAGCTTCCCACCAGAAATAAATTTCAATATGTACACAACGGGTTTCACATTTCACGTCACAATTTTAAGTTGGATAAATACATTCCTTTCTTACTCTTTCTCTCTTGATTTCCCATAGTTCAAGGATATTTAGTTGCCGTGTGTTACGCTTCTTCATGGCAACATTTTCTAGCGTAATCAAACCACCCATAATTTAAATGGCCACAACTCCTCACTCGTCATCACATCACAGTGCAACAATGCGATTGAATAACGACAATTTTACGAATATTTACTCAAAGTGCTAATTTTGCGCTATTTCGCGGAGAGCAGGCAAATGCTGATCCTGAGTGGCAAAAGTTAAATCACTGTATTTACTTTTTTTGACCACAATTTTGTTCTATATAGTAAAATTGTTAATTAGCTTAAGCGCGGCAAACTCAAGGATGCGTTCCTGCTAGAAATAGCTTTGAGTCAGGTTGTCTTATTGTTGTTAACTAAAGCAAAAGCTTAGTTGAGCATTTGTCATAAGAACCAGTGTTTAACCAGAACGTGAACCGTGTCGTCTTAGATGTAGTTCATTGATATAGAATTTTTTTACACCGCTACAAGATAAGTTGTTCAGAGATTGTAATCTTTGGCGGCTTCCGCATCTTTTAACGTGACTGCACCTTCACTCATGCATGCTTACAACACTCTCAATGCCAACGAACTGATCTTAATGAGGAAGATCAAACTGTTAAGGCAGCTAATGCAGTTAACAAGCACCTGGACGCAGCATGTGGCAAAGCCCGGCCCAAAGATTGCATCAAGAACAACACTGATAATCAACAAGCACCTATTCAAAGCCTTTTAATTTTATAAATGAAATGTCACAGGTGGCCGCTCCCCATCCATGGAGCGACCTACACTACAACACAGCTTTGAGCTTCAGCCGCGTACGTTCAAAGAAGTACCAACTTCTGCTGCATTGTCTCTGCCCACACTGACGTAATTGCATTTGTGCGGCTCTTTACGCCGCGATTTTGTTTATCGGTGTCATCGCAACCACAGTAGTAGGCGTAGAAGTGAAACCGTTCAAGCATCTTGAAACTGCGCTGTGCTGGGCACGAGTCCTCTCATGCTAAGACGGCATTAAATACAATGAAGTAATTGCATCGTTAGCGATACAAATCACCGCGCACGCAGCGCTGCACCAGCAGCATTCGCTTTTTTTAAGACTGCCTTAGCACAATCTGGAGGCATTAATGGCGTCATAACGCCCCACTTAAGTTCATCTCTCTCAGATGGCGCACCTCACCTCAGCAATTTTTTATTTAACTTTAACTCGTAGGCAGTAGAGCGTCTTGTAGGCTAAGGCGTCGTTTGCACGGCCACCCGACTCAAAGGGTAGACCGCAACATCATTATAATCATCATCTCTATAAAGTGAGGCTGCGGGGAGAGAGTTAACATGCGAGAAGTCTAAGACGCATTTCGTTAAGCTCTCTAGATATGAGCTGGCAGCACTGTGACTTAAGCACCTGGCATTTATCCTCGCGAAGTGAAAGGCGGTGCTTGATGTCCCTAGCTCTCCACGAGCACCTCGCGGATCTGAGTTTCGCAGAAATGGGTGTAAATTTTTATCGCTGCCTTTCTTTCCCTCTGCTTGCTAGATCAGGCACATGCGATTCAACCTTTTTTTCAGTTTTTTTTTCGCAGTCTTAAGCTCTGAGTGCCGCGCCAACGTACATAAGTGGCCCCATTTCGTCCCTTCGTTCTCTTTCTCCTATCACACGTTTTTTTTTCTGTTCTTCTTCTTACTTTTGAGGTTGAGAGAGCACTTGCGTAGCCAAGTGTGGAGGGGGACAGATGGGGAGCTCAGACTCTTCCTGAGATTTTAAGTTATTCCTAGTTTTGCACGTATACATGCACGCATACAAACGCACGCTAGACAATACATAAAATATTGTCGAACATTCAAGGAAAAACAATTTCAGTAATGCGAGTGTGGCGGAGGATGCGCAAAGCGTGCACAGCAGCCATTCCAGCAAGGAATGACTGTTGTGGAATACGCTTCTCGATTCCAGCAAGGGCAGTGGCTTCAACGGCGAAGAAAAGTTACTTTGCCCAAGCTTCCATCTAGTGGTATGCCTTGGTGTAAAACGCGCCCACTTATTTGAAGCCATAAAAGGCAACCGGAAATGTTAGTGACATGTTTAAAAATTTAAACAGGGGACATCCGCTCGCATGCTTCTTTGTCACTATATATATAGAGAGAGGAGGAGGAGGATTATATGAGGAAGGACAGGGAGGCTAGCTATATAGAGAGACATGCTGCCATAAGCAGATAACCTCTGTTCACACAAGGCAGCCACGTTCTCTTTCAAGCAAGTAGAGTAAGTCTCACGATGTTATTTTCGATGTTTCTAGAATTTACGGTAGCAACCGAAATGCAACTCGAACAAGCAATCGAGAACATGTAAGTCGAACAAGCAATCGAGGATACACGCTGCTGAACCTGTTGAAAATAAGCGCTGTCTATAGTACAACAGATAGTTATGTTAATCATATAGCGGTGTTGCCACGTTACCCTAATTACATAAAACAGATCTGTGAATCCTTTAACTCACCTTATGTAACAGTACCAGTTCTATAGAGGAAAAGATTGCTGAATTCAGGTAGCGAATATTCATTTATATAGTAACTCACACTCGGAGCCAAAAACACATTGCAGAGGAGAATGGAAACAGATACAAAAATCTTTTACATGATATATGATGGTTCTTTCTGATGAAATGTACCGCTAAACAGAAACAAAACTTGAATGAATTAGTGAAATAATAATATTGCACTGCACGTTGCACTCTAAAAAGAAAAAGAATATCAGACTTTAACATAGATATAACACAAAAATTAAAGCGGAAATAATACTCAAGACCGCCCGGTAATAATGACAAACAAGGAAGAGAACCACCACCACTTAAGTACTATAGTATATTAGACAATTGTGCCATAGTAACTTTACTGTTTCTATAACGTTAAAGTTTACGTATGAATTAGTAGTAAGTACTCAAGCTTCCCGGATCTTTTATTTTTATGCGAAACCCACAGTTCTGAAACAAATACCGTTCCTTCCAACTTGTATCTTCGTGGCCGAGAAACAAATGAAGCCAACTTTTGTAAGAGTATCTATAAAAGGTGAAACTTTATCAATGATTTCATTATACTGGTCGGTAAGTTTAGAATGTTTTTATGCAAAAATAACGCCATTGCTGTGAATAAATAAATTCCAATAACCGCTTATAGCGGCGGAATATGGCTGTGTTTGTGCGACTGCCTAGCTATCAAGCTTTTGAATTTGTAGAATTTGCAGATTAGCCAAGTAAGCTATTGATATATTTTTTTCCAAATTTAAAAAAAAAAGATACCTAGCCTTAAACGCTTCAGCTCTGCACGAAAATGACTGATGTGCGGAAGCAGGCCACACTTCTTTCATTTTAGTTTACCAAGTTTCAGTAGAGACTCGAAACTGAAGACCCGGCCATGTGCTTCCATTTCTGGCACATTGGTTACCATTGACAGCAAAGGTAATTTGGAGGGGGGGGGGAGAGACCAGGTTCATGATCTGAATAGGCTGCTAGGCAGGCAAGTGTAACTTTGTGCCCCGTGTCACACGGCAGACAAAATGCTTTGAGAGATGCACGGACCAGTATGCCACCACCAAGCTACGTCAGTGGTGTTTGTCACTTGTGCAGGACAGAGTACAAGAGTATGAAAATAAGCAGTCAAGCGAATGAAAATGATGATTGTTCATAACACGTGCCGAACATTTCTGCATCGGCACTCTACCAAACTGCTGCGCAGATAACAGGCTACGAAATGTATTCACATGTATAGGAATATGAATGCTGCTGGTCGGTAACAAATACCTGCTTTTGAGCATAAGTAAAAAAAGGATCTGGTTGTTGTTGAGCTTCTACATGTTGTCAAAAGAACCGGATGCTCTTTATTCTTTGTGTTCCTGGACTACTGAACACACGCGTGTATAAACACACACACACACACACACACACATAATATATATATATATGGAGGCAAACTTATAAGTTCAATGCAAAACAAAATGTTTTTGCTCTTTACCTGATTACAAATATATGCAAATCTCAACAGGTAATTCATAAAGGCGTCTTGTCTGCACCTGTCCTCATGGCGGACATGCTAGTACTTCCTCTCATAATATCCCTGATCGCTCTTGGAACTTCTTCGGCGGACCCGACGCTGAAACTATTTCAGGTAAGCCCGCGAGGACTAACCACATTGTGATGAAGCGCTTTGGCCTGCACGGATACTTTTCTATGGAGTATTAATTTATCGCAACATGACTGCGCTTCATAACTTTCATAGTTCTGGGCACTCATCTCTATTTAACGAATAATCTCAAGCCATGCCTACAGTGCGGTATATGCGGATTATATAGAATTATTGCGGGTGCGACAACATCCAGTGCCCACGACGAAGGAAGTGAATACACGCATTGTTCGCTAAGTGCAAGAGAATGAATTCCAAGACAACGCAAGTGTGGTAGAAAAAGAAGGGAAGGCCAATTAGGCTGATGAGGTTAGGAAGTCCGCGAGGATATTTCAGCTGAGGCAAGCACAGGACAAATATCATTGAAGAATAGAAAAGCAATTTGTCTGGCCGTGAGCGTAGCCAAACTAGAGATAATATACCCAAAACATCACGACAACGACAAATATCCACCGAGCGCGTCCTTGAAATAGTTACCAAAATAGAACCGCCCAGTACACTCCCTATATATCTCTGCAAGATAATCGATCAAAATGTGTCATCAATAATCACGTCGTAATCAAGATCAGCCATACTTCGTAAAGCTGTGACACACAGCCGCAGCTTTCAGCCAGAGCGTGTTGATAAATTTTTGGGTTGAAATCAATTAGAGATGAAAAAAATAGAGGTATATTTAACAAGGAAACATTCGCTTGAAAATGAACAAGTTACAGCAAAGTTAGGTTAAGGCAGTGCCAACACTATGTTGGTAGTTATTGGTAACAGGAATACCGCAGAGTGAAGGGAAACAGCAAAACGCCTTAACGAGAAAACTGCGACATCAACAGGAAATATGCTAATTTCACCATTCTTTATTTCCTGTCTTATTTTTGTATCATCCGGTAAGTTTTGATAAAAAATTAGTCCCATTCATGGCCTTAATCGTCACATATTTTGTGGACATTTCTTATGCGCTTATGATATTAGATTATCATAATAATCATCATCTGTCTATCTCACTGTCTTCCTCTAAACAGGGTGCCATCGCCATCATCATCGTGTGTCTGCGTGCTCCGCCTCAGTCTGCCCAAACCCAGACGCCATAACATTTTGGTAGTAAGGTCATAAATGCAGACCTATACTTAGATTTTACGGGTCATATCTGCACTTTTGTAATCTGAGGAAGTGAAGAATTGTTTATTTCTATCATTACTAAGTGAATAATTGGTGTTTGATTATTTCTTTGGTTATTTCTTTGTTAATTTTCTGCACAGGACACGCAATATATGCCTATACTGTTGTATGAATGTTACCGGACGGGTGTTACAATCGAGCCTGAAAACACTGTCAACTTCACGATTCTGCTTGACGCCACACAATTTTTAAACAAGGGACAAGCTAACACTTGGTACGCACCTGATGGCGCCCAGAACCAATACAGCAAGTAAGTTGTCGTCGGTGAGAGATCTAGGGGAAAAAACAATAAAAATGAAACAATGACATTGGCTACGAACTAAAAGCCCATTAATAAATGACTCGCATGTGAAATATGGGAAATGTGTTCTTTCAAATAGCAACATGTGCTTGTAAAACATGCCTCCCCACTCTCCGCTTTTTGCCCTTGCTGGGATAAATTGTGTGACTTGTCTCGATGCCTGAGCTTAGTTAAAGACCACTGATCTACGTGGATGATGAACTAGTGCATAGTAATGAGTATATTGGCAAGGGAAAAAGAGACAGTTTTTTAAAACGATTATGTGACACATTGTGACTCATAGCAAGTCTTCCCATTCAAAGAAACGAAGAAATTATTTGCCACGAAGTACTGGTATTTTTGTGCTTCAACTATTAACTCAAATCATTACCTACAATTTATCAGTTTTTTTTTTCATTGTGATTTCATGTACCTTAAGCCAATGCTCAACATGTGATTAGCTGGGGTCTACTTGCAGTGTACTCCTTCAGAAACAAACTGACGGTATGTGCTAGCTACAAAATAAACAGCTTATAATTGATTGATATGTGGGGTTTAACGTCCCAAAACCACTAAATGTTTATGAGAGACGCCGTAGTGGAGGGCTCCGGAAATTTCGACCACTTGGGGTTTTCTAACGTGCACCCAAATCTGAGCACACGGGCCTACAACATTTCCGCCTCCATCGGAAATGCAGCCGCCGCAGCCGGGATTTGAACCCGCGACCAGCGGGTCAGCCGCCGAGTACTTTAGCCACTAGACCACCACGGCTGGGCAATAAACAGCTTATAGGAGCCTTATCAATGAGTAGGCCACCAAGCAATACGCAAGCAGTTTCTCCTAACGCTATCAGTATTTCGTATAACAAGCCCATCAAGTGCTTCCGTATACATTAAAGACTAGAGATGATTGATTTATGTGCATGTTTAGTGATTGAACTGGTAAGGGGAAATTCTTTTCATCTTCGTCAGCGTTGTATTCTAAGGGAACCTGTGTGTCATCCACGACATTTCTATGATGAAAATATCGTGATGAACCAACAATAAACAATCAAAGATTGAGCAGGATGATCACCTATAGCAATATTTGCAGCAATAAAGCTATGTACCATAGAGCTTCCCTAATAGTAAATGCTGCTTTGAGCGACGATCCTATACAGGCACATGTAAGATGGAGTTATGTTGCCTAATATTAGTAATAAAATACACACAGGTTTAATATAAATGAGCAGAATAATATGAGGTGCATAATGTCAATTGCGAAAGGGTTCGGTGTGGTAAAGGCGTCCAGCAATTACAAATGGCTCCGTCACGTATGATTGTTACAATTGTCATCTTCACGAACGACAACATAAACATTTTTCAGTTGCGATGCTGCACAGATTACCTCAAAGCCGCAGGCTCAGTACCTCTTCACCTGATAAATGATAAATTATGGTGCAAGGAGTAATTGCAAGTTGCAAATTATATAGGCGAGTTCTCAACGGCCATTTTTACAGGCGCAGCCTTGGCGTCTTTCACGGTAGGTTGACGTGTAAACAGTAAAGCATGCCTATGAAGGTGAACGATCAGGAGAAGCTGTTAAATACCGAGGAAAAGCATCCTTAGCATTTCTAAAATGGCAGGAAATAGCACAGCTCGTTTGTACGTATAGCCTATGTAACTGCTTGTATGAGAGCTGAAGTGCTTGTAATACAACCGGTACGTAAAAGTCAACTGAACAAGAGTGTTAATGCAAACTAGTTGGTACTTCAGCTATAGTCAAGTATCAGAGCAATGAAAAAAGCTAAGAAAGATGCACTTTACGAGCTGAGCTTTGAAGACACTTGAAAACAATTATATCTCATTATCATTCATTGTCACGCTCGTAGCCAAGACATTGATCATGATGACTTTGATGATAAAAGGAAAAGTAAAATACCATATTACCAGGTGGTACCGACAAAGCAGTCACATAGAAGAGTGCGCATATGTGGCGGGATTTTACCCTCGGTGCGGGAATCGTGTCAGATGTTCTAGAGTTACCAAACGACTTGTCCTCACAAGGTGACTTTTTCAGGGGCTCCTTAGTCTACGAGTATGACACTGCATCTTCGACAATAAAAATTACAAGCCCTGGTGAGCACTCCTCGTCAATGCCAGTAAACCCTTCCCTACTTCTCTATATATTGTGTTGCCACATTTCTTCTTGACATGAGGATAATTGGACACTGATATCTTTATGTCTCTTGCAGTCTTACAAGAACAACTTGTCCAGATGCAAGACGCATACAACGGCCTGGCGTACTACTGGAAACTGAGTGTGTACTTACCGTGTGCTGTTCTTGTATTCTATCTGAGTATAACAGAAGTGGACTTATTCTGCTTAATGAGTGCGGGACTTGGGGGAACACTTATTTTTTGGCAGAGTTCTGTCAGTGTCCTTCAAAAGATTGCAGCATTTTACTGGTGGCATTGTGCAGTAATATAATATATGTTATTGCGCTTCACGCCTAAGCTGATTATGCAGTCTACTGCTTATTGTTTGAAGAAATTATCAGTGGTGCTGTTCGTGGACGTTAAAGTTGCATATGACAATGTATTGCTAGAAACCATCTTAGGGGCCTTGGGCAACATAAGATCGGGGAGCCACGTATACCATTGCATATACAGCTCTTTCAAGGACCAAACCTTCTTCGTTCCCACATAATTCGGTGCAACAGCACATCATTGTACTTATAGCTGTGTACCACAAGGTGAGGTCCTGAGCCTCATGCTCTTGACCTTGGCTCCTAAGCCTCGTTGCCATCCTGCCGTGGTCCATGTATCTGTGGACCTATGAGCCCGACATCTGCATCTGGGCATCAGCGTCATGCGTCCATACGTACAAGTTAGAGAGCGGCTACACTGACGTCAAGTTATCTTCAAGAACAGGGACTAGAGCTCTGTCGTCTGGGAACTGCTTGCTGTTTGCGTTTACGCGCAAAGCAATGACCCCATGCGTTCTCAGAATAATTGGACGCACGATCAGCTAGGAAAAGTCCGACCCTTTTCTGCCTGCGAGTAATAATAGATTGTGACTCCTCCTGGAGCCCTCACATCCCTCACATGAAATAGAAACTCGCCATGATCCCCCACGTCCTAAGGTTTCTTGTGGGAAAATCATGGAGTGCATCAATACGAGCCATGCTTCAATTGTATACTGTAATTTTCCTCGGCTTCGTGCGCTAGAGTATATATCTATGCTTGGCAAAGCCGGAATAACAAACGTATGTGTTCTCGAGTCAATACAAGCTCAAGCCCTGAGAATATACCTCGGGCTTCCGAAATGCGCATCCTTAGCAGCGACTGTCAAAATCACTCATGAACACCCTATCACAACCTACTTTCCCGCCGATGCTTTAAGAACGCACATAAAACATGCCACCCGGATTGCATCACCTTTTTTCCAACTTTCAAGCCACGCTCTGCATTCTCCACTATCATAGATCGTCATCGCATGGTGATTTCCGTGACTTTCACACCCGCAGCAAGACCACCGTAACTATTGTGGTGTCTACATCCACTGAAAGCCATCACAACCATCCGTGGAAGGTAAAAGAAGAAACAGTCGTCAAATCTGGCCTTATACAAACAACCTGCTAGTTTCTGAATGAGAAAAACAGTGGACGCATTCACCTTTACACGGATGGGTCGGTTACTTTCAGCAAGCTCAGCAGGTGCAGCGATAATTCCGGAACAATCTGTCACGATAATGTTCACGACCTTGCATTTTACATCATCTACGGCTGCATAACTCTCTGCCATCTGTGCTGCTCTGGCGTTTCTAGTTCAAGAACCACCGCAGACTCGGTCAATCTTCTCAGACTCCAAAGCAGCCCTCCAGGGCATTACCTCGCCATATTGTATGGACCAAATTAACAGATAGTCACTGATATAAGAGTGTTTCATCACTGGGCTGTAGAAGAGCAGCATGACATAACGTATCAGTGGATACTGGGCCACTGCGGCATTGACGGAAATGACAGTGTAGATGAAGCAGCCCAAACCCCTCGTGACGATGCCACTGGTGCAGCTATACCGATATCAATAACGGACGCCACTACAGTACTTCGATCATTTGCGCGAGAACTGGTGCTCGCTCAGTGAAATTCGACGGCATTTACTAACGTCCGTCTTCATAAATTGCACCCACACCTCCAGCTTTGTCTTCAATCAGCACTAACCAGAGCTGAACAGACGCTTTTGTGCCGTCTGTGGCTCGGGGTGGCTCTCACGAATGATTGTTCGTTTCAAATCAGCGTGGCCAGCATCCCGACATGCGACAATTGTGGCTGAGCGGACATGATTTCCCATCTTCTCTGCGAGTGCCCTCGCTTTAGTGCGCCAAAAAAAAAGAACTTTCGAAAATTCTTGATAGACTTGAAAATCACCAATTGTCGGAAGAAAGGGTATTAGGACACTGGCCGAGATCGTCCTCGGCATGCAAGGTAATGAGATCGTCGTTGCGCTTCTTGCAGGCAAGTGCTCTTAGATATAGACTTCAGGCAGTGTCGTTTATATTACTGTTGACCATCTTTCTTTTTTTTCTGTCTCTTTTCTGCCATCTCTTATTACCTTTACGTCTTTGCCCAGCGCAGCGTAGCCAGCGGGTCTGAGATAGTTCTAACCGCCTTGTCCCGCCTCCTTCCTTCTTCCTCCTCGTCCGTTGTTTTAAACTGTAGTTTCCAAAATTTCGTGCTGTCTGCACCTGCATTGCTATTAATTATTAACGGGAGTGAAACTCACAAATTTGTTGTGTTTACTGGCTGATAAATTTTATGAGCATAGGTGAAGGGTATATCTCCCTGTGCGTAAGTGGATATCTGGGCACACACTGACCATGAGTGCAGTTAACGGCGATAGTGTGTAATACAAGATAGGTGTGTAGTAGCTGGGAGTTGGAGTGGCCAATCGTCAGGAAACAGTTGACGAAACACCAAATAGAAAAGGGAACAAAACGATGAGAGAAACGGCATGCCTAAATTCGTGCATAGATTCAATATCACAGACACATGAACATAATGGCTTATTGACGTACAAATGTGTAATGGAAAGCAGGAAGGAGCCAGAAAAAAAAGCAAGGTGCATAGTGGGAGTAGTAAATTCCGTTCAGTAGGCCACTACCGAGCAGTAAGTTTATTTGGCCCATATTGAGTTCTCGATGGCACGAGATTTCATGTTGGCACTGTAGCACTGACAGATCCGACAAGTTGCTGTCGTCAAGGCTGGCTAACACAGCAGCTTGCGACAGTCTCTCTGCACTCTATAGCAAGGGCAGAGACAAAAAAAGCGGGTGCTATGGATTCTCAGTTGTCGCAGTGTTTACAAGAAGCACCATCTTCCACGACAATTGGTTTGAGGAAAGATTATGGGGAAGCAACAGCAAATGTAAATATAAAATTCAACTCCAGCCATCCTTATTAATTTTTAGCGGAGGTGTTCGGTAATTACAGGGTAACACGGAACACCTGTGTGAGCTCCTCGCACCACTCCAAGCGAGTGGAAAGGCAAATGACTCATCGGCCAGTCAACCTGTACAACCTTTTTCTCCTTTTCCAACTACAACAACATCGTTCACGTTCCAGCAAACTCGTGAACGCTGCACATTTTCTGCAGCTGGCCCTTTCGACACGTAGAGGGCTCCGTAAACTGATACAAAAGCGCCAATGCTAGCAACCATTGCAACATGGTGGTGTGTTTGCGAACCCAGTTTCTGATGCTGATGCTGATGACCTCTGATGGATGGCGCTCAGCCACAGAGGGGGACGGGCCAAGAACCGGGCGGCAGGATACTTAAATGAAACTAAAATGAAAATGAAGCCAATCTGAAAAAGTAGTTTAAAAATAATATTACCAAAAAACAAAAATGTTTGCTGAGAAAGCAGTCAAACCATCTCTTGTTTTTGATAGACATAGCTACGAATTATAAGATAGGGATCTGAAAAGGTTAGGCTTGTCTAGCACGGTAATCTTTTAGTTGCGTTGATGTAATCCAACACAGTGGAGCATATATCTCTGTGACAGTAACCAAATGAAGTTCCGCCAAGAGATAAAATTACTAGTAGATTTACTTGTATTCCTAGCTTTTGTAATGGGGCTACTGAAAATCTTTTTCTCTGATAAGAATAACGATGACAGAATGAAAAGGAATGTTCAATTGTTTCAATTCCGCTGCACCAAATGCATAGCGGTGACGCCTTGAGTTGAGCTTTGTTAAGGTAATAATTTAGTTGTGGAACTGCACAGCGCAATCTGGTATGAGTGACCTCTGACTGACGAGATACACACCACTGTTTATTCCAGCAATACCTCAAATGCTCGAAATCATTGAATTTATACAAATTACCTTTTCCCCATTGCAGACAAGCATTTCGGAACCTTAGCGCTGTCACGTAAGCCGTATCTGGCAAAACTGGGATGGTGGGCCCACTCAGGGATACTGCTGCTAAAGAGTCCGCCATTTCGTTCAAATATGATCCGGGGTGGCCCGGTACCCATACAAATTCAGTTTTTTTACGTTTTTCGGTACTAAATGCCAAAACGTATTCATCAGCTCTGCATTTACTGCCGTAGAAAGTGCATTACCAACTGGTAACGAATCTGTAATGATAACTGCTAATGATTCGCTTGAGGGCAATTTCTGTAGGGCAAGAACAATTGCCAATAATTCTGCAATGAATACAGGGGTATAATCTGGGAGTCGAATCGAAAAGAACCGGTCCAAAGAAGGAGAGAAGATGCGAACCCCAGCCTTTTCTTTTGACACAGATGCATCAGTCACAATGATATTGCTTATCTCTAGGCGAGCTAGATAATCTGCTAACTGGTCATTTAAGTACCTATGTGCCAATTGTTTCGCGTTATGAGGAAATATATCATCAAATTGTATGCTAAGCATTGACTTTGGGTTGTGTATTGGATTAATATGTTTAATTTTTACATTCAGTTGCTGCAGCAGCGCTTGTGCAAATACTATTTGCGGGGTGTGTAGTCGCGACCAATGGGTTTCAAAAAATAAAGTCGGTTCTTGAATGAAAGCGTAATATGAGAGTCTTTGGTGTGAACTGTATATCTTTAAGAATGCTTGCAAAGTAAGAATTTGAAACCTATTTAGCAGAGAAGATAGGCGACCTTCCATATACAACACGTTATTTGCAACAAACTTTGGTAGACCCAGACACAAACGCAACGCTTCACTTTCCATCAGTATTAGGGGTCTCATTTTATAAGCTGCGCTGCCAGAAAATAACACACATCCAAATTCCATTATGGGCCGCAAATAAAGTTTATATATCATTAATAGCACATCTCTTCTTAAACCCGCTTTACGGTTTGCGAGCTTCCGTAGCCACCCCATGGCCCGTGTTGCCTTGGAGTACACATAATCAATGTGACTTCTCCAATTTAATGTGTCATTATATATGATGCCCATATATTTAGGAGAAGTCGCCTGCGGAATGAGCTCATTATTGTACATTAACGAGATGTTGATAGGCTGCAGAAAAGATAATGCATGAAGCACACTTTTCTTTACGTTCAGGGTCATATGAATATTTTTAAGTCATCTTTGTATCATATATATTGAGATAATTTTGTAGATTCTGGTATAGGGATTGAAGGTCGGTATTACTTGCAAAGAAAGCAATATCGTTCGCATACACATATAGCTGAATATCCTTAGTTGATTGAATGGAGCTTAAGAAAATGTTAAATAAAACTGGCGACAGGACAGCCCCCTGTGGTACGCCACGTGTCTGCTTATATCTATTCGACGAGTACCCATCTTTAAAGCAGTAATATTCTTTGCCTCTTAAAAACTCCGACAACCAAGCAGTGATATAGTTGGGAAAGTGGTGATATTCCATATCTGTTTTATTAAAATTGAATGATCAACCCTATCGTACGCTTTAGCCAAATCTAGAATAACTAGTGCACAGTAATGGCGCCGACGCCGAGCCAGTTGAATTCGGCTCTCTAAATCAACATGCGCACACCATACTGAGCAACCGGATCTAGAACCACTTGGACTGTGGTTTAATATTGCGTTATTCTTAATATATATCATTACCCGGACATCAAAACTCTTTCAATTAGCTTAACCAGATTTGACGTGAGTGATATCGGCCTTACATGGTCCAAGGCGAATCCTTTTTCCTGCTTTTTAAGAAGTGGAATCACTTTACACAGCTTCCATTCCGCAGATATTCAAGCTTTTATCAAAGCAAAATTCACCAGATTAAGTACTTCAGTTCAAAAAATCTCTAATATTACTTTTATTGTTGCATTTTTTACCGCGTCTGGTCCAGGTGCTGAAGGAGATAAGCGCCTTATTATCTCTGCCAGCTCATCTAAAGTAACCTCCTCGAAATCCTCGCCTGCCATTGGGTTCACAATGTGCAGTGGTATAGTTGACATAAATCTATCTTGGAGTCCTTTCGCAATATTTTCTACTAAATGAGAGAGTTCATGGGGGGAAAGAACAGAAGAGTCAATATTTTCAGCGAGTGGTAACATCTTTTGAGATCTTAAAAATCTGAAGAGCGCTTTTTTGTTTTTAGCCCTAGAAAGATAATCATGTCGCTTCATAATATAACCATCTTTTGCTGTACTTGCTGTGCGTTTGAACTCTGCTGCTGCGAATTTACACTCACACCAATTTTTTGGACATTGGTTGACCAGAAGTTATTTCCATGCAGCTTTCCGTTTCCTATAGCTCCTCATGCACTCTTCAGTCCACCATGGACTAAATAATCTCTTGTGGCCGAGTTTAATTTAAACGTTGCGTCTTTTACTGATCTTTTTAACACTGCACACAGACTCATAGCCATAATGTCACCTTGTATGTCCTTGTGGTGATCAAAAGTGGCCCTCAAGTCTTTTTCTAATTTTCTATAGTTGAGGAATGAGTGGGCTTTTTCGGCGACATGTATTCTCGGAAAGTTCAGCACGCAACTAATAGGCAAGTGGTCACTGTTAGTAGCACAGTCTAAAGTTTGCCACAAACATATATTTAGAGAGGAGCTTGAAAATGTCAAGTCAATTACAGATTTAGAGAGACCTCGGACAAAAGTAGCAGATTGCGAATTTAAACAAGATAAATTCTTGTCAATAGCCCATTCCCACAATCGTTTTCCGCTTAAATCTGTTTTAAAACACCAAGCAACATGATGTGAATTGAAGTCTCCGTTGATTTATATGTCCTTTCTGCAGGCATAGAACATATCGTCTAAGCTTCGTGTGTCTTGCACTCCGGCTGAGAAATGAGCATTTACAAACGAGAAGGAAGAACCGTCGAGTAATATTGTCTACTATCAAAATTTCATAATCTGTAGTCATACAACAATAAGAGATCGTTGCTTTGTGACAAAACTTAGTTGCTATCAAGACAGCAAGCCCACCACCTCTGCTAGGTCGGTCCAATCGAAATAACCGATACTCTTTACGCAAAACTTCTGGCTGGTTGAAAGCCAGATTTCTTGCAGTAATATAAAATCCGGGGAAAGTTGTGAAGAAAGGTATGATATGTCCGTGGCTGTGGAAAATATAGATCGGCAATTCCACTGTAATATGGTTAGTGAACCTATTTTGACGACAGAACCGTCGTAGAAACTGCTTGGTCCAAAATGTCCTTTCGCAAAAAGTCTTTCTTAGACATGTTCTCCAAGAATTCTTTTTTGGATAGACACCTTTTAGATTTCGAATTATGCGAAGAATTTATTGATTGGGGAGATCGGGTTCACTTCAGAGCCTTATGAGAGTCCATATCCATATCTGCACATGCTTCCGAATCATCGGTTAGATCAGCGTCTTACGTTGTTTTGGAAGTCCCTGCCTCAGGAGAAACCACTCGCTGACGTGTTGTCGCACTTTCTATCTCCGTATGCTGCGATACCGCTCAAGCCTGAGGATCCCAATCGTTCGTATGTGCTACACCAAGAATTTGAGACAGTTGATTGGAAACCAATTGTGCCAAGCTTTCAAAAAAGTTGTTTGCGAGGCGTTCCATTGCCTTTTCCGTAGCCTTCTCTATGGCCTCTGCGATAGATGTTGCGGGAGATGCATCCATGGCGGTGGTATTACGTGCTGCTACACCTGCATATCTATTGAATCTCTCCTGCATTTCTGCAACGGCTTCTCTCCGAGAGCACCGCTTGTGTTCTACAATATCCAATATGGCAAGCTCTCTTTCTTTTGCTGCACAGTCTGCGGAGTCTGCAGGGTGCGCCCCATTTCATAAGCAGCACTTCTCTTCCGTCGAGTTGCACTTACGGCTGTCGTGATTTTCACCACACCGACGGCATCTAAGAACTGATCGGCACCCTGTGACCCTATGTGTATATAGCCAACATTTGAAACACTGCAGGGGTTTGGGGGAAAGTGGCTCTACCTTATAGATCAGTGGCCATGCCTTAATTTAGGAAGGTCGAACTGTCCCTAAAAAGGTCACTATCACCAATTTCGTTGGGGATTTTATGTTGTCAATTGTTTGGGTGCACTTGTACACTGAAATTACACCCGTCACCGAAAAGAAATCGAGCAATTCTGCAGGTGTCTGGCTGGTGTCTACACCGCGGACTAATCCTCTCGAGCATGCGAGGTGTGCCGGAATAAATGGGCTTACCGGATGCGCTGCGAATTCGGAACATAGCAGGAGTTCACGAATGCATTCTTGATCTGCGGAACAGCATAGGATGCCTCCGTGACCAAACTGGCGGACCTCAGTGATCTCCTGGAAATGCGAAGTGGCTTTTCGAAGCTCCACTTGAATTGCCTTTGGGTTCTTCATCGGAATACTGCCCCCATCTGTAGGTACCAGTGCCACAGGGACACTTCTCACCCCACTGCGTAACAAATAGTCTATCGGCCAATCTGTGGCGGGAGTGGAAGCTAACCAAGGGGAGTGCCCTTGACCGGGGGAAGAAAATGATGTGACATCAAGATCGAATGACTCGCTTCAGCTGAGAAAGACCAATACAGTTACCGGAAAATAACGAATTCTCAAAGAACAATAAGGATACTGCCGCCCGATCCTGAGCCCGGGCAGCTTCTTCACAGTCGAGCTTCAGAGTACAGGTCAGGCGTTAGGCTTGCGCGGCATGCGTTGGCGGATGTCAGCCGCAGCCGTTCACTCAGGAAGCTTCGCAACCCTGTTTCTTTCTCGAAAGGACCGCACGTGTGTACCACAACAAGCAGGAAGCTGACCCATAGCAAGCAGGACCAACAGGACCTTTCGCTCAGCCAAATATAACCAGTTCACCGCAAAACAGGATTTCGACGTTCAAATGGAAACTTGTTTGCTTGTTTATTCAATTCATCAATGATAAATTAGTTACAGTGTGCAGTAAGGACATGTAGTTGGCAAAGAAGGCCAATTATTGCCCGACCATAACCCGTCCCGCTCCATAGGGTACGCGAGGAGCAGTAATGTACATATGTTAAAACAATATGATGGCGTTAGTGGTAAAGAGCTCGTTTCACGAAAATTCCGGTGTCGGCATCGCTGATTTTGAGCGAAAAACTATATTATGCGTGACCCGAAATTCGAAAACGATGCAAATAAAAGAAATAATTGATCTAAAATCCTGTACCAAAGTGCGTAACGCAACAGGGTAGTGGGGATATAATGGGGATATGTGGGGATATATATCCCCGCATGGGCATATAACCCGCGTCGTTTCCGTGGCAAGCGAATGTTCTACCACATGGCCACGCATCTGCTTGTTGAAACAGAGAAAAGAACTTCCTCTGCTTCGAAAAGCAGTGAAAGTTGCTTTCGTGTTTCACGAACACACGCTGTCTGTACACAGGCTTTACAATGCAACATGAAATATTGCAGTAATAATGCGCGGTACAAGCGTCCAATTGCCAACGGGCGTCAGAATACGTGATTATTATGCTGGCTCCGTGGTAGAAAGCCGGTACCACACTACAAAAGGCACACACGCTACTGCGCGTGTGCCTATTCCCTTAAGGCCACGTAGTGGGTGCATAAGAAGTTCGAAAAGATTTCATGCACTGAGTGTTCGAAGTACGCACTAGGAACAGAATGTCGCTATGGCGTTCGACTCCTAAAGGTGAGGCTTTAGCGTCGGCTATTTTTAAACTAATAAGTACCGAGAGTTTCAGAATTCTTATTAACAGTTCATAAAGCATCGTTAGAAAAACGCATATACGTCTAGACTGGTCCTTGAGACTTAAATTTTTGTAATGTTGTAGTGCAATATTTTTTTGAAATGCACAAAAGCAAGGGATGTGTAGAAATACCCAGGCTTGTGAAATAACCATGCCATTGCAACTAACTAAATTAAAATGCGACAGATATTTATGCACGCCAGTTTTAACAAAAACATGTATAATTTTGTACGGAGATAAAAAATTATTTTTGAAGAATTACTAGATAAGTGTGCATATTTTAAATGCAATTACTAAGCAGCTCTCTCACTACGGTGGTAATTGCAGGATGCGAGTTCAACAGTTCTGGGATCTAATGCAGTAGCGCTTGTGTACCCTAGTTTGTTCATGTTCTTTCGCTGAAGTAAACAATTATCAAATTCTACTTTGCCAACACCTTGAATATTCTCGCCCTTTGTTGTAAGGTCCAAAAATGATGGAAAAAGGTTCGACTTATATCAAAAGTGATTACTGACAACACTTACAATTTACTTGTACTGGAGAACGGCACACGACTATACAATGTCACGGCAGATTGCCACTATAGTGAGAGCAACCTAAGTGTCACCAAACATTTCCGTACTGTGTCACTTGTGTGTCCCCACGTATCAACAAGTACTCCCGTCCATCTTCCTTCCTACAAAATGTACATTTACAATAATGACAACCCATGATAAATCACTCATACCTTTCCGGCTTTACATGCCAAATGACTACACAGAGCAATTGTGATGCGACAACAAGCTTGTCTTGAATTGTTGATGTTCGCGCTGCCTGTTCATTAAAGATTAGTGAACTGCTGCACACTTCTGAGCATTGCGTTTCGAATTGCAATGGTGAATGAAGATTCGAGCTTTGTTCAAATAAAGAGGTACTTGTTTTCACAAGAAAACTTGTCTTCACCTAATAACTAACCATTCCCAACGAAAGATTACTACTATGTCTGAGGATGTTGCAACAAAAGTGCCGTTATTTGTATCTCCGTGCTACGCTACACTTTCTCATTTTTGTTAGCTTCTATCAGGGTAGCTTAGACACAATTTTTCGGTAGTCATGCCAACGCCGCCCCGCAGCGGTGGTCTAGTGGCTAAGGTACTCGGCTGCTGACCCGCAGGGCGCGGGTTCGAATCCCGGCTGCGGCGGCTGCATTTCCGATGGAGGCGGAAATGTTGTAGGCCCGTGTACTCAGATTTGGGTGCACGTTAAAGAACCCCAGGTGGTCTAAATTTCCGGAGCCCTCCACTACGGCGTCTCTCATAACCATATAGTGGTTTTGGGACGTTAAACACCACATATCAATCAAGTCATGCCAACGCTCTCAGTTAAGAAGGTTAACACTGTAACTCTGCCCCCTAGAACAACTCCGTTAACAAAGTGCCGAGGAAGCATTTTGCATTGAAAGGACTTCGAAGAACAATTTTCGTAGATCTTTCGCGGGTTTGCGACTTTAATGCGCGTAGGTGTGCACATGGTTCACCAGAAAGAGAGTAGGGAGATTCTTCCTCGCTGCCCTGCTTTCCACCTAGCTGCAGAGTGAAAGACAACAAGCTTGATATTGGATGCGAAAATTGATCATGGAACGATAACGTGCTAATCACATCAGCTACTTTTGGTACCCGGCTTTCCCGAACAAGGTATAAACCCTACTTTATGTTATTCTATTCTACTGGGTAATTGCGGGATGCGGATTCAACAGTTCCACAGAATGGCTAAACCCTACTCTATGGTACTCTACTCTATAAAGTAGCCCTTAGCCATTCTTGTAATGCAACATGAAGGGCATTTAGCTAACATCGTAATCAATAACTTGCGTTGAGTGACGGAATAGGTCTGACCGAGGAAACGCATAGGCCCTACATTGCCATCCCCTCGTCCCCCTTTGTGCGCATGCACATGCTCGAACAACTGAGGACGTTCCGTACAGCTCTTTTGTTAAGAAATAGTGCCGAGCCAAGGGAGCATAGACACATGTGGTTGCTACGATAGGCCATCTGTATATTGTTAAGTGTAATTATTGTGAGATGTCTCCAGTAGGTGCTGCTACTAAATGTTCTTTTTCTCTATCAATATCGCCGCAGCCATCCCAAGTGACAATAACCGTGTCGTCTACAAGCTGTATGACGTTGACTCCAGATGCGGAAATGCAGCCGCATTGCTAAAGAAGCTTGACAAACAGACGAAGAAAGGATTCGTTTTTTCAAGAGACGTTGCCAGAACCGAAAAGCGAATGCAAATATAGTTTGCTGTGTGCAAAATAATGTGCCCAAACAGTTGCGATGGATCGAAGTCTGTGCCACGTAAAATAAAGGCATGTTTGCTAAATGTTTGCACTACAAATTTCGCATTACATGCATAATCTTGACTTTGAATTCATGTCCATTTTTTTCCTCTCTGTGTCTCTGTTCACCGCGTTATATCAGTGGCTATGGTGTTCTTCTGCTGACTAGAAGGTGGAGGGTTCAATCTCGGCCGTCGCAGTCGCATTTTGGTGGAGACGACATGGTTGAGGCCTGTGTGACGTCAGTGCTAGTTGAAGAGCACCAGATGGTCGAAATTTCCGGAGCCGACACTGAGCTATCTCGATAATCATACCGTGGTGTACATACAAAAAACGCTAAAGTGAACGTCATATTATTTGTGTAAATATATAAATAATAATAATAGAATAATAGAATAATAATAATAATATAATAAGAATAATAATAATAATAATGAATAATAGATATTTTATTATATTATTAATTAATATGTAATATTATGATATATTATTATATTATTATATTATTATTATTATTAATATTAATATTAATATTAATATTAATATTAATATTAATATTAATATTAATATTAATATTAATATTAATATTAATATTAATATTAATATTAATATTAATATTAATATTAATATTAATATTAATATTAATATTAATATTAATATTAATATTAATATTAATATTAATATTAATATTAATATTAATATTAATATTAATATTAATATTAATATTAATATTAATATTAATATTAATATTAATATTAATATTAATATTAATATTAATATTAATATTAATATTAATATTAATATTAATATTAATATTAATATTAATATTAATATTAATATTAATATTAATATTAATATTAATATTAATATTAATATTATTATTATTATTATTATTATTATTATTATTATTATATTATTATTATTATATTATTATTATTATTATTATTATATTATTATTATTATTATATTATTATTATTATTATTATTATTATTATTATTATTATTTGTGTGCCCTGGTTTCTCAAGTTGGTGTGTATTTTCACTCACGCCACTAAATGTACTTCAACATCATGTCCCCTTCAATAAATAATCGGAATAAATAATACTCGTGAAATAGTTTTGAAACATGATAAAATGTAGGAGACACATCCCAAATGAGTTGGGTTAGGGAAAACTCAGCTGACTGGTCGGCTAGAAAAATAAGATTATCGTTATTGTCATAGCACTTATTAACTTTTTTTTCTGAATTCTTCCCCTTTATTTTGTGATGTTTTATTTCTTCTACATTACTTTTGTTGATAGGCATTAGTGCAGTTACCAACCATATGTCACTACATATTTTCTTGGCATCGGCACTAGATTATGGCATCGGCACTAGAAACGCCAGAGGAGAGCTACTATTAAAATTCGCAGAACGCAATAATTTGCGGATTTTGAATACCTTCTACCGAAAACGAGAAAACCGCAAGTGGACATGGAGGAGCCCTAATGGCGAAAATAAGAACGAAATAGACTTTATAATGACCGCACACCCAGGAATCGCGCAGGATGTGGAAGTGGTTGGTAGGGTACAATGCAGTGACCATAGAATGGTACGGTCTCGAATTCGCCTAGACTTGAAGAAGGAACGACAGAAACTGATACGCAAGAAGCCAATCAATGAGCTAGCACTGAGAGGGAAAGTACAGGAATTCAGAGTGTCGCTGCAGAACAGGTACTCGACTCTTAGTGAGGAAACCAACTTTAGCGTAGATACAATTAATGATAATCTGACGAGTATGATTACGGAGTGTGCAGTGGAAGTTGGAGGCAGGGTAGTTAGACAGGACACTGGCAAGCTTTCGCAGGAAACGAAGAACCTAATTAAGAAGCGTCAAACCATGAAAGTGTCCAGTACAACAGACGAAATAGAACTGGCAGAGCTTTCGAAGTTGATTAATAGACGTAAAGTATGCGATGTAAGAAGGTATAACATGGAGAGAATCGAACACGCTCTGAAAAACGGAGGAAGCTTCAAAGCAGTGAAGAGGAAACTTGGGACAAAGAAGGGACAAAGGGACAAAGAAGGCAAAATAACTACCAATATGGATAGGATAGTTAAAATAGCGGAGGAGTTTTACAGAGATCTGTACAGTAGCAGAGACAACCACGACCTTAATACTTTAAGCACTAGCAGTAACCCAGACGATACCCCACCAGTAATGATAGAAGAAGTCAGAAAAGCTTTGGAGAGCATGCAAAGAGGCAAAGCTGCTGGTGAGGATCAGGTAACATCAGATCTGCTGAAAGATGGAGAACAGATTGTGTTAGAAAAACTAGCCACCCTGTTTACGAGGTGTCTCCTGACGGGAAGGGTACCAGAGTCTTGGAAGAACGCTAACATCATCTTAATACATAAGAAAGGAGATGACAAGGACTTGAAGAATTACAGGCCGATCAGCCTGCTCTCTGTAGAGTACAAGCTGTTCACAAAGGTAATTGCTAACAGAGTAAAGAAAACATTAGAATTCAATCAACCAAAGAACAAGCAGGATTTCGAACAGGCTACTCAACAATTGACCACATTCATACTATCAATCAGGTAATAGAGAAATGCTCAGAGTATAACCAACCACTATACATAGCTTTCATAGATTACAAGAAGGCGTTTGATTCAGTAGAAATATCAGCCGTCATGCAGACACTGCGGAATCAGGGCGTAGATGAAGTATATATAAACATTCTGGAAGAAATCTACAGGGGATCAACTGCTACCATAGTGCCTCATAAAGAAAGCAACAGAATACCAATCAAGAAGGGTGTAAAGCAGGGGGACACAATCTCCCCAATGCTATTTACCGCGTGCTTACAGGAGGTTTTCAGAAGCCTAGAAGGGGAACAGTTAGGGATAAGAGTTAATGGAGTAACCTTCATAACCTGCGCATCGCCGATGACATTGCATTGCTGAGTAACTCAGGGGACGAATCGCAACTCATGATTACGGACTTACACAGGGAGAGCAGAAAGGTGGGTCTTAAAATTAATCTGCAGAAAACGAAAGTAGTGTACAACAACCTCGGAAAGAAGCAGCGCTTCGAGGTAGGTAATAGTGCACATGAAGTTGTAAAAGACTATGTCTACTTAGGGCAGGTAATAACCGCAGAGCCTAACCACTAGATTGAAGTAACTAGAAGAATAAGAATGGGGTGGAGCACATTCGGCAAGCATTCTCAAATTATGACAGGCAGATTGCCATTATCCCTTAGGAGAAAGGTATGTAACAGCTGTATCTTGCTGGTACTTAACTACGAGCAGAAACCTGGAGACTCACAAAGAGGGTTCAGCTTAAATTGAGGACGACGCAGCGAGCAATGGAAAGAAAAATGGTATGTGTAACCTTGAGAGACAAGAAGAGAGCGGAGTGGATTAGGGGACAAACGGGGGTTCAGTATGTCATAGTTGAAATAAAGAAGAGGAAATGGACATGGGCCGGGCATGTAGCGCGTAGACAGGATAACCGCTGGTCATTAAGAGTAATTAACTGGATCCCCAGAGAAAGAAAGCGGGTTAGGGGAGACAGAAGGTTAGGTGGGCAGATGAAATTAAGAAGTTTGCGGGTGTAAATTGGCAGCAGCAAGCACAGGACCGGGTTAACTGGCGGAACATGGGAGAGGCCTTTGTCCTGCAGTGGACGTAGCCAGGCTGATGATGATGATGATGATTTTCTTAGACAGCGATGGAGGCAAAAATGATGAAGGCCCGTGTACTAAAATCTGGAGTGTACGGGAGAATAACACTTATAGGACTCTTTTCGCTTTAGGTACATAACTTTTTCATAAATATTCATCATTGAAAACGCCTAGCTCAAGCAATCAGTTCTTGGCCGATCTTCCTGAGTGGGTATCAGCCAAATTTAAGGCGTCATTATCATCATCGTCAGATCTGGGTGCACGTCAATAAACTCTAGGCGGTCAAAATTTTCCGGAGCCCCCAACATGACGTATCTCATAATCAAGTGGTGGTTTTGGGTTGTTCACCCCCATATATAAATCGATATTTTTTGCCCAATCCCGAAGAGGGGGTAGGTGAAATGATATCCAGGCAACAAAGAAACAATCGAATTCGCCACTACTACACAAAAATATGTCGTATAATGCCGTAGTGGGTACCCTGAAAGTGTAGTTCTACAAGTTACCCAAAGAGTGTTTAAAAAGACTCGGAAAGGTCGCTGTTCCAGCTTTCGCTGGAACTTTTCTTCACGTTCCGCGCCGGCGGGCTTTTTTTATAACGCGATAGCGCTAAAGAGCTCGTTTTGCGAAATTTCGGTGCCGGCGTCGGCGTTGTTGGTTGTGAGCAGGAATCATCATCTTGTGCGTGACAGAAAATTCGAGAATGATGCAAATAAAATAAATAAACGACAAGGAATCACCATCTCGTGCGCGACAGAAAATTCGAGAATGATGCAAATAAAAAAAATGTATGACAAAAAAAAACCCTGGAACATAGTGGGCACCGAACCAGTGTCGTTTCCGTCTGAGTGGGAATCGAACCCGGGTCGTTTGCGTGGCTAGTGGTTCTTCTACCACACGATCACGCTTCTTCTTATCGAAACAGCGAAAATAACTTCCTCTGATTGAAAATGCAGCGAAAGTGGCTTTCTTGCTTCGCAAACACGTGCGTCCAGTATACATGCTTCACAATGCCACAAGAAATATAGCAGTAATTATGCGTGGTACAAGCGTCTATTGCCAATGGGCGTCAGAATATCTGATTATCATAATTGGCTTCGTAGTTGAAAGCCAGTACCCTACTACGAAAGGCACACACACGCCCCTGTTTCCTTGAGGCTACATACAGTGAGTGCATAGAAAATTCCTAAAGGTTTTGTTCACTTAGTGTTTGTAATATGTGCTAGAAACCGAATGTCGCTATCGCGTTCTATTCCTAAAGAAAAAGCTTTAGGGCTCTGTAATGATTCCCCCCTTTTTCTCTTTATTTCAGGCGGAGCAGCTGCTGAAAGTGCTTTGCTTTAACTAGGTTCCGATGACATGCAGGCGTGCGCTGCACAGTGGAATGACCTGAGCTTACCTCTAATAATTGCTGTTTTCCATCTAGCTGGTTTTCATATAATTATTGAAATATTCGGAAACAGCTGTGTGTTGTTCACTCACACTCTCAAGCCGACAAAAAAATGTTATGAGCGGAGCTGTTTACGCCAGCAGACGGATGTAGTCTGGCACAAGAAAGTTATCATCATGCCTCGGCATGTGGGAGTCTTTTTTTAGGGGCAAGGCTTCTTAAGGCGTGGGTCTGTCATCACTAGTATGTATGTAGTAATACGTAGCCACCAGTGGCACATACCCGCTCTAGAGCGGGTATGTGCCACAGGGGATGCGAGATGGTAGATGGCGGTACTTGGAGTGTTCACTAGATGGAAGCATGGATGGACGGACAGACAGATTAGCATACGGATGGGTGGATGGATAGTCGTGCGGACGTACGGACGGACACAGATGGATGGACGGACTCACGAATGAACGCGCGAATGGACGCATGGATGGTCGCGCGGACGGACGGAAGCAAGAACGAACGGACGAACGGAAACACGGGCGGGCTGATGGACGCTTCACCCCACTCATTATCATTCACTCCGTGGATATGCTGTGGTTTTTTTCACTTTCCTATTCATCTTCTGGTTCATTCAATGAACATATATATCAACTTGTCCGGCATTGAATTAATACATCTGATGCATGAGCGAACAAGTAAAGCGGTGCAAAAAAAACAAAACAAAAACGCCAGGGCTGCGTGGAACGCACAGAACAGTCGCAGCGAGAGCTGGAAGAACGCCCTTTCAGAGCCTTTTCTAAGCACACTATGGGCAACTGCTACAATCACACTTGCCGGGTACCCACTACCCTATTTGTGCTATATAGACCGGCAGATCCCAAGCACTGTGGCAATCCATAGAATGCGGAACAGTCAGCAAAAAGCAGCATACAAGGCATTTTTGTCGCTCAGACAAGTAGGAACCTTCACGCCAGGACATGTACTTCAATATTTCACTCTGGCATGTTTGCCACGCCTGCGTGAATGTACAATCTGGTATATATCATGCCAAGAAGGAAACTTTTGTATATAGAGCGCATGAGCTGTCATTAATGCTCCTTACGCACTCAACACTTGTAGCATGGATGCCTATATTTATATAAAAAATTACCAAAACAGTCTGAAGCGCAACAAGACAGTCATGCAAGTCATATCACGCGTGACATACTGCCATGATTTCCATGATCAGACCTTTCTTTTTTGTTGACCTTCCAGCCACGTCATGTCATAGTGATTTCGGTGTATATCAAGTGAAGGAAATCTTTGCCCGTACCTGCAGGCTGTGTCATGTAAAACATGGCATTCACAACGTGCCTTTCCACATATTGATCTTGCGACCTGGGATTTATATACGTGATACAATATTATCACGCTAGCGCAATCTTGGTACACAGCACATTATTCAAACGGCAAACACAGCACAGAGTCCAAGGTGGATAGATAGATAGATAGATAGATAGATAGATAGATAGATAGATAGATAGATAGATAGATAGATAGATAGATAGATAGATAGATAGATAGATAGATAGATAGATAGATAGATAGATAGATAGATTGATAGATAGATACCAAAGCAAGTGTGTTGGCGGGCTGTAATGTAGCTATGTTTTTTAAAGATGGTATTCTTCGAATATACATGTAGTGATTCTGTAATTGATTCATATGTGGGGTTTATCGTCTTAAAACTATCATATCATTATGGGAGACGCCGTAGTGGATTATACATGTTGTAGTGTAGAGCCTGCGTGTAGGACGCATGTGTATGTAATAAAATGAATGTTATTTTCACTGCATTGCCAAGTATACGCATAGACGTGTGGTTGAACACCTGCTTGCCACGCAACCAGCCCGGTTCAATCCTTAAGCCTGTTTGACATGCGAGCAATTTTGCTCCAAGAGCGGAGCGGCAGCCGCCGCACTAGGCCAAAACAGGTTTCTAGCGCGGCGACTAGACGCCCTTGTGAAATTCGCCTGAGTTGAAAAAATTCGCTAGCGGCACAAGCGGCAGAGCGACCAGTGACGTCGTTTGACACGTGATGACGGGGGTGGAGTCGAGAAGTTGACGCGCGCACTGCGAGGAACTGGTTCCACAGAACTCGCTCCGACTGAGTAGCAGACGACATCCGTCTTCTCCCCGGCTCACAAATGTTTCGCACTGCTTTTAACAAGTCGCTGATAGAAGTTGTGAAACGATCTCTTCTTTGGGACGTCAAGATGGAGTATATCCGCAAGAACCATAAGAAGAGCATTCTTTGGGAAGAAATTGCCGAAGTTGTATACTTCCATAAAGTAAACGTCGCGACTTGAACTGGCCATGTTCACTGGTGAAGTCGAAGTGCAGCTGTTTTCCTTTCGTTGCTCTCAACGATGCTTTCGCCGTAGTGACAATCGCGTGCGGTGCCTTTTTTTACTTCAATAACATTATTACTACTTTCTTTTTTCTGTTTTTGCGTTTTCATCAAAAGTTATTCCCCCGTAGAGGAGCCGCATGGCACGCGGTACTTCTATGTCGCAGCAATTGTTGCTGGTTTAACAAATGATGACATTTGGTGTCGCGGTGCATAGATGAAAGGCTTCACACGAACGAGAGAGCAAGGACGGCTTCTACGGTAGTGGAATTGAGAAGTAGCATTCCACACAGGTCACTGAAAAGGATTTTCGTGATGTGACTCAACAAAGAAGGGGCGCGAAGCTTCCTGTCATGGTTCGGGGAAATAAGGCACTCATCAGGGGCCTTTATTTTTGTTCTTCCCTTCAACAACACCTCGATTTCTCACTAATACACTGGCTGACTTGTCCGCGTCCTCTGCGACGCTTTTCTCGCAATGAGCAATTGCACCGCAGAGCACTAAAGTTTGCAGGCTGTCGACAGGTCCTGCCACACTGGCCAGCTGCTCTTCGTGACATTCAGTGCAGGAATGGGCGGCTGGCTAGGCAAAAATAGATGTTCGGTCACGAGCACAACATACACTGCGTAGATGACGAAGAACAGCTGTTGATTTCAGGCACCAGGGCAGCAACACATGCCTAGAAACATGCATCTAAATTACATGGTCGAATGCTACCAATTTAATGTCACTATGTCCCGACGGCAAAGGTGTGTTGTGTGAAATGATGTGATACTTCGGCTTTCCTGCTCACCACTGCAGCATTTATGGACGCAAATGCAAGCTAAAGCAAGAATTGCTACTTAGTCCCTTACCTGCGCCGCGCACAAGTGTATATACAGCAGTCAAAGAACCGGGACAACGAGCGTATCACGTATAATATGCTACCTGCTGTTGATGAAACTCTTCATCCTGGAGTGCTTTACTGAATTATTGAAAAATCTAAGATGCTTACTCTTTAGGGTGGAAGCATACGAATTCGAGCGCCAGAAGAGATGTAGACACTTCAGAAAACCCCAATGAAGGATGTGTTCGCATGAGCCAAAGGGTGACCACAAACACTGCCGAAGCTTACTACTTAGAGTTTTTATAAAAACTCTTACTTTGACTCGCGTGAACAGGTACAAAAATTTAGGTATAAATTTTGCGAGTGGTGTATACTGGGCTGACAGAAACCTCGTTCAGTGTCCCAATGTTAAATCGCTGAAAACAAAAACATTGAATCGGAGAAACATGGGAAGAGCTGCGCAAAACGCGCTTGCAGTTCTTAAGCATTCACCTAGCTGGAACAGCTGTATAATAAAACCATACAAGCAAACTCTTTTTTTTTTTGCTTCTCCATGGTCAGTCATATCAGTTATATGAGCGCGCAACAAGAATCATACATGAAAAAGCCAGGACAAAACAAAAAATGGCAGCATATCCACGGAGTGAATGATGGAGAGTGGGGCGAAGCATTCGTTCGTCCTTGCGTCCGTCTGTGTGACCGTCCATGCGTCTGTTCGTGCGCCCGTCCCTGCGTTCGTTCATGCATCCGCCTCTGCGTCCGTTCATGCGTCCATCCATGCATCTGTCTGTGTGTCCGTTCGTCCATCTATTCAACACTCCAAGTCCCACCATCTCGCATCTTTTATCATATATTCCCCATATAGAAGCACCGCCATTCAGTGGACATTCCAAGGACTAAACGAGAGGTGGCACACGCACACTTTCTTACGGCTCGCGCTTCGGGTCTACTTCCCACCTTCAACCACCTTGAGTTCATGGTATATACTAGTTCACTGTATTCATGGCACTGCGGCCCAATGTTCGCTAAACCTTTCTAAAACCAAAGAAGTTACGCTCAGCGAGTATAACTTAGCAACCTTTTTCTGTCAGATAGTGCTCAATGTACATGCCAGTGGCTGCTAATGTGAAATGAGAGACAGGAGGATTCAGCTTTTAATTTCTTACTTTTGCGCTTCGTATCTGCTTCCCCCCTTTAACCACCTCGAATTCATTCATGGTATATACTAGTTCATTGTATTCATGGCCCAGTGGCTAAACGCTCGCTAAACCTTTCTAAAACTAAGGAGGTTACACCCAGCGAGTATAATGTAGCAACCATTTCTTGTCCGATAGTGCTTAATGTGCATGCCAATGGCTGCTAATGGGGATCGCAGCGTGCGCGTTGACTAAAAGCTAAATACTCCTGTCTTTCATTCCCCATTAGCAGCCATTGGCATGTAGATTAAGCACTATTTTTTATTGTTAAACAACGCACAGAAGAAAGCTCTCACCTGCACCACCTTGGAGGTCAAATGTTATACCTATTTCGGGTATGTTCTACTGATGGTTACGTACTGCGAGGGACGCACAAGCCACGCCATAAGGAGCTTCGCCCCTAAAAAGCAACTGCAAACGTTGCTTATTTGTTGTAAGATACATGTTAAAACTAGTTCAATCAGTGTACAGACGCGTAAAAGTCGAGCGGCTATATGATGAACCTCGTAGCACAGGGGCGCCAAATGAAGGACACTTGGAGGAGAGCACGGCTTTCAGACACTACTGAAAACAGCGGTTGACCGGAGCCTTCTGCGGACAACACTGCCCACCAGAGCGGCGGGCATCGCGCAACAGCAGCGGTGGCAGCGGCGCACGTGGAACTAGCGCGCGTCCGCGCGTCCTCCCGCCGCTCATCGCCGCCGCTCGTTCGCTCGCATGTAAAACAGGCTTTACTCAGAACCACAATTGTCGCTCAAAAAGCGACGACGTCCACCACGGAATTTCTGCGATAGGAGCTCTTTGACGAAACAGCATTCAAATACCCAGGATCGAGTTCGCCCAGAAACTCATGTGTGGCAGTCGAGCATTCTATCACATTGCTACGATGGTGATGAGCACGCATTTGCAAATTGACCCTATAAAGGTGTAAGATAGACAAAGTAATCTATTTACCTTAGTGTATACTGCGTGGCAGACGACTAAATCAACAAGTATTTATCGCACAATGCTAATTGCGCAACATATTTTTGTTTTATTGCTTCGCGCTTGCTGCAATGTGCCCCATCAAAATTCTTCATCTGACACACGTAACATAAAAAACTACCCATAATACCTTGCAATTGTGTAGGGGGTGCTTTGTTTTTCCCATGGAGGAAGGTGAATAATGGTATAGTGGGTGTCGTCCTACTTCACAAAAACTGTTATTTATGGTGTAGTCGATACCTTGTGGGAAGCCTAATCTTCGATCACAGTTGGCATTTTCTCAACTTTAAGAAGCACTGAAGGATCGCATTAGGCGCCATCAAATTGTTGGTGAATTTCTCGCTAGTTAAAATATAGTCGGGCCTATATACTCCGAAAGTGTCTCGCTAGTGAGCTTACGTCAGTAAAATATTTCTACCCTATAGACAGTGTTATGGGTGGTTCTGAGTGCTGCCAAAATAAGCTGTAAACCTTTGTGTTTTCTATCTGTAAGAGATAAACTAACAGTGTTAGGGCAGACGCACGCCCATGAAAGTTGTTGGGTTGGTGCCTACGATGTGCCATCACCATATTCAATTGCGTCATGATATATAACAACAAGAACGCATTGACTTAGTAGGCCAAGATGATAGCCCCCAGGGGCCGAATTCACAAAGCTTTCTCTTTGGCTACGCATTTTCTTAGCCAAAAGTTCTCTTATCTGGAGGGATTACTATAGCGCGGGTATGAATTTAACTTATTCGGCACTTAAGAGGGCAAGGAGGACACACAATAGCTGATGAAACGACAAGGAAAGAAAGAAGTGTGTGCCGATAATATCAAGGTAGCACGCAAAGCGTCTAGCATCGAGAGTATACGATGACAGCCAATGATTTGCTGCATCTAAGTTTCAGTTCCGCGAGCGTCTGCTACAGCGTTTACGGGATGCCGCGTACGTTGTAATAGGCGTTTTGGCGGGCTGTGCAAAGCCAAGCACTCGCCTTTCATCAACGACTGTAGCTAAAAACGAAATTGCTCGATGGCTTTAAGTCATCGAGCAATCCATGCACTATCTCGCCAAGTACAAGTAAACAACACTCCAGGTGTACCACATAAATGAAACCACACATAAATCGATGCATGCAATGTTTGAAAATGTGCCTCGAATGTCTTCCCCTATTTAACGCGACCAGTTACCTTACATTTCATTGAAGCTGCGCTGCTACTTAACTAATTCGGTGCAATCTAGCATGGTATAGTGGTGAACGTAAGGGTGTTTTCTACCTATAGTCAAAGGTAGCCTTTGTTACAATATTCTTATTACAAGACACATGAGCGACTTTGGTGCCTGCAGACGAATTGTGCGGAAATAGATAACAGCAGTAATCAAATGAAATTGTGAGCGCAATTTCGCTGGTTCCATGCACCGCAGCATTTTTATAAAGCCGGAATGCGAGAACGTGCATACGCTTACGCTTAGGTATATGTCTACGTAAAATGAGGGAGACTCGTCGGGAGGTGTCTCAGTGCTAATGCTTTTCACAAAACATGGTGCAAATATTTCACCCAGCGTTGTTTGAGTGCGCAAAGCAAGGGACGTGTATACGAGTCTTGAGGTCGAGAGAGCAGCGTCAGATGCTCGGAGAGCATAAAAAAGTGGAGTACGCGTTATATGAGAGTGACAGCCACTCAGAAAGCGAGATGAAGTGTGACTGTCCTTAGGTGTGAGAATCAATGCTAATTTAGAGAGTTGAGTTAATGAGCCAAAACTTTCCTAAATAACGATAATGAAAGCAAGCTGAGCATTCATCTAGTGAAAGTGACACTAGTGACAGTGAACTCATAATACTTGATTAGCGTTGTCACAGGTTGATATATATTTTATTTTGTTATCTATATTTGGAAAACTATGAGAAGGTAGCGTACGTTAGAGCCGGCTATCCCAACGTCATGACAGTAATGTACAAGAATAAATAGCGCATGGTTATACAGTCACACGTGGTGGTTTCTATCTTCTAGTAATCTTGGGAAAACGCATTCTAACTATTTTTTCTATTTTTGACAAAGTTTCACGGGACGTCTTATGAAGAGCAGCCTATATTGTATTTAAAGCGTATGCAGCCCCTGTCGTCGGTATAATGAAGTAAAATTTTGATTTGGCTCCTATATACCCGCATTATATGTTGGCTTGAATTCGCCACGCAAAAGCAGTAAACACGGCTGGCTGCGAATAATTTACATAACTATATTTTATAACAAAAATTCGCATCATTCTTGTGCTTTCGTCGGTAAGAATTTGGTTGCACTGTTTTACTCGCGATGGCAAGACTTTCACAGCGAGCGTTACTTCTAGGTAAAAGGTGCATCATCGTTCACTGTCTAGACTGTTTCCTCGTTCTCAGCATCTAACAAATTCCCTCGAAGACCCTTAACCTTTCTTACCTTCACTCTTTCTTCACAGTATAAATCTATGCTCGATATCCTATCCTGAGGATTTTTTTTCAATTCAAGAAAATCTACCATTGTGGATCAGAGCAAGAAAGTGGTACCATAGAGCGCAACTTGGGACGAAAACTAACAATAAGGCATATAGAAAAAAGTCATCGTTTTGCTTTTTATGTGCGAGCTTTGTGCAACAGACTCATCGTCCTGAGATCGTTCCAATTGGACCAAGAAAGAGAGAGAAATAAATAAAAGGAAGAGACAAGGAGGTTAACCTAGAAGAACTGGTTTGCTACCCTGTACAGGGGTGGCGAAATAAGGGTCGGAAAGAGGATAGAGATAGAGAGAGGTAAAATAAATTAGAAAAAAGTTCACATGCGCACACATTCAGGGAGTTCCGATCACACTCGTTTGGACAGGCTGGTTGAAGGCAAGTAGCGGAAGAGCGCCTACAAAGCCTTTTTTGTGCGACGTAAAGTTCTGTCGGTAGTGCAGGATTCTTTCTTCCGAAAGAGCCCGGTTTTCCAGTTCATTTAGTGCATTGTAGAGTGAATGTCTCTGCGAGCAGTATTGTGGGCATTCACACAGCATGTGCCAAGTTGTTTCGTCACTACCGCAATGGTCGCATGCAGTAGTGTCAGCTATTCCTGGGCAAAACGCATATGCATCGGTAAATGCGACGCCCAACCAGAATCTGCACAGCATAGTAGCGTCTCGTCGGCGTAATTTCGGAGGTATTCGAAGGCTGAGAGTTGGGTCTAAGCTACATAACCGTGCGTGGATGAAATGTGACTTGTTCCATTGGGACATGGTGCGCTTGCGAGCAAGCATGCGGAGTTTCCGTGCAGCATCCGTTCTGGAGAGTGTAATTAATATCTGATGGCTTTCAGTATGGGCAGAACGGGCAGCTCGATTGGCCCGTTCATTGCCAATTATTCCGCAATGACTTGGAAGCCACTGAAAATCTATATCATGTCCTTTTTCAATGAATTGGTAAGTCTTTTCTGCAATCTCAAATACCAGCTGTTCATACGGGCCGTGGCGTAAAGGTGATAGAAGGGATTGCAGTGCCGCCTTTGAGTCACTGAAAATTGTCAATTTTCTTGGCTGGTCATCGCTGATGAATTGCAATGCGGCACGAAAGCTATGAACCCTGCTCCTGTTGATGTCGTAAGGTGGGAGGTCTTGAATTTTCTTGTCTCTTTTATTGGTATAACAAATGATGCCGTTGAACTCTTCTGTAAAACAGAGCCGTTGGTATATACGTGTAAACAGCCTTGATACGTCTCATATAACAAGAACAGAGCAAGCTGCCTAAGAGGAGGTGACGACATATCTGTTTTTTTGGATGCCAGGTATAGTTAGCTCGATGTGAGCCTGATTCAGGCGCCAAGGAGGAGTCGAAGGCCTGGCGGCGGGTGTGAAGCATGTTGGCAAAGAATCGCTATATGTGGTGACCGTTTGGCACAATGACGAACGTGGTCTGTCTGCTGGTGAAAAGGCTTTGTGGTGGCAGGATGTCCGAGCAATATGCCTTACATGTGTCCTTAGTGCCTCATCGTCAATTTGTGTCGTGATCAGGTGGTCACCGGTGATAGCTATAGTAGCCTATACCTGGAAGGCAAGTGGATAGCATAAACACTACGATAAAAACGACACGCAATAGATGCGGCCGTGTTGTTTTCGCGGGTTATTGTTAACATGGGGTCGCTTGAAGGAACCTGGATAAGTTTAATTATAGCAAGTTCCGCATATTTGTTACTCGAATCTGTCTTTCTGTGTTCACGGTTGAGCCGGGAATTAATCCAGTTTGATTTTAAATGTTCTAGAGTGAAATATACTTAGACCTACTTTATGGTCTCATAAAGTAGAGCCAAGTATATACATCTAGATTTGGCTCTTTTAGAAAAAGGAACCCCGGCCGTACAATATTTCTCATACTTTTGATTTTACACTTCTTCAATAAGGAATTCACTTAAGCAGCTAGACGCCCTAAATTACCCAGCCATTACCGCAATGTGTCAACAGCAGTGAATTACATACATTTGCTTGCCACAGTTCATGGTAATAATAATTTGAAAAATAGAAAAGAATACTAAATATTTGAATATAACGTAACAACTGCTCTGCGTATGTGCTCGTGCACTTGAGCGGTGTAAAGTGAAATTAAAGATCAGTGGTTCACACACGACATTTTTCATATAGTAATTTGATTTTACCGCGTAACTGATATAGCTAGCATTTGAAGGAATGAACCATTCCGTTGGTCGTTATGTAATTGAATTTCTAAATGGGCATAACTTCATTTTAAGATTGCAGCCCTTCGGATTCCTCCACGATGGCACCGAGAACGCTCACAGAAACCAGGGCCTTCTCGATCAAGTGCTCGCGCTGAAGTGGATACAGCAGAACATCCAGGACTTCGGCGGGGACCCGCACGAGGTCACACTGTTCGGCTGGAGCGGTGGCGGTACATGCATCGTCTTTCACATGACTTCACTTGAGGGCAAAACGCTGTTTAAAAGGGCCACCGTTCAGAGTGGGGACAATAACAACAGCGAAGTCAAGAGCCAGTCTGCTGTATTCAATTCATCTCGAGCTGCATCAATGACAGCTCGTCAAGTTTAATCACTCGTATGCGGCAGCTCAATGCGCCACTGATTTGGGTGGTGGAGTAAACGTTCGTGAACGATAGGAAGGGCACGTTCAAACCGATTTACGGTGACAGTCTTTATCTTGTAAGTCTACTTATGTCAGGCTTCCTGGTGACAAGGACGTCATAATCGGGCACACTGCTAACGAAGGAACGCGAATTACCTGCATCAGCTTGCGAGATACATTCTCGAAGTTTCTGCCACCGAGGCCTATAACGAAACCCGGAATTATTCACTACTTAGGCGTACTATACAACACCCTCAAGCTTCCACGGATTTTTACTCTCCTCGAAACATATATGAAAGACATACTACCGTATGATTACGCAAAACTTCGACAGGCGCTTACCGATGCATTGGTTAACATGAATATCGATTGTCCTACCTTGAACACCGCAAGAAAACTGGAAGACTGCGCAATTTCGGAAGATACAGGCAAGGGCGTCTACTTTTACGTAGTAGATCACGTGTCTATGTGCAGCAACATTCAACGTTGGTTTGGAACGACGCACGGTGACGACATGCCTCTAGTTTTCGGCAGGCTACTGGATGCTCATGGTTGCAGGGGTGATGTGTCCTTCGGCAAGAAACTGATAGAAATATGGACCAATTTCGCGAAAGGAAGGCAAGAATTAGTGAACTTGAAAAAAAAAACGAAAAGATCACTTTAGGATGTTCTTGATGTTTGTAAGAATATTCTCGTTTATGTCAGGTACCCTACTCCTTCACTCTTCTATAGAGAATACGCACTACCTTGCCTTCAATAACTGTTAATTCTTGCGGTCAGAAGCAAAATCTTGGCATAATAGTTGTGATGATACTGTCTGACATTTCCCACCCCAGATTTAGGTTGTGATTATGAACCATGCTGCTTGGAGGGAGCGGTAAATTTCGAGCATGTGGTGTTTTTTATCGGGCACTGACATAACAGAGTTCGCGGAACACTGCCATTTCACATGCATCGAATGGTGACCGCCAAAGGCGAGAATGAACCCGCAATCTTTGTGTCAGCGGTTCAACACCACAGCCGCTATACGACCACGTCCTCTTTAATTAAGCATGCAATGGAATTAACGAGCGCTTGTGCAAAATATAAACATTACGGTGAGCTGCGTTATTCAGTGAATTATAGCGACAATATGGACCTAAATTCTAGCCGTTCTACGGCAACCTATGCAGATTATGCTCACAAATGCAAACATGTTTACGACCAGCTATTTTGACAGCAGTGCCCATGTGGCTCCCATGTTGTATGTCCTCATCTCGGGCCGCTGCTCATAGAGCGATGTTTTGCGTCCCCCGTATGTGCGCGCAAATGTGAACCTTGCTACCAATCTTCATTGCAGAAGTGGGTGGTAAAGGAAGTACGTAATTTTCATATCAGGAAACATGCGCAAATACATAGATTACATTCGGATCTCCCACTTTAAAAAGCTAGCATTTCTGTCATAAACTTTTTCTATTTTTATTGAGTTACTGCCATCAAATTTTATATCTGCGGGCTCTCAATACACACGCGAAACATCTTCATTCTTATGCGCAGAGAAAACGGGTTTAACTGTCTACCGAATATTTGCAGCCATGTGAAATTATCTTTATTTGTGTAAAGAAGTAAAAAGTAGCATTAGCCCATTTTAATTTGTAGAGAAGCAATTGATAGAAAACAATCTAAATATATGAAGAACTCACAGTCGTGACTAAGCAATAGAAACAGGGATAACTTGTTGTGCTCGTGAAGCCATAATGACCATTCAGTTCGTGAGACACCTCATAATTGGAGGTGCTGCATTATATTGGACAATCTTGGGTTTTCCACCAACACCTTGCTCCAAGTACACATGAATAATTACACTGATGTATCCCGTAAAAATACGCCCGCAGTTACCCGGACTTTTGAGAAGCGTCTAAGATTTTTCAGTCCAACAATCAAGCCGAGAGACTAAGGCAGCTGCTGAACAGCATAGTAATGAGTTAACTGTAAGGCTGTAAGCCAAATGTATCCTCAGAAAAAAAGTGAAACAGTTCATATACACAAGCTACAGTTGCGTCCTATTGTGTGAATATTGGGAGAAGATGCATTGTTTTACAATGCCTACAAGACCATACAACGTAGCTAGCGGTCCATTTCTGGTGCATTTTTGTGAGGTTAAGAAACTAGTGCCGACGGCAGGCTATACCTAGAGTACAGGTCGATATCGGTTGCAAAAACCTGAATGTTCATCCAGTAATATTTTAGCAAAATGGAAAGTGGAACCAGTTCAAACCAACTAGCCCAAATAGCCGTTCTTCTTCGAACCAATATGACATTAAAATTAGGTACATCCCACACAGGCTGAGTAATATTACTGATTTCAAATATTGGTGGGTATGTGTATCTTTTGAAGCTGAAGGTGTTTTAGCCTGTACTAAATATCGGCAATATTTTTCTATTTACCTTCCAGGATATCTACGGAGCCCAGTGGCGTAAAGTGGCCAAGATTTATGCCTACTTCACAAGAATACGTAAGACTGTCGACATGTAGACCAACTATTTAAAGATACATCAAAAATGAACGTTGCACTCTACTAAAACATCTGCACTTGTAATAGAAGAAGAAAACTGAGCCTGAGAACGGCTGAGTGTGATTAAAATGACGAAGATGAGAATGATTGCCTTCGGGTGGTTTGCGTGTCACAAAATGGGTGGGTATTGTTTTCCTATAGCTTAATTTTATTGTCGAAAGGTAATGAATTAAAATATATAGTAGATGCAGCAGCCACCGAAATTTTTGCATTGAAAATGAAAACACATGAAGCCCATGAACAAAGCCTATTAAAAACTAATATTCATAACAAAACTTCAACGCCTGAACCTCATATCAATAGCACATTTCAGTGCTATATTGAATAATGGTCACATATAGGTTCTTTCGTAGAACGGAACTCGTCGCGTATAGAACGAGAGACAGGAAACGGTGGACTAGTGAATGACATCCGCTTTAGAAGGAAGCGTCACGTTTTTGTCACGGGGAAGGTGACATTTCGTGCATTTCATTTATATTTGTGTGATAACGCCCTTATTATCGTTAAAAGAACGAATATTAATTATCCCATTCTCATTAAACCGACAACACTTGTAAGGGCCGTTCACAAGCTTTGCATCAGCTTTCAACTTCAGCTTCAGAATTCCAGTAGTACTTCAGGTAACGGGACCGGTGAGCCTTTAGGAGCAACAAGTGTGACGTTCTTACAGAAAGCGCACAGCAGTAGAGTCTCTGTGCCAGACAACCTTGTGACACAACCTCACGTTTTATAAACTTTTGAAAATATGCAATGAAATAATATGGAGGGCGAAGGTAAATTAGATTCTTATAACACACACGCCATTTTAGTCCCTTGGCGTGGGTATGCTATAGAGGATAGCGTAAATGGTTATTTTAACGCAAAATTAGAGTACCTTATTCTAAACTGTTCAAGAGCACATGCATCCTTCACTGTGCTTTTAGCTGTATCGCAAGTCGCACTGAACACAATTCTATTCCATTTCTGAATCTGCAACGCGTTGGCCGCAGTGGTGTAGTGGCTATGGTGTTCAGTATGCTGACCCGAAATTCACCGGTTTTATTCCTGTCGTAGAGGTCACGTTTCGATGTAGGTGAAATGGCAGAGGCCCGCCTTCTGCGCGATGTCTGCGCACGTTATAAAAGAACACCGCATTGTCAAAATGTTCGGAGCTCTCCACAACAGTGTCCTCACAATTATATCGTGGTTTTGGGAGTTTAACCCTAGATAATTATACTTATAGGTTTAAACACATGCTTAAGGTGCGACGAATCAGACATAACAGCAACACGCACGCAATTCGGTCCAGTGTAGACAGTAACCGCATAGAATAGAGTACCCATGTCTTGACTGCCCGAGGCCAATTTCGCAAACATGGAGAGTGCTTATCTGGCATCGATGAAATCGCGGACAACATGAAGCAACATGAACTCGGTGGGCATATCAAATCAAAACGACACAGGCACATGTTACTCTAGGCGCGCCTGACCACTTCTCCAACGTGCGGGAAGAAGGTGCCGCTGACCCTCTCTCGCCGCGCTATCCTAGTCTCCACCAAAGTGTCGGTTGCTATAGCAATGGTGAATTAAAAACTTGGTCTTGAAGTCTAGTCACATCACAGATAGATATACAATGACATTGTTGTATAGATAAGCGCGGGTGGTTGGCTTTCAGTTAGTTCTAGGCCTTCTTCTGCCAGCGCAGCAGCGTTATGCACACCTCGCCCCAACGTCGAAAGCAACACCCATCTGCTGTTATTTCCAACATAAGGCCTATCTAATGGCCACGAAAATTCTAACATGCAGCTAAAAATAAACATTGCTTCTATTCCAGTACTCTCAACATTGTTCATTCGCCAAGTGTGTCTCTGTACCACCCTAGAAGTTTTTTATGGCTATAAGAAAATTTTAGGTTTTTTGATCAGAAAAACAGTTGAGGAGTGTGTAAGCGAAACATCCTAGGCATCATAAAATCCAGAATGCAATTTCGCGCACAATATAGTTTTGTATTATAATGTGACCTTATTATCAACTCCAAACTAGCAGCACATAAAAAATTTCTTGTTATACACTGATATTGAGTACTGGCTTCCCAAGATTTGCAGATGGTCCAATAACCAAAGACTGTCTGCATCTGAACATTTTGACGCCCACAGTTGGCAAGTTCGCGTGGCTCCCTGCTATGGCCTGGATTCAAGGAGGAGTGCTCTAGAAGGCTCGGCTGCTATTATTGTAAATAAGGACTATCATCTGTCACGTCGTGGCAACAACGCGGGAATGGCTATGGCCCATAGGCATTAAGAAGCACCGAAAATTTTCGCACTTAATTTAAACTACCACACCTCTCTTTGAAAACTAAGAACACGAATAAGTACCCGTACCGCAATACATCTTTTACACAGCTGAGAAATTTTCTTTCAAGAAAAATTATACGTATGAACTTGGCCCACAAGTGCTCTAATCGCCAGAGAAACTAATACTATAGGGTCACTAAAAGATTTAGGTATGCTGGGTGCCGTCAATTTTGTTATCAGAGAGGGTCCCTTTTTGCGCCAATGCCACTGGGGACGCTGCTGTATGAAGTCTTGGATTCTAAGAACGGCAATGAAAAGCTGAAAGTATGCATAATAAGAATAAGTAAAAGATGCTTTGAGCATTGGGGGCAGAGAACGAGGGGAGGGGGGATAAACAACAAGAGGGAAGGCAGAGAGGTTAACCAGGCACATGCCCGGTTTGCTACCCTACGCTGGGGAAATAGGAAGGGGGCATAAAGATGAGAGAGCGCGGAAAGAGAAGAGAAAAAGAGAGAGAGAGAGAGAGAACGAGGGAGGAGCAAGAATACGTAGGGGAGAAAATCAGGACACTACGACGTAAAGGGGAGCGAATTTGGCTATGACTTTGTCTTGCTTTTTTTTTCTAAAGTATGATAGATTCATTCGACATTGAGGAATACGACATTACGCCACCTTAAAGAAGAGAAAGAAAACTTTTCTTTTTATTCACTAATCTTGGTGGCCCACTTGTGACTGCCGCGTTACAAGGAGTGTGCTTTCTGCATTCATCGAACCATCCATTCACTCATGCCGGAAGGGGTGCCGCATGAGACTGGCTACACTGGTAGATTACGCGAAGGTAGCCTTGCACTCGACAAATTGGCGTTGGAATTTCTTGTACAGCACTCTCGTCATTTTTGTTGTACATAGATCATACATATTTGAGCAGTGAGAACAATGCCTTATAAAACGACAAAGAAACGTTGCCTTAATTTAATTAGCTAATATCTTTGTAAGTAGTTTGTAGAGAATGAACAGCAAGCCCATGGGCCTGCAACTTTTCAAGTCCTTGACGTTACCTTTTTTACAAAATAAAATGTTGCTGCCGTACTTTCAAGATTTTGGTACCCATCACGTCAAGGGACACTTTGTATAGAAGGTGGCCAGTTTAGCTAACACGATTTCTCCGTCATCTTTCAGCCGGTCCGTTGTTACGTTATCCTCACTAGCGGCTTTGTCTCTTTGCATTCCTCCTAAGGATTTCCTTACTTTCTCTGTCATTACTAGTAGGATATCGAATTCCTCTGCACTAATAGTGCTTCTTACTATAAGATCCTGATTGTTTCGGTTATTGTACAGCTCTCTGTCGAACTCGTCTGCCACCTCAGCTATCCTATTCATATTGGTTATGACATTGGCATTTTTGTCCCATAATGCATATATCTGGTTTCTCTCTGTAGAAGTTTGCTTTTGCAGCTTTTAGGTTTCTACCGCGTCTTGCAGCCTTCTCAGTTCACTCTATATTATACCTTTTTATGTAGGTCACTTTGCGCCTAATGATTAAATTCGAAAGTTCCAATCCCTCTATATTGTAGGTTTAATTTGAGGATTTCACGGTCTGTCGTCTCTTAATAAGGTTCGTCGTCTCCTTAAATGGTTTGCCAGTGATTAGTCACTGCCCCTTCAACTTTCTTTGCACACTCTTTGATTATAATATTACGACTACCGCTTATTATGTTAACGCTAGCGTTGACTATCTTGTTTGAACTAAAGCTTCGAATCTATTCGGAAACGAAACATTTAATTTCTCTACATTCTCCCTCACTGCTTGCTCATAAAGAGACAAGAAACAGGCCAGAGACCGTGAAGTTGGTAACATGGCATCGGCTCTACAAAGGCCAGTGGGGAGTTACAAGTATACAGTTCGGAGAACGTAATAATTTACGGATCTTGAATACTTTATTCGGAACGCAGGATAACCGTACGTGGACGTGGCGACGTCCTAATTGCGAAACTAAAAATAAAATAGACCTCATTCTGTGTGCACACACAGGCGTTGTAGAGGATGTAGAAGTAATTGTCAAGATGATGCAGTGAGCATAGACTGATAAGAGCTCATATTCACCTATATTTTAAAAGAAAGCAAAGGCGTAAGCTGTCTTTGTACTTAGGGTCAACTGCTATTGGCTGGATGGGGTGCTTCTATACTCGAAGGTCGTGGATTACCATTGGGCCGAGAGTTCCGACAGTTGTGAGCGAATTTTTTCTGCGCTTGACCATGGCCAAGAGACTGTATTGGCCACTGTTAAGGTAAAAACGTATGCATGTGGGAGGTAGTGGCCAGATACTGCAGCAGGGTGGCCAATCTTTCTCTGGTGAGGGAGTGCGTTCCCGGTGGTGGTTGCCGGTGAGGCTGCACCCCAGGCCTCCTAATGCAGTTCCATCCCCATGCGGATTTTTTTATCCGGTTTGGAACAGCGCGACACCGGGATTTGAACCACGGACCTTTTGCATGCGAGGCGGATGGTCTAACCACTATGCCATCGCTGCTACTTTGGCAAGCACTCTCAAATTTGGCAAGCACTCTCAAATTATGACAGGTAGATTGCCACTATCCCTCAAGAAGAAGGTATATATAACAGCTGTATCTTGCCGGTACTTAGCTACGGAGCAGAAACCCGGAGACTTACAAAGAGGTTTCAGCTTAAGTTGAGGACCACGCAGCGAGAAATGAAAAGAAAAATGGGAGGTGTAAACTTAAGGGACAAGAAGAGAGCAGAGTGGAATAGGGAACAAACGGGGGTTAAGGATATCATAGTTGGAATCAAGAAGAGGAAATGGACATGGGCCCGGCATGTAGCGCGTAGACAGAATAACCGCTGGTCATTAAGGGTAACTGACTGGATTCCCAGAGAAGGCAAGCGGGTTAGGGGGAGACAGAAGGTTAGGTTGGCAGATGAGATTAAGACGTTTGTGGGTATAAATTGGCAGCAGCAAGCACAGGACCGGGTTAACTGGCGGAACATGGGAGAGGCCTTTGTCCTGCAGTGGACATAGTCAGGCTGATGATGATGATGATGATGATGAGGATGATGATGATGATGATGATGATGATGAAGGTAAAAACGTTCAAATTCAGATACGTGGGCGATCACATGGTTTTTGTTGAAGACTGTCGGTGTGCGAGCACTTGGATAGATGTTTTGAAGCTGGTCAAGGAATTGTGGTTCAGGCTTAAGTTTACCTATGAGGTTGTATACGGTTCTTAGATCTGCTCATTGTTTCAGGTAGTAGTCGCGTATGCTGAATGTACGCAACAGGTGGTGCCAAGCACATAATCGGCTTGCGTGCAGTTAGCTGTAATATAGTAAAACTGGGTGTTGGGCCTGCCTGAAGGCTTCGCTCAAGAAGTCATTTCCCTATTGCAGAAACGAGAGTCTTGCACGGCAAGTTGAGAGGCGCCAGCACTCATTCTTTCCTGAACTTATTCTAGGCGTCTTAAGTAAAACGGTCTTGCAAAATATGAAGATAGATGCGGCGGGGTGTAAATCAAGTAAAATGAAAGGACGTGGCACCCTTTGCAAGAATTGAGTACGTGCATAAGGTATACCATAAATTCAAAAATTTGGGTACTAGATTCGGGTGTAGCATGGGTTTTCGCGCTGCAGACAAGCTTAGCTGGATTTTCATCAGGGGGCGAAAACTTCCTATACCTCCCGAGTATTCGCTCTCGGCAACGGCAGCGCCGCTTTAACCGCTGGTGGTTGCCGGGCATCCTACTAAAATAAGATCACGGACAGAATCTTTTTTTCATGACGTCACTGGGGAGGTCTCCAAACAGAAGGAAAAGACAAAAAATTGAGAGGAGGAAGGTTGGTATGGAAACTCTCTTTTCCTCTTTGCATTCAAGTGGAATGCGCTCGTGCCTTCTTTCAGGCCTGCTGGCCGCTTAGGAAATGGGGACATGTAATTGTGGTAAGCACTTTTTTAAAAGTTTGTTCGTATTTTCTGAAGAGTGAAAAGTTATGTTGACTGATTTCTCAGCTAAACGAGGCTCGATCTAACCAAATGAAAGGAATGTTTTGCATGTTTTGTATTAAAAACAGATACATACACCTAGTGTGAAAGTGCCAATCAATAAACGCCGCTTTAATTTACAACTGAAATATGGACATAATGAGCAAACGTTGAACCCGAATACCCGGAACAGTGCGACAATCATCCAGAATTGCGAGTAGGACACGTTGTATTTGACTGAATACGACGTGCCATATTCACGCTTAGTATTTACGTATTTGACGTTTAGTTTTTTTTTATAAAACTTGAGTACCTCGCGAGATTGAAGTTCAGAGGCATGGAGCGAATTCAAGAGATCAAAAGCATTTCGAGAAAGAACGCCACCGGAAACAATGTTTCGACAAGTTGACTATCATTGTCAGGACAACCCTGTTGGCCTGACAAAGAAAAGTTCAGTTGTCAAAACGTTGGCTCCATCGACATTCCTTGCAACAGTTTTTAAAAGTGCACATGTTTAGTTCATCACGTGTATATGAGTGGCACTATTAGAAGTAAAGAATCACAAAGTATGAAACTGTGATTACAAAAATTTTATGAAGAGAAAGTAGCCTATAATTACTTGACATGATTTGAACTACACGCCAAACGTAAAAGAACCTAAAACTATGTAGCCGAGTGAACTCACATTCAACCCTTCAAATAAACGCCTTTTTCTGACTTGAGCTTGGCTCCCGTCTTTGCAATTATTCAAGGGACACTGAACTTTCGTCAGTACACTTAGGCTTGCAGACAACAGGGCTTACTCTTATGTACTCATCCAAAATTGTAACTTCCGAAGTAATGGGTTCAAATTTTTGTGCTTACCATTTGCCTTTGGAAAACGTTGAAAACCCTTCACGGAACTCGAAATCCCTGGGCTATCACACCGCATAGCTGCGGAAAACATGCGTCGAGCGATGAAGCCATCTTCGACGAAGTCATGGTTGACTTGTTCGGCGTAGCTCACTGCGGCTTCCGTTCTCTGCCCATCGCAACTTGCGGTCTTTATCTTTCCCTGTAGATGACACGCCAATAAAGCGAGAGGACTGAGCACGATCCAACTTTAACTATCGCTGAACGGGGGGGGGGGGGGGGGCGAGAAGGAGCGCAGACGCAGGTGTTACGAACGAAAGTGAACCACCTCCCGCGTTTCGCCTGATTTAAAATCCACAAAATTGGGATTGATTGATTTGTGGGGTTTAACGTTCGAAAACCACCATTTGATTATGAGAGACGCCGTAGTGGAGGGCTCCGGAAATTTTGACCACCTGGGGTTCTTTAACGTGCACCCAAATCTGAGTACACGAGCCTACAACATTTCCGCCTCCATCGAAAATGCAGAAAAATTGGGAATAAGAAAAGACATATAAACAAAACAGAAGTTTTTTGAAGCAGTATAAATTTTTTTTAGTTGTAGAAGCTTATGAAAGCCAGTAAATGCGAACATTCACTTATTTTTAACATCCGTTAAACAGGATATTTGGATGCCCATCAAACGCTACGAGCGTACATGTTTTTTGAAAGCCGAAACTAGCACATAGTTTTCGGGCCTGTATGCGCTGCGGTTGGTAAGAGGTTATTACGATTAGATCAAGAGGGACCACAGCCTTGCTATCAAGCACTGCGATAAGTTGGTTGAGTGCAGCTGGAGTGCAGTGTGTCATGTATCGTATAGTGTAGATTATGCTATATCAGGGAGGTGGGCCTGTGTCCGAATAACAGTTTAGTATATCATAAGGCTTCATTGAAGGGGTACACGTAACCTTTATTTACAATGCAGGGAGTGCGGATGTGCAACGTTGCTAAGGGAAGCCAAAGTTCTTTGAAGCATAAAAAATGAGTGAGAAACTGAGGGAGCGCCTCTTACCAACAGATCTGGCGATACATGCGTAGCGAGGCCCCCTATCACATTGCATGTCACTGAGATACCTCACTTGAGAACCTGGCGATAAGCGAGTTCTTGTTCGTTCAAAAAGAAAGAAATAGAGAAAAAAAGTGTTTTTTGAAAATATCGCGAAGCCACTTATCGCGGCTGAACGCAGAATGACGCAGATTATTTGCTCCTGCTGTGTACAATCTTGATAGCCGAAACACTGCCGCTGGCACAGGAAGCGCGCCACGTTTAAAAACCGCTTCCCTTTTTCCTTTCAAGCAAGCCCACCTGCAGAGTGCTGCCAGCTTCTGGCAGTAGAAGACACTTCATTCCGAAATTATATGAACCTCAAAGACGGTTGGCACCCAAAGTTTCAATCTCGGAGCACAAGCTTTACCGCTATGCGTTGTAGACTTGGAATTCCGGCATTGCTTCTCGCAATTTTTGCTATTCACACGGTCATATTTATTCGCGGAGTTGATTTCAAGTCTTCTGTAATGACTGTATTGGTATTTTGCGGATTTTTGTGCACCTGATGTTTTTCTTTCTTTAAAATGCTAGGTCTTCACCCTAACATGTCCGCCCATGTCAATAAGTCTGACAACAGAACGGTTTTCTTGAGTTTTCTGTGCTATAGCTTCATAGAAAATATACTCTGTAACACTGCTGTCTTTTCATGAAATTGCATCATCTAGCCAATGCGTAGCATGAACAGAAGAAAGTATATAAGCATAGAACGAAAGAAACAAAATGATGCTTCTATTTTAGCTCACTAAATTCACGTCTGGGCGAAGTCACGATGTTCGTAATATACTCACAAGTGAAACGCTGAAGGTTCCCATGGCCTCACTGAAAAGCAAGCGAAAATAAAACAGAGAACCATGCAGTGACTCTGGTTATGTGAACTCAAATCCCGGTAAAAGGAACTTTTGCCGCGCAACGAGATTTTTCCGGTGAGCCGCAATAGACACTTGAGAGGTTCGGAATAAAAGCTTGAGAGGTTCGGAATAAAAATTTCTCCCAATAGGCACGTTTTTAGAGAACAAGCGTTTCACTTTTAACAAGCACTTAGTTTCTTGTGCAATACAGTTCCCTTTCTTCATTTAAGAAAACTAACATACCTTAACACACAGACGACAATCTTTGCCAGAAGAGTATTCATTAGCCTACTGCGACTCACGAAATAAATATCACCTTAACCAAGAATAATGAAAATCCGGTGAAGGCGGTGCTCTTTTGTATTATAATGATATCATGTCAAATCGCAAAAACCGCATAAAAGACTGGTGGTTCGAAAGAGTGATATAGAACGGGGGCTTGATATTAGGGGGGTCGCAGTACAACAACAGTTTCGGCCTCAAGAGCTGTCGTGTTCTAAGAAATCTCTGTTTTCTTGTGTTGAACGAGAGGGGTCCCTGAATATTAGGCTGCTGCCTTTACATCGTATCAAGCTTTCATCTGTTACCACTCTACCTTGAAGGGCACCGTGTTTTCTCTGAGCGCTGCACAAAGGATTCAAACTCACCCTCGGAGCTCTTGTTGTGCACGACGATCCTGAATACAGCCAGAAACGTGTTGCGTAGAACTCCGCTAAGTGTCTTGTTTGTTTTTTTTTTTTTTTTTTTTTTGGCGATGCAAGGTGTTCGAGAAGATAATATTTCATATGGTGGTGGTAACTGTTAACCTTTACCATCAGGGACTTAGCTACACTTCTGTCTCCGCACAAAAGTGTCGTTTCTTAATGAGCTCTGCCGATGTAGGCAAGAAAAGTATGCCTTTCTAGGTAGACCCGAGTGGCGACGCCATTTCCAAGAGAAGAGCGAGACAATCGACATTTGTTGCGAAGTCCCCAGATAACAGCAGGGCAGACAAATTAAAAAAGAAAGAAATAAAGAGCAAAAGTGTTTTTGCAAATGATCGCGAAGCCGCTTATCGCGGCTGAGCACAGAAAGACGCAGATTATTTGCTCCTGCTGTGTACAATCTTGATAGCCGAAGCGCTGTCGCTGGAACAGGCAGCGCGCCACGTTCAAAAACCGCTTCCCCTTCTCCTTTTGAGAAAGCCCGCCTGCAGAGTGCTGCCATCTGGTGGCAGTACTAGACACCTCATTCCGAAATTATAACAACCTCAAAGACCGATACTATTCAAAGTACTAATCTTGGAGCACAAGCTTTACCGCTTTGCGTTGTAGATTTTGGATTCCGGCATTGCTTATCGCAATTTTTGCTATTCACACGGTCATATTTATTCGCGGAGTTGACTTCGCGTCTTCTGTAATGACTGTATTGGTAATTTGCGGCCTTTTGTGCACTTGTTGTTTTTCTTTCTTTAAAATGCTAGGTCTTCACCCGAACATGTCCGCCTATAATTCGATAAATGAGACAACAGAACTGTTTTCTTGAATTTTTTGTGCTATAGCTTCACAGAAGATATACTCTGTAACACTTTGCGATGAAAGGTGTTCGAATAGATATTAGTAATTCAAATAAAATATGTACTATTATAGTTCTGTGTATTTACCATGTTTATTTACATAACTGTCGACGTCACAGTGAGGTTTGCTTAACGTTATGCACGTGGTAATGTTGTTCAATGTTTCCATACCCGAAAAGTAATTTTCCTTCGCTTGAGAAAAGCGGTGGCGGTAACTGTTAGCCTTTACCATGAGTGACTTTGCTACACTTCTGTCTCCGCATGACAGTGGCGTTTCTTAACGAACTCTGCCTTTGTAGGCAAGAAAATTATGCCTTTTCTAGTAGACGCGAGTGGCGACACCGCTTTCAAGAGAAGAACGAGACAGTCGACATTTATTGGGAAGTCCCCAGATAACAGCAGTGCAGAGAAATAAAAAAAGAAGGAAATAAAGAGAAAAAGTGTTTTTTCAAACGATCGCGAAGCCGCTTATCGTGGATGAAGGCAGAATGACGCAGATGATTTGCTCCTGCTGTTTACAATCTTGATAGCCGAAGCACTGCCGCTAGAACAGGCAGTGCGCCACGTTCAAAACCGCTTCCCCTTCTTCTTTCAAGCAAGTGCACCTGCAGAGTGCTGCCCACTTGTGGCTGTAACAGACACTTTATTCCGAAATTATATAAACCTCAAAGACAGCTGGTACCCAAAGTTTCAATCTCAGAGCACAAGCTTTACCGCTATGCGTTGTAGACTTGGATTTCCGGCGTTGCTTTTCGCAATTTTTGTTATTCACACGGCCAGATTTACTCGCGGAGTTGATTTCACGTCTTCTCTAATGACTGTTCAGTTATTTCACGGCTTTTTGTGCACTTGATGTTTTTCTTTCTTTAAAATGCTAGGTCTTCACTCAAACATGTCCACCTATTGGGATAAATCACACAATAGAACTATTTTCTTGAGGTTTCTGTGCCATGGCTTCACAGAAAATATAAGTTGTGTGGCAAAGCCTTCGAACAGTGGGTCGTCCTCTCCTGTGCCTTCTAGTTGGTCACCCTTTTGATAAGAAGAAGAGCAGCTCGTGCAGAGAGTCGGTCCCCGCATTGACTGTCGCTGTCGTGGATCATCAACGAGTTTCCGCCAATAAACGTAAGTAACGGGCCTCTCCATTCGTGGTTATCACAGTGCGACGACGCTTTCACAACGCTCCGTCGTTTGTTGACGTCGCCTCCCATACTCCGCCACTATGACCCTACGGCCCCTACAGAGGTACACAAGGATGGCAGTGGTGTCGGCCTTGGCGCTGTCATTGCGCAGCGCAAACCAGGGTTCCCGGAATATGTCGTGGCGTATGCAAGCCGTACGCTTACTAAGGCCGAGACTAATTACACTGTCACCGAGAAAGAATGTTTGGCAATCGTCTGGGCCCTTACGAAGTTCCGACTTTATTTGTATGGTCACCCATTTGATGTCGTCACCGACCACCACGCACTATGCTGGTTGTCGCCATTGAAAGATCCCTCAGGCCGTCTCGCCCGGTGGGCACATCGCCTGCAAGACAATGACATCCGCGTGCTGTACCGCAATGGAAGGCAACATGCTGACGCCGACGCCCTGTCACGCTCTCCCTTGCCTGACGACAATACCCACTACTCCGCGTCTCACCTTGCCATTTCTTCCATTAGCATTCATACCATTGCTACTGAACAGCGCAAGGATAAATGGATCGCCTCACTGATCGACTTGCTGGCTGATCCATCCACTCCATCCACTCGCGCGTTGCGTCGTCAAGACCACCATTTCGCCGTTCGCGATGACCTGCTCCACAGGCGCAATTACAACGGTGACGGCCGCCAGTGGCTACTAGTCATACCTCGCAGTATGCGCTCTGACATATGCGAGTTCTTTCATTCCGATCCGCAATGTGCGCACTCCGGGGTATCGAAGACTTACCACCGCATTCGCCAACGGTACTTTTGGCGCGGCATGTACCGCTACGTGCAGAAATTCGTTCGCTCCTGCATAGAATGTCAGCGCCGCAAAACTTCAACGCACCTGTCGCCGGTAGGTCTGCAACCTCTACCTTGCCCTGCCAGGCCGTTTGGGCGCGTTGGCATCGATTTGTATGGGTCACTTCCACTGACGTCAGCTGGTAACCGCTGGGCCATTGTCGCTGTGGGCCACCTCACGCGATACGCCGAAACGGCCGCTCTCCTCGCGGCTACAGCGAGCGATGTGGCCTCCTTTCTGCTCCAGCGATACATTTTGCGACACAATCTACCCCAGGAACTGCTCAGTGACCGAGTCCGCGTCTTCCTGTCTGAAGTCGTTGAAGCTATTCTTAAAGAGTGCAACGTTGTTCACCGCAAAACTGCTGCTTACCACCCGCAGACGAATGGCCTCACCGAACTCTTCAACCGTACGCTCGGCAACATGCTCTCCAAGTATGTAGCCGCCGATCACACAAATTGGGATTCCATTCTACCCTTCGTCACCTACGCATATAATGCCGCCCCTCAGAGCACTACTGGCTTTTCACCTTTCTTTTTATTATATGGAAGGCACCCGTCGCACACCATCGACACGATACTTCCGTACACGCTAGATCCGTCTGAGTGGGCGCCTATTTCCGCTACAGCCAAGCTTGCTGAAGAGTGTCGAGAGCTTGCAAAGACCTTTACTGCGCACGATCAAAAGCGGCAAAAAAGCATTCGCGCTGACGCCAGCACTACTGCGCCCACGTTCCTCCCTGGAGCGCTCGTCTGGCTGTCGATTCCTACCACTGCAACTGGCCTATCTTCAAAACTATTGCCCAAATACGAAGGCCCCTACCGTGTCGTCAAATGCACTTCCCCTGTCAACTACTTGATTGAACCAATCCAACCATCTTCGGACATGCGCCGTCGAGGACGCGACATTGTTAACGTGGAGCGCCTCAAGGCCTACCATGGCCCGCTCATTGTAACCACCTGTGAGGTCGCCAAACGGCTCCCTTTTCGTACCCGGGGTAGTTGTGGCAAAGCCTTCGAACAGTGGGTCGTCCTCTCCTGTGCCTTCTAGTGGGTCACCCTTTTCATAAGAAGAAGAGCAGCTCGTGCAGAGAGTCGGTGCCCGAATTGACTGTCGCTGTCGTGGATCATCAACGAGTGTCCGCCAATAATCGTCTTAACAGTTGTAATACTGCTGTGTTTTCCTGAAGATTGCACTATCTAGCCAATGCGTAGCATGAACAGCAGGAAGTATATAAGCAGCGAAGCAAGGAAATAAAATGATGCTTCTGATTCTGCTCACTATTATTACGTCTGGTCGAAGTAATTATGTTAGTAATATACTCCCAAGTAAAACTGTAAAAGTTCCGATGGCCTCCCTGAAACCCAAGCAAAAATAAAACAGAGAGGCCACGCAGTCACTCTGGTTATCCGAAGTCAGATCCCTTATAAAACGAACTCCGGCCGCGCCACGCGATTTCTTCAGTGAGCCGCAATAGAAACTTGGCTCGAGAGGTTCGAAATTACAATTTCTCCCAATAGGTACGTTGTTAGAGGACACGCATTTCACTTCCAACAAGCAGTAATCTTATTCTGCAATAAACTTCTCCTTTCTTGGCTTAAAAAAAAACCAACACACCTTAAAACACCGACGACTTTCCTTACCAAAAAAAAAATAATCTTTAGCTTACCGCGACTTACCAAATACAAATCGTTTAAACAAAGACTAATGGAAGATCCGATAAAGACGGTGCTTTTTGTGTTACAATGTAACATCTTAAATTACACAAAACCGCATAAAGGACTGCATTCCGGAAGTGTGATAGAGAACGGGGGGCTCGATCTTAGGTGAGTGGCAGTACAAAACTGTTTCGGACTCACGAGCTGTGGTATTGTATGAAAACTGTGTTTTCTTGTGCTGCACGAGAGGGGTTCCTTAATAATATGCTGCTGCTGCTTTTACTTCGTGTCACGATTTCATTTGATGCCACTCTACCATGAAAGGCACCATAATTTTTGAGAGCTGCACAGAGGTTTCAAACTCACCCTCGGCGATCTTGTTATGCGCGACGCTTCATAATACAGCCAGAAACCTGGAACAAATACGTGTGGAAGGTGTGGCTACGACGGAGAGGCAAGAATAACTGTTTCAGTGAATGATGGTGCAAAGGCTCTAATAATTGAGAAGAGGTATATTTGTTTTCTCCACAGCATATCTTTCTCGTAGGAACATGGTCTCTATTTTTATCGTGCATTATGGTGAGTTAAGTGTCCGCCGTTCTATAAACACATGTGCACTCCTGGGCCTTTTTTTTATTTCGATATGTCTGAGGAGGCCAGCACAGGTGCAAATAGCCAGACCGCAAATGGGTTGAAAACCTTGCAGTCTCATAATGTTCAGATTTTTTCGCACAGTGTCAACTTGTCTTCTGTCTCTGAACATCTTTAAGTGGCCCTCACCAGCGCTTATAACAGGTAAGAAAAAAGCGCGCACGGGTTGCCCACGATTTTGTCTGTCAAATTTTACCACGCTAGGTGTCCCGAAAAGGGGCGAAATGCAGGGTTAACTCCGTTAGCCCTTCTTTACTGGGTCGTCAGATGGCCCTTTCTACGTCTCAGTACCTGACACTGCTAGAGGTATTCGAGGTGACACGTGTAATTTTTGCAGTCTGTTGAATGTACAGAAGTGTAAAGTTTGATACAAATGATAAAACATACAAATGAAATCGGTGCGCGTTTAATAATTTCCCGCTCGATAACGTGTATGTCTTATCCAGCGAGATGCGAGACTAAGCAGCCTCTATTTTGTTTGCCTTGGCGTTCTCGTCTTTCTCGCGTCATGCCGGTGCTACTGGGCTGACACTAATCAATTGACGTGTCTTGCAAGTCGGTGCGATGTCCCAAAATGAGGGGCGGTTGCGCGCCTGTTTTTCAAGCTCTTGCGGCTCGTCGACGCTCGCCCGGTATCGACGCCCAAAGTGACACTTCCAGGTCACGAAGAGCAGGCACGTTATCAGCGGGGAAACGGACTTATCGCTTGGAAATCGGTAAAGTGCCGACAGCCGATAATACGAAACAGGAAACGTAAGTAAGCAGCAAAGTAGCCGGTGGAAGATAACTTTGTTGTTGCTATGGCAACGGCGCGCAGCTGCGCGCTTGGTCGAGTTTCCGTGTCTGCTTGCTTGCAGTTTCGCCTTGTGTTCGAGCACACCGTTTCCCACCGCCGTCACCGCTGGCCTGCGCTTGCGTCTACTGCACCCTTATAAGGCCACGCAGTAGGTGTATAGCAAGTTCAAAAATATTTCATACACTAAGTATTTAAAACTAAGCACTAGAAACAGAACATAGCTATCTCATTGAACTCTTGAAGGTGAAGCATAAGGATCCCCCAATTTTTTTTCTTTCGTTTACATCGGCATCCTTCATTAAAAAAATGAGTACCCTTTTCCATTTGTCGAAGTGTAGCAAACCTATTCACGATAAGAATTAACGGTTACCACCGCCGTCTTTTCAAACGAAGAAAAAGTAGGTGTCTTAGATGGGAACCATGAAGAAGACAAATGTGTGCTTGTAGTTACGAATGCCTCATAGGGAAGTCGTCGATGGTTACATAAATAAACCGGGCAAATAAGCAGCAGACGTATAAAGCCGCGGAAAAAAAGATCATCTAAAAAAATAAAAAAATACGTTATCACTCAATATATTCGTAATAGCTCACCGCAGCGCTTTGCATTAGAAGGAATAAAATATTCGTCAGATTCCACGGGCCTTCATTCGATTGATTGATTGATTGATTGATTGATTGATTGGTTGGTTGATTGATTGATATGTGCAGTTTAACGTTCCAAGACCATCATATAATTATGAAAGACACCGCAGTGGAGGGTTTCCGGAAATTTTCACTACCTCGGGTTCTTTAACGTGCACCTAAATCTGAGCACAATGGCCTACAGCATTTCAGCCTCCATCGATTCCACGGGCTTTGGAAATCGATGGTATGTGAAGTATGCTGGTGGAAAGTGAATGTGTTGTATTTTTTATTGAAATAAACGCCGCGAACTGTCACTAGATATATGTGTATATACACACACAGACATATGCAAAATAGCTCTAGAAATCGGCACATCAGCGGATGTCCCCTAACCTCACTTGATGCCAACCGAACGTGACGGCTGGTACTGATTGATTGATTGATTGATTTATTGATTCATATATATGTGGAGTTTGGCGTCCCAAAACCACCGTATGATTATTAGAAACGCCGTAGTGGAGGGCTCCGGAGATTTCGACCACCTGGGGTTCTTTAGCGTGCACGCAAATCTCAGCACACGGGCCTACAACATTTCCGCCTCCATCGGAAATGCAGCCGCCGCAGCCGGGATACTAACCCGAGACCTGCGGGTCAGCCACCGAGTATCTCAGCCGAGTATCTTACAGGGGTGAGGGCTGGTACATGGGAGCTTATGTAATGAATATAAATTTGGATGATCAGCACCACAACCACTATTTATGTTTCAGGGAACTCTGGGTATGTTTGAAAAGTAGTTTTCAAATATGGAGAGCCTCTGTCATATCGTCCCTCAATATACGGGGTTTTGATTGCTGCTGGCAATCTCATATCAATTATTTGCATTCGAGGAGCCAATGCTTCAGATGTCAGCTTTTATAAACGCAATAGCGATAAATAGCTCGTTTCCTAGAAGTTTTGTTGTCGGCGTCGTTGGTTCTGAGCGCCAAATCATTATCTTGTGTGTCACCAAAAAATCGAGAAATATGCAAACAAAATGAATGAAAAAATTCTAGGCCTCAGTAAGCATGGAGTCAGGACCATTTGCGTGCCAAGCCGATGTTCTACCACAGAGCCACGTATTTCTTTTTTTTATTCATTGCCTCGCTTACACCACGTAGAGCTCAATTATTTCACACTCGCATTACAAATACGATCACAAAAACAGAACATATAATGGCATCAGTCCCATTAGGACTGGTATTGTACACATAAAATCACCTAAGGGTTGTCAAAGGCCCAAGTCTTGACAACCATTCTGGAACGATCTCCTGTATTTTGCTACATTCAATGAACGGTCACATGCATTGCTTGAAATAAATTACTGCTGGCTTCGCATCCTCATCGAAGTGGTATCCGGTCATTCGCGCACGACATACACAGTGGAAACTGGTCAACATGTACACATCAACTGGGACCCCGTCTTCATTTGTTACTGCGAGATGCCTTATCTCGTGTGAATTCAATAGAAAACCTTTCTTCGTTGTCCTCTGCAAAATGTCCTAAAATTGCACCCTTTTACAACAATAGAAAATAAAACGTGATCTATTGTTACTGGTTTATTACATATAAAGCAGTGTGACCCCTACTGTTGTAAAAAAAAAAAACCGTTCTGTGAATGGCTTCACAGATAGTGCTTCTGTGTGTAACTTAAGGAAAAATGTTTCGCAACTGTAGCTAGCTGTATCTTTTTCACCCGTTTGAGGACATTTTGCTCCGGTCTTCCACTTTAAATGGCCCCGTAAAATGGTACTACTGCCAAATCCATATCAGATACATCTTTATAGTTATTTTCTTTTAACAGTTGCTAGATAACTGACAGAAAAAACGAACAGATGGAAAATGCGGTCTACCACTACCTTGAGATAGCCGCGCTACCTCACAGTCCTGCTATCAGTAGTGACAAGAAGTTCTGGTACGGCGCTGCCTAACCTGAGTTGGCACGCCGTTTGCGAAACAAAATCACTGACATCACGGAAAAAGCGAAAATGGGCAGATCCCACGTACTGTGAGAATCAGTGATATGAGCAGCATGAATTAGGCAGGTCGATATGTCACTATAAAGTGAGCACAAAGTTACGAGGTGCGCGTAAATTATGCCGTACATGACTTCCATGCCATGATTACAATGTTGGGATGTGGCATTTACCTCCACCACTGTCGCGGTACAACGAGAACAGAACACAATTATGCCTTGAGGTAGCGAAATCAGCATGTTCTCAACAGCTGAGCAACCAGATCGGCTTCTTCGGTCTCGAGACAAGCTAGAGGCGCACTATGCTCAGTGTCCACTAAATCTATCTAACTACCTATATATATATATATATATATATATATATATATATATATATATATATATATATATATATATATATATATATATATATATATATATATATATATATATATATATATATATATATAAATATATATATATATATATATATATATATATATATATATATATATATATATATATATATATATAAATATATATATATATATATATATATATATATATATATATATATATATAGATAGATAGATAGATAGATAGATAGATAGATAGATAGATAGATAGATAGATAGATAGATAGATATGTGCAGGCTCAAAGTGTCGGCAGTACGCAAACAAATGCTTCGAATGCAAGCCAAACTCATGAGGAGTTATCTTCTGGCTACGTCCGAGAGCGTCATGCGCAAGCAGAGGACTCAAGTTCTGTTTGAAAGTTCTTCCTGCTTCAAAAAAAAAAAAAAAAAAAAGATAGGTGGTGTTTTTCACCAAAAAGTTGACCATGGCAACAAGCCCCGCCGCAGTGGTCTAGTGGCTAAGGTACTCGGCTGCTGACCCGCAGGTCGCGGGTTCAAATCCCGGCTGCGGCGGCTGCATTTCCGATGGAGGCGGAAATGTCGAGGCCCGTGTGCTCAGATTTGGGTGCACGTTAAAGAACCCCAGGTGGTCAAAATTTCCGGAGACCTCCACTACGGCGTCTCTCATAATCATATGGTGGTTTTGGGACGTTAAACCCCACATATCAATCAATCAATCAACCATGGCAACAACAATTTACGAAGTAGAGTTAGGAGACCGGATAGTGTGCGGAGTGATATAAAAGAATTTGCAAGTGCAGTTAGTGTCGAAAAAAGAATTGACTGTGAAGGAGGCGGAATCACTGGCGCTGGCAGCAGAAACCGAAAACAAGATGCGAAAATTATAAGTAGGACGTTAACAAAGCAAGAAAACGTATTAAGGTTAAAGCAACAGCAGAATTCGGCAGCTCGGGAGCTTGAACGTCACAGCAATGAAAAACACTGCAAATGCATTAGTAGGTCAAAGTCACAGCGATACGCCATGCCCGGTTCGCAAGCTCAGGTTCTTCGAATGCGGCCTACAAGAGTATTTGGCACGAATTTGCAAACAGCAGAAAACAACGAACTGAACGATGGCTGCGATAGCTACGGGCACAAGTGAGAGCGATAGTTATGCGTCGCGAATTTGGTCCGTAACCACTGTTAGCACACTGGTACCACCCATTCAAGTAGTTTTCAACTGGAATGGCGTGGAAATAACTATGAACCTAGACACTGGCTCTCTAGTGTTTGTAGAAGCGGAGAACGTCTACGAAGCGCACCATCACCAAATTCCACCGCTACAGCCATCAAAGTTCAAGCTGTTTTGTTAACTTGGCAAACTTGCAATTCTTAGAGTACTGCCTCTGGATGTTTTCTACAAGGCGACAACCATTCCGCGCTTTTAGTGTTGTTAGGCTGCCATGGTCCTAATCTCGGTGGTCGTGACTTGTTACAGAAGCTGAATGCCGAAGGATACTCCCTCTGTCATGTTGCTGCACTCACCGTTCCGAAGAGCACGGACACTGCCATCAAGGAAGAGTTCGCAGACCTCTTCACAGAAGATCTTGGGCTCGTCAACGGGCCAACAGCGTGTGTTCTGCTCCAGGATGGAACATCGCCTAAATTTCTGCTCTTCTGCTTCAGGATGAAACAACAAGCAGTCTTCAGCTCCGGGATGGAACATGAAGGAGCCCTGTCGATGCGCTGCTCACATTGTTCAGCCGTTTCGGGCTACCACGCACAGTTGTCTCTGATAACCGTTCGCAATTTCTTGGCCGTCAATTTGTTGAGAATATGCATTGAAATGGAATCATTCACACTCGCAATCTTCGTACCACCCTCAGAGGAATGCAATGAGCAAACGTGCAGTGCGCATTTTAAAAGACGGGTTGAAGAATGCGGGCGCGACTGACCTTAACTCATCGTTAGCGCGATGTTATGCCATTATAGGAACGCGTCGCAAGAATCAGGGCTTTCCCTCTCGCAAACGCTTCTGGGTTACAAATTGCGATCAAGGCTTGATATGTGTTTACCCCTCAGGGAGCCGCCATCATCTAGGACGGCATTGGACTTCGAGCGGTGGACGATTGCATGAGACAATGCTGTGTATGTTCGTAATTACGAAGCTGGTGACAAGTAAACCCAGGGCAAGCTGATGTCAACGCAGGGTTGAAGAGTGGAGTCTGTAGAGACAGACCAAGGCATCGTACATCGTCACACAGATCAAGTTCGCGAACGAGTATCAGGCGGAACATCCGATACAACGTCAAGCAATGACTCCGAAGGAACCGGTGCGAGCCCAGTGACGGAACGGCAACTTTTCAGTAAACAACACTGTTTCAGAAGAACCAGAGAGACTGCAGAAATGATACGTATTCGGTTTATTGTTGACAGAACAAGAATAAAAAATATATAGAGCGTGCCCCTGGCCACTTCTTCCTCGCTTCCGAGCTCCGTCTTCAATCTGTTCTCTACATCTTCCCGCCAGCCAGATTCAACCGAAGCAACCTTCCAGCGAATACAACAGTTGAATCAGCCTCTTGAATAATTTGCCTTCAGGTGTACGAAGCAAGCATGTACTAGTCCCTCATTGCTGGGGAAAATATTTTTGACCTTGCAGGGTTTCCACTGTGTTCTTTTTCGCGCTTCTCCAAGCAGAAGTACATCTCCTTCTTGCATATATGTGTAACCCTCTATTTTTCTGCTGGCACACTTAAGCTCCCTCAGGTACTCCTTTTTCCATCTGGTCCACCATGTTATCGTTGCCTGTTTTCTTGCACACCAGTAGTTCAGCAAACTGTATTTTCCGAGTCTGTTTTCTTTCTGCTTGTTCATTGTTTGCCTGCCTCCTATAACGTTCGCCGGTGTGATGGGTTGTGGCTCGTTAGGATCGTCATACACATAAGTAAGAGGCTGGTTGTCAACTACTCCTTCTGCTTCAACAACCACAGTCCGTAGTTCTTCTTCATCCAAAAGTCGAGCACCTATAGTTTTTGCCATGAACGTCTTAAAGCTTCTGATCAGTATTTCATAAAATCCTTCCCAACATGGAGCTAACTCTACAATGAACTTCCATATTATTTTCAGGGTACTGGTATACTGTTGCACCCTTTCATCTTCCATCTTTATTATCTTGTTCATCTCTTTCTCAGATTTCTTGAATCATCTTGCATTATCACTGTAAATAATTGTACACAATCCTCTTCTAGCTACGAATCTTCGGAATGCTTGTATAAACGCTTCTGACGATATCCCCTTAACCAACTCCAGTTGTATGGCTCTTGTTACTGCACACGTAAATATCACAATGTAAAACTTTGTAATTTTGTCGCCTTTCTCCTCTCGATCATTTAGCGGTCCTGCAAAGTCTATACCAACTATTTCGAATGGCCTCATCTGCATTATCCTGTCAGCCGGTAGTGGGGACATTTCTTGTGCAATTGGTCTAGAATGAAACCTGCTACATGTGATGCATTTCTTTAAAACACATTTCACCATCTGTCGGCTACGCACAATCAAGAACTTCATTCTTAAATCTGTGAATGTTGCCGCAACGCCACCGTGCATTGTCACTTGATGCACGTTCAGCACTAGGAGTTCTGAAAAGTGACTTTCTCTTGGTAAAACAATAGGATGCTTCTTATCAAAGCTCAAATCACTCCACTGAAGCCTCCCTTTTACTCTTAGGACACCTTGATCATCTTCGAAGATGTTCGTGTCGTACAGATTCATGTTGTCATATATCCGTGTCACTGCATTTTTTAACGTTTTCTGCTCCTGCTTTATCAGCACAAACTCTGTCTTGTCCAATTCTTTTCCTGTGAGCGAACCTGTTTTCCTTTCTTTTCGTCGATTTCTCATATAACGCATCTCCCACGTGGTAACTTGTAACGCTTTCTTGTATGATCCAAACCTGTTCACACAATTTATCTTTTCTTGACTCGTGGTGGTAGTTAAGCTTGCCATGGTCTTTTCATTGTCTTTGTTGTCATCACTGTCCGCTTCTTGCGTGATGTCATAATCAAGCCTTTTTTTTTTCATTCTTGATCCACGTGGGGCCTTTCCACCATAATTCAATGTTCAGCAAACGTTTCATCTTCATCATTCTTGTCATAAAATCCGCAGGATTTTGATCACTTTTAACATAGCCCCATTGGCTCTCGTTGGACCTGCTCTTGATTTTTGCTGCGCGGTTGTGAACAAACAGATCTTTCGTCTCGTTTAACTTTATCCAGCATAATACAATTTGAGATTCAGTCCAGAATTTTACACTCCTTAGTTTCCTGAAGAAATTCTCAGTTATATGACTGGTCAATCTGACTGATATTGTGGCAGCCAACAACTCCAATCTTGCTAGTGTAATCTTTTTCATTGGAGCGACTCTACCTTTTGCAATGATTAAGTTGGCTTCATTGCTTCCATCGCAGTATTCTGTTACGATGTATGCTCCTGCTCCATATGCCATTGGGCTTGCATCGGAGAACACGTGTAAAGTCGATGCTCTCGCTTCAGCTTGCCTGTCGTCATAGCATCTGTTAACAGAGAAGTCATCTAAGTCCTGAAGCTCCTCCGACCAGTCCTTCTTAATTACCACTTCATGCGGCATGTAGTATAAAAATTGTTCTGTATACCTGATCCAGCATCTTCTTCGACGTTCTCTGCTATTTCTTGCTCGAAGTACTCTCGGATAGCTTTGTCACAGGCTAGGAGCTCATCTTTATCCTTGTATAATTTCTTTGACACCTGGATAAGCCTCTTCTCTGCTATGGTGTTGTTGTCGCCGAATGTTACGTTTTCCTTTCATGGTATCCGCACTTAGTATCTTCCTGCCTTGAACTCCATTGTTTGCCGAACGTACTCTAGCACATGTTCATCGCGCATCTTTTTTGCTGGTTTCTCCTTGATGCCCATGTTTCCCAAGTCCCAGAATCGCTGCAGTTCGTCCACAGTCGTGTCCGACTTTGCACTGACCTTGAGTACCATAACCTTTGATGATTTCATTGGCACACAATGAAGTCCTACAGGACCTCGGACTGTCCATCCCAACATCATTTCTATTGCCATTCCTTTTGAATGGATCTCGCGAATGCGACCAGTGACTACGTTCTAGTAATAATCTGCTCCAATTAATATCGAAGCTTCCATATTTTTTTCTTTCTTTGTCGGTCTTCTCACTGTCATGAGCCAAACGAACTCCCATCGATCTTGCTCTTTCGTGTATTGTCAACGGTGGCGATGGTAGCACGTCACAGGATATAACTTCTATCTCCAGCGACTTAATCCTGACTGGCTCCGATGTGGGATGCTTCCTCATGCTGACCTCGACGACTTTCATGTCTAGTTCCATCTCTCCTCCTCCAAATGATCCTACGGTAATCCTTTCGGATATTTTCACCTTGCACGCTAGTTTTCTTGACAGTCTTTGGAAAATGAATGTCCTCTGGATCTCATTGTCCAGCAGAATTCGTGCGTAGCACCCGCTGTCTTCTCCCTCCGTCCACGGAAAGGCTTTCGGCATTAGTATGCATGTGTGTTTACCAGACTGCTGTGCGTGCATGTTGCAGGACTTGCTAGTGTCTAACCGGTCAGGTTGCGCGCTTTTACGTACTTCCTCAACACCATCACCGCTTTGCTGCTGTGCTGACTTTCCTGCAGGCGTACGTGGTCGACACATAGATGTCGCGTGCCTTCCCCTGCATGTTTTGCAGCGTACGGTAGCGCGGCATATTTTCGCCGCGTGGTGAGGTCTGGTGCACCTGAAGCACCTTCGCTCCCGTTGCAAGGCTAATTTCTTCTGTTGCATAGTAATGCTTCTTCGTGCGAAGCAATCAACCTCTTCGTGCGGAGCAATTTTCACTACGAACCTCTGGAGCCAAGCTAGTACTCTGGATGGCTGCCTAAATACCGCCGTCACACGGCCCGTGTAGTCTCGGTGGAAGTGAATGACATTGAAGCGAAATGTCATCGTGATCTTGTTTTTCTGGTCTACATGGTTGCGCTAAATGACATTCGCTAATCATGCCAACGTTTAGCAACACGCTGCTATGATATCAAATATTTACAAACTCCGCAGCAATTCGCATAAAATTGTCTAGTTGGTTTAAGATATCCTGCTACGTAATGAACAGTCATTAGAAAGAAGTACTGGTGCATATCAAGAGCAAGACTGAATTAAAGACACTCACAAGTTCCAGTCGGAGGGATCTGGAACAGTGACAGCGTTCAATAGGTTTTGTCCGCGATGATTGATGATTAGTACAAACAAACCTCACCAACTCTCGAGCTGCTGGTGATAAAGCATCGCAACTGATTGGAGCACCTAAATCTTGCTAGTCAAAAAAGATCATACAAGACGATTCATTTAGAGCTACACGTGCATACAAGTTTTTTTTTATGTTGGCTGCCTACTTAAGCTGCCACTTCGCGCGCAATTAACAGATAACTGTGGTGCTTAAAAAAACAAATAAAGAAAAATTGGTTTGAAAAGTCATCTCCCTGAACTGGTGTGCAACCCGTAAGGGCATATTCTCCTAACAGCACGTCTGACGCGGCGACGTTGTGCAAACATCACTGACATGACGTGCTCTATCGTCTTCACGGAGCCAGGGCTAGAGATAATGGTTGAATATTTTTCCCTATTTAGGTTGCACGTTTAAAGGTTACCGGAGAGCTGACAACAACTTATAATCAACATCTGAACATCGTTTACGCTTACTATACCGTGTATACTTCGTTATCTCTTCTGAAGCGCCTGTTGACAAAAGTACACAGGTCAGGCCTCCATGAGTTCGTTGAAAATATTCAACGGGTGAATGACCTTAGGTGTGAGAGTGCCATTGACTATGCCCGTGTAGCAGCTACAAAATTGACCTCAACTTCTAAGGTGACATATTACAGATGCCGTTTTATTTGTTTTTCCCTGATTTTATCCGGAGTTGTTGTGTTTTACCTTCGGAGTATCTGAAACTGTCGTTACCTCGTCATCACTTAGTTCTTGTGAGCAAGATAGCAAGTGTTCATTTTGTTTCCTTGCTTCACTGTATATTTATTCACTGCTGATAGTGTCACGCAATGGTTAGATGATGGAGTCTTTTTGGGAACACAGTAGCGTTACTGTCTATTTTCTCATGGAGCTATCGCATACGAAATGGAAGACAATACTTAAGTTTTTTAATTTATTCAAAATAAGTGGTCCTTTCTGGTTTAAGCCCATGCATTTTCATAAACGAGACAACCAAATTTATAAACAGACCCACCAAACAACAAAAGGAAAGATTACAGATCACATAAAATCATTGACTGATTGATATGTGGGGTTTAACGGCCCAAAACCACCATATGATTATCAGAGACACCGTAGTCGAGGGCTCCGGAAATTTCGATCACATAAAATCAACAGAACGAACAAAATTCAATGTGTGAATGACAAACATTGCGAATGAAAACGAAATGGCCCTCAGCCTATACGCCATGCACTACAGAAGGCGCTTCTGGGTCGACACTTTTTGCGCTAATTGTCTTTGAGGCTGTATGTTTCTCAGAAGTAGTGTTTCCAACTGCGGAAAGACGGCAGCACTCTGCAGACGAGCCTTATTGAAAAAAGAAGGGGCATCGCTGTTTCTAACATAGCGCGCTGTCTGCTCTACCGGCAATGATTCGGCAATCTTGATTGCAGACTCGAGACGCACGTGATCCGCCGCATTCCGTGTCCAGCGGCGATAAGCACCGACGTGGTGGTTTCTATTGGATATGTTTTGACTTTATTTTGTTGCTTTCTTTTCTTTCGCGGCGCGGTCGACGGGGGACTTCTCGACAAATGTCAATCGTTTCGTTATTTCTTTGGAACAGGCGTCGGGACAATAATGCGGTTAGGAAAGGGGTACTCTTGTTGTGAACAATGGCACACTCAAGACATTTTCACCTTGTTGTGGTTACGGAAGCCAACCAAAGACTTTTACGACAACTGCTGCCGGTTGCCACCACCGCCTTTCTCAACTGAAGGAAAACAACGTTGCAGGAGTGAAAATCCTAAAGAGGAAAATGCGGGCCTGCAGTTCCGTATGCATAACAGTGATGTCGACCGTTACAAAAATAAACAGGGCAGATAAACATTAACTTTAGAATACCTTTTTTTATTTAAAATATTCTAGTGCTTCTCAACACCTTGCATCACCCAGCCCCTTGCATCACAAAACAATAAAGCTAGAATAAAACACTCATAGGGAGTTCCTCACACAAGGTTCTTGGGTACACTCAGGAGCGTCCAGAGCAAGAGGAGAGCCCAACCTGTCTTCAAATTGTGTTTTCAGCCCTCAAAATAAATGTGGTACTCTTCAAGGAAGAATCAAAGCTCACAACGAATTAAATTGTAATGTGAAGTAAGGGCAGGGCGGTAGGTAAATCTTCTCGCTCTCACTTCAGTCGCTCACGAAAAGTCACGTTTCACAGAGTACGACAGTACCGGAGGCGGAAGCAGTTTTCGTGCTTCCTTTCTCCTAAACCGAAAACTTTGACCTGGACGACATTTCTTGATCTTCAATTTCTTCACCTGAATTCGAGCTTTGTTGTGTGGGGTCATTGCGATATGAGATAATTAGTAGATATTTTGACAATATGAGGCAGCCTATGGTACACTAAACGTGTATTAGCAATTCTTGCGAACATTAGCTCTCTTCCCTACTGAAACACGTACGGTATTAGTCATGTCTTTTAATGCATCTCCTGAGATGCCCATTTTTACTGTGAATGTCGCTTCCAGGAAATATAGCGATCTTCAGAGAACAATTCAAGATGCCTACGGCATCATAATTTTCTGAAGACCATCAGCTATTCCCAGGAGAATTGAACTTCTAATTGATAGGCTTGTAAATGTCAAATGTACCATTTTCAAATGCGCAGCCTCGCTTTTAGTGAAAACTATATTGCTACGAGAGTTATTTTCGTAAGCACGAAGGGAAACCTTGAATGAATGAAATCGCGCGACTAAAAAGCTAGCCAGTATAAGACGAGCTTTGAACTGGATCAATTCAGGCCCTTGCCGACTTATATTTACGAGCACGGCGACACAAAATTCGTAAACGACGACAAGACGGCAGCACACCTCGGGCAGCATTACTTATTTTGAACTCTGCGTGTTGTTAAAAAACGCGCTGAATTCAAAATAAGCAAGTCAGCCGGAAGAGCGCTGCTATCTTCCTGCAAAGTAGCACAGTTCTCTCGAGACGCGTATAGCCTCGAAGACTTAATACACCCAAGTAGCTCGTCACGAAGCCCATGCTTTACAGGCTGAGCAGATCGCACCGAGATGAGATAACGGGCTGAGTTAAAAATAAGCAAGCAAGTCCACCTGAGGAGTGCTGCCATCTTCTTGCGAAGTAGAACAGTCCTTCTGAGACGTGTATGGCCTTAAAAACTGCCAGCACTATGGTAGTTAATCTCGGAGCGCCTGCTTTAACGGCCGAGAACTCGCGCCGAGTTCAAAATAAGTAAGACCACCTGAGGAGTGCTGTTGTCTTCTTGCAAAGTATAAAACAGTTCTTCCGAGATGGGTATGGCCTCGAAGACTTCCAGCACCCACATTGTTTATATTGAAGCGCATACTTTACCACTGTGCGTATTGGGCTTGCAGTGACTATGCTGCCATTCACGAATGGTGTAACCAAGTAGTCATAAATATTGGGAGGTAAAGACATGGTTTGTTTAAGTTCAACGCCGTGCTCTCACTGGCTTGATTTGTAGTCCCGCGTTTTCATTCAGTGCGGTCAAGTCCTCAGGCTTCCGTAAGTAACGCTCGTATTGATAGACGCCAGGACGCGTATTTGAAAGCGATTTACTTGAAACTGGCCACTCTATCACTGAGTATTTATTTATCAACAAAACTGTCAATAGTTTTGAGAAATACATGATACTTCAGGCAGATTGATTTTCTCCAAGACAGTTGCTACATTTCCTGGAAGTGACATTCATGATAAAAAAAGGAAGACCTGAAACTCGCCTTTAAGAGTTTAACGTGATGGCGATATCCTGTTCGTAGTGCGTACTTCAAACCCTCAGCGCTTGAAAACCTTTTTGAACTTGCTTTGCAGCCTTAAAAGAATGCGTACGGTAACGTGTTTGCCATTTGCAGTGGATGACCTGCTTTAAATCACGTATTTGTTATGACATTTACGTGTTCTGACGTGTGATGCCCATGGGCGCTTTCAAAGCGTTATTACTGCAGTAGTTCATGTTGTATTACGAAGTATATATACAAGAGTCATGTGTGCTCATCCCATACTTCATGTTTCTTTCCCTGTTCATTTCTCGCAGGTCATGGGATCAAATCCTGGCTGCGGCGGCTGCTTTTCCGATGGAGGCGGAAATGCTGTAGGCCTGTGTTCTCATATTCGGGTGCAGGTTAAAAAACCCCAGGTGCTCGAAATTTCCGGAGCCCTCCACTACGGCGTCTCTCATAATCTTATGGTTGTTTTGGGACGTTAAACCCCACATATCAATCAATCCATTCCTATTCATTTGTATAAAAATCGATGCCACTACGAAGAATGCGTAACTCCTGGCACGTGGCTTTCTCTTCAAGGTTTCCATCCATGCAATGCATTTTCTTACTGCGCTTCAGGACGGCAATAGGGGTAACTGTTTGCCGTTATTGTGACAGGCTTTGGTATACTTCCATGTCCACAATAAGGTGACCATTTTAAGGAAGTGTTTCTAAGTATACAGCGAAATAACCATTTGTAACGAGCACTGAGGGCCGGCACTGGTTCCCAAGAAACAGCGAAACAATCAGCATTTATTGAGAAGTTCCACGGCAGCAGCGTGCAAAAAGAAAAAGCAAAAGAAAGTGGAAACGCATTCTGCAACTGTTTCGCGGTTGCTTATCGCTGCTAGTCGCGGAATGATGCAGATAACGTGTGCCTCAAGTCTGCAATGAAAATTGCCAAATCATTGCTGCATGATCAGGCAGCGCGCTATGTTCAAAATAACGCTGACCCTTCTCCTTTCAAGAAATCTTGCCTGCAGAGTGCTGCTATCTTCTCGCAGTGAGACAGACTACTTACAAGAACATTACGGCCTCCAAGACAACTGGCACTGAAAGTGTAGATCTCGAAGCAGCTGCTTTACCGCGTGTAGTTGTAGGCTTGGAATATTTGAGTTTTTATTGGTGATTTTTGTTATTAACAGGTTCAATTCTACTCGCGCTGTTGATTTCATGTGATGTGCCTTCTTTTCGCTTGTTGTTTGATGGCTTTGTGTATATTTGTGTTGTCTTGTTTGTCAAATGCTTGGTCTTCTTTATCAAATGCTTGTTCATCAAATGCAGAAAACAGCCGTCTATTTAGAATAAAACAAATAACTCAAGTGTTTTCTTGATTTTTGTCTGTGACAAGTGCTTCCGAGAAGTATTGTTCACGTTGGGTTATAGTAAAGTGAAGTTAATCGCCATCCGCTAATGTACCAGTGCGCAGGGCTTGGATACTTGCAAGCACCAGGGCTTCATGCCAGCCTTCCACTAACCGTGTTGTTAAAATGGACGTTGCTGTAGGCACCGTTGCATATACGTATATATGCGAATGTGGTTTTATAAAAAATACATAGCTATTTACTGTGTCTCTGGAGCTGAATTTTTGCATACTCTAAGGCCAGTTCATAGCGTTTCTCTTAGTGAAGAAATACTCCTCTGCAACTTTCTATCAGCATGCTTCGCATAAAATCATATCTGACGGCACGTGCGATCAACCACTTTTATTTTCTTAGTAATGCAAAGTGGTGGGATAGGTCATTACTTGATATTGCTTTATGAAGATGTACTCTATTTACAAAGACGATCTTTTTTTCCGTGGTTTTTTATTGTTGCTATTTATTAGTACTGATTATTTATGTAACTATGATTGATATGTGGGGTTTAACATGCCAAAACCATTTATGTAACTATCGACGTCACTACGAGGCATGCTGAATTACAAGCACGCAGTTTTTTTCTTCAATGTTTCCGTTTTCGCAACGTACCATATCTTCGTTTTAGAAAAGTGGCGGTGATAACCCTTAATCATTATCTCGATTAGGGTTGCTACACTACGACAACCACAATAATATGACCATTCTTTAAGGAAGTGTGCTGATGTAAACAACGAAACGATGAAACAACTTAACATCGACTGATGAAAGAACATCGACTGATGTTGATTCTCAAGCAGGAGAGAAACAATCAAGATTTCTTCGAAAGTCTCTGAGCTGTAGCCGCGGAGAAAAGAAACGGAGCATAGAGAGTATTTTACGAAACATTCGCGTGTCCGCTTATCGTGGCGAGATATGGAATGCACGACATTACGTGGCGCCTTATATCTGCAATCAAGATGCCAGCTCGTGGTCGGTAGATCACAGCGTGCGCCGTGTTCAAAATAATGCTGCTGCATGCAAACAGGCCTGAAGATTGCTGCCATCTTCCTGCACAAGAAAACAGCTCTGCCGAGTTCGTTACGACCTCGAAGATGATCAGCCCCGAGATTGTCGATTTGGAAGAACAAGCTTTATTTATTATTTATTTATTTATTATTTATTTATTATTTTATTTATTTTCACATACTGTTAACCCTTTGCAGGGTTATTACAGGAGTGGGAGCGAAGGGGAACAAAAGAAAAACAGAAAACATTCACATCAATAGTAACAATCAATTTTGGACCGAGCAGCCTTTCTCAACAAGTTCAAATTAAGGAGGCTGCATGTACGAGTTAAAGTGGTAGTGGGCGCATTAAACATATTTTACACCCGTAGAAAAGAAAAGAAGGATAATAAATCATAGCTGTAAAAGTTGGTGCAAATACAAATGTTGGTAAGCAAGTCAATTCAAGGAAGTACACAAGGAAATGAAAATACAATACATACTATGTAATCAGCGTTATGATTAAGTGCTATGTGTATTTTGCAACATTGCTAGAAAGTCATCAACTGTACGCTGTTCGGCTATAAGTCGGTCAAGAGCATTCCATTCTCGAATGCATCTAGGAAAAAAAGAATAATAGAATGTGTTATTGTTGCAAGAGTACTCTTGGAGTGTGTGATCATGTGTGTGACGTGTTTGCCTTGTTGTCTTGGTTTTCACGTATTTAGCGTGGTCTATTTTAAGACAGTTGTGCAATAACAGGTATAAGAACTTTAGGCGATGAATTTTTGCTCGACTTTCGAGTGTCGGCAAATCTGCGTGGCGTAGTAATTGTGTTGGGGAGTCGAGGCGACGATACCGGTTAAAAATAAATCTAATCGCTTTGCGCTGCACTCTTTCAAGCGTGCTGATACCACTATCCGTGAATGGAAACCAGATTATGCTCGCATACTCCAAGATTGGTCTGACAAGTGTGACGTATGCTAGAAGCTTAGTGTCGCGGTCAGCGTGGCGCAGCGTCCGCTTAAGGAAGAATAATTTTTTTAAGGCTTTCTCGGCTATGTCTTCTAGGTGTACTGTCCAACTGAGATCGGAAGTTATAGTCACACCAAGATATTTATACTGGCTTACATTTCGTAGCACGATGCTGTTGTAACCGTAATGGAAAGGTAGACGTGATTTCTTTTTTGTTACTTGCATGGCGACTGTTTTGTCAGAATTAATCACCATTTGCCAGTTAGAACACCATCGTACAACGTCGTTCAGGGCATCGTTCAGTTCAGTTTGGTCTCTGGAGCTTTTAACCTGTTTGTACAATATGCAGTCGTCTGCAAAAAGCCTTATGTTTACGTTAATGTTGACTGTTAGATCGTTTATGAATAGAAGAAATAATATCGGTGCCAAGACGGATCCCTGAGGAACACCGGACGTAACGTTTAATGTGTCAGAGACGTGATCACTGCAGTGTACAAATTGTTGGCGACCGGACAAATAGTTGGATATCCAACGGGTCACTGGCCCATCCCCGAGTTTGCAAACCAGCTGGAAAACTAGCTTTTCATGGGAAACCCGGTCGAACGCTTTTGAAAAATCCATAAAGATTATATCAATTTGGGAGTGTTGATTAATGGCTTCGGCCAGATCGTGAATTGTTTCAGCTAGTTGCGTTACGGTCGATAGGCCTCTCCGAAAACCGTGTTGGTTGGGGTGTAATAGGTTATTTTCTTCGACAAACTTTGTAATGAATTTAAGGATAATGTGCTCGAGTAGCTTACAGCTAGTGCAAGTTAAGGAAATGGGCCTGTAGTTTGATGGAGTCGATTTGTCCCCAGATTTATGCACAGGGATTATTTTTGCAAGTTTCCATTCAGAGGGAATCTGCGAATCTTGAATAGATTTTGTAAATAGTAAGCGCAGGTACTTACTAACCGGTTCCGCATACCGTTTGAGAAAAGCGTTCGGTATCCCATCTGGACCACAACTCTTTTTATCATCGAGGTTTAACAGCAGATTTAGTATACCGCTTTCAGTTATTTCCGGAGTTTTAGATAACTTCTTGTCAGTGGGTGGCCTAATCTCGGGATGATGCACTAGCCCATTATCGATCGTAAAGACGGACTGAAAGTAGCGGTTGAAATTGTCTGCCTTATCTTTTGTGTCTAACGAGGGGGAGGCGTTTTGGCCACTGTGTTTGCCACTTACATAGCGCCAAAATTTTCCTGGCGAGGTTTTGATGAATTTTGCTAGCGTGGTACCAAAATAGTGAATTTTTGAAGAGCGTACTTTGCTTTTCAGTGTTCTTGATAAAGTGGCGATCTGAGCGGTGTAGCCAGCTCGTGAGCTAGACCTCCTAGCTTTCCTCAGCCTACTGATTTTACGTTTTATATGAATTATGTCACGTGTGATCCAGGCATTATGCTTTCTTGTAATTTTTCGCTGTGTGGGGACAAAGTTCTCAATGCAATGAATGACACGTGCCTTGAATTGTAACCATATGTGATCCATTGATAAATTTTTGTCCATGCAAAGATCATAGAAGGCAAGGAATTCGTGATTAAGATATGTTATTATTGCTGCGTCGTCTGCTCTGTTAAAGGCAAGAACGTGTCTATCGGGGCTATGGATTCTAGAAAGACCAGATAGAGGCAGTGTGCATAGGACTGAGTTGTGAACAGATATTCCGTCTAAGATTTCGATGCGCGCCTGGTCTTCTGGAAAATGATCACTAACGAGCACAACATCTAGAATAGAGCTGGATACGCCCTGTACACGTGTGGGGACGCGCACCAGTTGTTCGAGGTTAAAATTGAACAACATATCTAATATGACGTCATTTGCAGCACTTCGCACTTTTTTTGATGACCATTCTATTTCAGGCAGATTGAGATCTCCAGCCATGATGATCATACCACCCGTCACGTGATCGTGCATATAATCCAGAAGAAGTTCCAGATAACTTGTCTCAGCATTAGGCGGTCGGTAAATAACTCCAACAAATACACAGCCCCTTTGCAGCTGCACTTTGCACCATACCGCTTCAATGCTAGGGTTGCCCGGTAAGACAGAGTAGCGCAATTCCTTCATGAAAAAAAGTGCCACGCCCCCTCCTCTAGTCTCTCTATCTTTGCGCACAATCACATAACCTGGCGGCGTGACCTCATGGTCTAGGATGTCCGAGTACAGCCATGTTTCCGTGACAGCAACTATGTCAGGTTTAATTTCTAGAAGGAGAGCTTCGAATTGATCTACTTTATTTACAAGACTACGTGCGTTCACATTCAACAGGGTTACTTCTGTCGACTTCGAGTGACTCTTTTTTCTATGCCAACTTCGTTTTTTTTCACTGCATATATATCTTCTCGTTCACTATCCCAAGCAAAAAGTTGACCGTTGATTCGCACTTTATCGCGCACCAGTGACACCCTTTCTTGCCTGTCCCGGTGTTCTTTCGTTCGATCCCACAGTTTCTTTCTAATGTCCCGAGTATTACGAGAAAAGTCTTCACTGATAGAGAAACCTGAGCCCTTCAGCTTTGAACACTGTCTGAGGATTGAAACTTTGTCTCGGTGATCGAGTAGTCTTAGAAAAATGGGTCTGGGTCTAGATATACCAACTGGCTTCTTTTTTCCTAGACGGTGGATTATTTCGATTCCCTTGGTTTTTATCTGTAGCACACCATCTAAAATCTTCTTTTCGACCAACTCGACAAGCATGTCTGGCGATTCATTATGTTGTTCTTCAGCACCGTAAATGACAAGGTTGGACCGACGGCTCCGGTTTTCTAGATCATCCACTTTCATTTGCATAGCCTTTAGGTTTTTTTCTAAGTTAGATATTCGTTTATTGCACTCAGTGACCTGTTTTTCAAGGCCAGTTATCTTTTCAAGTTTTTTGTCAATCGCGTCAAGTCTGGTGTTTGTTGCGGATTTTTCTTTCTTAATATCTTGAATGTCTCCTGCAATTTGCTTTAGCTGTTCGGCTATGGCGTCTAGTGCAGGGCCTGGGTTCAACTCAACATCTCCGCTCAACAGTAGCAACAAGCGCAAGGAAACAATCAGTTTACAAAAGGCTTCACGAAGCGACCGTGGGCACGGCAGCAGAATTAGGCAGACATCGTTACTGCGAAATGACTTGTCATAGCGTCTGCTCACCTGCGGGATAAACAGGAACGGGTTTGAAGGCTGCATCTTTACGACGCCGCCGTGCCCACTGCCGATTGTGCCGTAAGCGCTGTCTTTTAAAGGATCGTTACATGGTGACGTCATCGGTGATCCCAGAGGCTCTGACGATGTAACACCAACTATGTGTTGTCTACAACTTCAAGTCTACAACTATGTGTTGTAGACTTGAAGGAATTAATTGCCATGCATGCCGTTTTCATCCGAGTGGCCATAAAGGATGTTAGGCAAGTACCTTCGTTACTTAATATAAAAGCACTGCTTTCACTGCCTTGCTTCGAAGTACAGCGTTTCCCTGCGCTGCGGTTAAGTCTCCGTGCTCACGTAAATAACGCCGGTATCATTAGTAAAACGACAACTAGATGTGCGTACATGAAAGCATTTCATTTGTCACCTTCCAGTCTATAAATCAAATGTTTTATTTTTCCGCACAATTGTCTTCGGTCTTTAGGGACAAATATTGCTCTAGGAAACTTGTTTGACTCCCTGAATATGCGTTCATTTTTCGCAAACAATATTCACAGTAATTGACTGATTGATATGTGCAGTTTAACATTCCAAAAACACGATATGAATATGAGAGACGCCGTAGTGGAGGGCTCCAGAAATTTTGACTACCCGTATTTCTTAACGTGCTTCCAGACCTGAGCACACGGGCCGATCGATTTTTACAGTACAAATGGGCGTCTGACGGTTCTAGCATTCATTATTAATATCGCAAGAGTGTCAGTAGGAAAAAGAGTAAGAGTACGGAGAGATTCAACACAACATTTACTGCAATATGAACAGCTTCGTATTTTTAAAATAAGAGTTAACAAAAAGTACCTAAACACGCCGATAACATTCCTTGTTTCAGTGGCTACTTAAAAGCCTGTCACGATTTGCCAGAAATGAATCGCTTAAGCGAGGACCAGATGTCGGATCTGATGCAGACGATGTTCTCTTTTGTTAAAACATTGGTATCCCTCACCGCAAAGGTTAATTTCACATAAAAGGACAGTAATTCCAGAAATCTACATTATGAATCTTTCACTTTTAGGAGTCTGGATGCACCAAAACTGCATTGGTCTACGGAACTGTCGTAATTTATGAAAACAGTGTATTCTTGAGTTGCACGAGGTGGGTTGCACAAGATATAGGTGCCACGTTTACTTCGTAAAAAAATTTAATTTTTTGACACCGTAAACTCTTCCGTGCAGAACGCACCGCGTCAAACAGTGCTTCAGCCCTCTTGCTCACGATGCGCCTGAAGGTATACAAATCTGATGGGAAGAAATCCCTAATGATGTATTTTTTCCTTTGGGATGCAATCTGTTGGTATGAGTTATTTATATTTCTATTGAAAGTGTATTCCATTTTCGGGGATATACTTTTTCTGTATATATGGTTTGATGTAGAACTGAAAGGCGGGCGAGTTAGAACTTATCCATACCTTGGAAGCGCACAAAAGGAAACAAGCAGGAAAAGGTCAGGGCTTGTTCTGTTTCCTTCTATTGTGTGTTTCTTTTCTTGAGTTGCCCAATTGTGGATACCATTTGGTGTTCTTCCTTATATGCCTAGTATAATTCACTTACCGTTGGAGTCATTATGAGTGACTACAGCCACGATGTTTTGTGCAATAACGTTTCCATCCCTGCAACATATTTTTCTTTCACTTCAAGAAGGTGGAAGCGGTAAACGTTAAGTGTTGCCATGAATGGATTTGCTACACTTCGATAACCACAATAACAGGACCAATTTTTCAAGGAAGTGAACCGAGGTATTGAGCAAAATTATGCCTAGCTACCCTCCCTAGGACCACAGAAAGTCGATTCGAAAACAACGGGGAAACAATCTGCATTCGATGGGAAGTCCCTCAGCTACAGCCGTGTAGATGCGCAAAAGGAATTATTCTTAAAAGCCATCGTGCATTCGTGCGTTTATCGCGGCTGCTAGCGGATGGCGGCGCCATGCATGGCGCCTGGTGACTACTATTAAGATTGTCGAATCATTGCAATCAGAGCGAATAACCCGTAGTTCCAATTAACGTGTCGAGTTCAAAATAAGCATATTCGCCTGAGGAGTTCTGCCATCTTCTTGCAAAGCATAACAGTTGTTCCGAGGCGAGAATGGCCTCGAAGGCTTCCAGCAGTCAGATAGTTGATCTCGAAGCACAAGCTTCACCACGAGGCATAGTACGCTTGCAGTGTCTGCATTGCCATGCACCAATTTTGTAACCGCGCGGTCATAAATAATGGAAGGTTCTTGAAAACGGTTCATTTGACATCTGCCAGTTTATGAACCAAGTGTTTAAATTGTCGTTGTAATGGTCAATTGTATTTAGCGATAAATGAAGCTCTAGCCAGCCAGCTTGGCTACCTGTAGATGCATACATTTCCTGCAAGTGACATTTACAGTGAAAATGGGCTTCTGATGACATACGTGAGTAATACCATAAGGATTTCGCTAGGGAAGATAGGAAATGTACTGACGAATTACTATTGAAGGTTTAATGCAACATCAACCGCTTCGTATTATTTAACCAAGTGTTGATAGAAAAAGCACCCAAAGCACACCGATTGGATTCCTTGTTCGGGTGGCTATTGAGGACTAATGCAGGATTTGATGCAGACGCTATTTTTATTCTTGTAGTTTTTTGAACCTCTACAGCAAAGGCTATATACACATAAAAAGATAGAAGTTCCGAAGCCATGGTTGCTCAGACCATCACACTACTGAAACAATTAGGAAACCGATAGAGTGGAATGAAAGAGGGCCACATGATTAAGCCTGTGCAGGTCTTTGTAATGAGTCGAATGACGAACGTAGCAGCCTACCTCAAGTTGCAGGTAGCGAAAACAGAACGATGGAGGGCTCAATCGGGAAGGTGTATACACAGGTTATAGTGTATCAATGAACAAGAGCACAAGTAAATTCTCAATTTGGGTCTTCACGACACAATGAAGGTATTGATGGAAGCAAAAATCATATGTTAGTAGAAGCGCTTTTTCAAAACACAATGGGCAGATGCATACCAAAGGGTTTAAAGATTACATATAATGCTCACTATGGTGTCAAACTTGACGCACAATCAACTTAAGGGTTATCTTGGTCATCCTTCATTTGCACAACGACATGACAGCTAATGCTCATGCTTTATATGCAGTGACAATTATGTACATGCATGTTTTGATTTTTCTGGTTGGTCTATTGTTTGTATAGTCGCATCGCATGCAAACATGTACACGCATGCCGAATGCGCATGGGAGTAGGAGCCTCTGTCAGGCTATACGGCCTTTAGCTCTTACTCCTCTTTCTGTATCAGAAAGAAATAAGTAAACTTCAAACTTCAAACTTCAAAATAGCACTGGGTTAAGGGGGAAAAGAGAGCACAGGACATACAGAGAAAATAGGGCAAATGTAGAGAGGTAGTAGGCGCAGCCAGCAATGCCTGCATGCGCGGCTTCGTGGCTAATGTAAGTGATCACTAGAACGCTTGCAAGACTAGCGTCACGGTACGCATGAAACACGTGGAGACATCGGACGAAGTGGCTATCGTGCCACTGCTGCCGCAATGGTTATCTTCGAACGCTAAGCAACAGTCCGCAAGTTTGCCAATGACCGCCTCTCTCCCGAGGCGTTACAAATTCTACTTACGCGCAAAATCGAAAATGTGGACGTTTACATATTATGGGCACCCGCCCACACAACGTGGCGCCGCACAGGGTGGCTCGAGTGCTTACGGTCTAAGCAGCCATCTTCACCACCGCCACCTCGGGTGTGAAGTGGGGTGAGAAATGGAAGTGGGAGGATCGCCTTACAAGTTTTAAAGATATTACACAAAACTACAGACTGACCAGGTGCAAATTTCTACCACCACACTAAATACTGTACAATCACTTGGCGACAGCTGCACATCATAAAGTTTCAGAACCCGGTGATCGTCAGGCGGCACGTTTGTCGAAGCAAAGCAAGGCCAACCTGGCGACAGAGGCGGAGCAAGAGACGGAGACGCTTCCTTGAACCGAGCAGCCATGACCATCGAGGAACAACTTTGGGCCGTCCAGTGGGCCGAGGTATCTGCCAGAGCTCAAGGGCTTGGGGCCGGCACCTAGGCGGGAACATTTGCCCAGATCTCTGAATAATTTGCCGGACATTTTTTTATTTTTTTTGTTTTTTCACAAATTTCGTTATCTCATTCTTTCAAGAAACACATTAACGGACAGAACTCTCGCTTTTGGGAGTCTGGCCGCATGAAAACTGGTTTCAGCTCTACATCTGTCGGACTCTTTTAAACCAGTGCTTTTTTTTAAACCCCAGATTGGATTCAGAAGATGTAGCTGCCAGTTTTACTTTGAATAAAATTTTTTATGCCACTTTAAAGTCTTTGAAGAGCGCCATATTTTTTTTCTTGAGAGCTGCAAGGTGTTGTGTTGAGTTATCACCTCATATTTCCTGGAGAAACTTAGCTTATTCAGTTTTTAGAAATATACTTTTTTTCATGTTTTGATATTGTTCTTGTATCTGCTTCCAATTCATTTCTGTTAAACAGCGGTTGTGGCCACTGTTCACCGTTATGGAGAATTGGTTTTCTACACTTGGACGACCACAATAGGGTGACCAATTTTTTAAGGAAGTTTGGCGATGTTTACAACAAAAATATCTCTACCTCACTTCCTTGGACGAGGACGAGGGCGGTTCGAAAGCAAAAGACAAAAAGATAATGTTTGTGTACCTTCCAGGATATCAAAAGGGCACAGTGGTAAAAGTTGGCCATGATTTACGCATAGTTCACAAGAATATATAAAGCCGTCGACCAGTAGACCAACAATTTTATGATAAAAAAAGATAAAGAACGCACTTTACTAAAACATCTGCACTTGTATTAGAAGAAGAAAACTTGATGTGATGTAAAAATGATAAGAAAAATAACCACTCAAGGATTTGAAAAAGAGAGCGGAAGAACACGATTAAAACGACAAACAAGGAAATCATTGCATCGGGGTGGTTTGCATGTGGCAAAAGGTGTGGGTATTGGGTTCCTTACTTCTGTTGCCGAAAAGTGATAACATAAATTGATATAGAAGATGCAACAGTCACCTTAATTGTTGCACTAAAGAAACACATGGCCTTTGACCCAAGCCACTTGAAAACTGCTTATCATATTTAAACCACAATGCCTCAACGTGGCATCAATACCATATTTCAGCGTCATATTCAATAGAGGTCACATATAGGTTCTTTCATAGAACAGAACTCGTTGTCGCGTAGAGAACAAGAGGAAGGAAACGGTGTATCAGTGAATGGCATCCCCCGGTAAAGAATGCGTCCCGTTTTTGTCACACGGAAGGCAACTTTCCGTGCACTTTGATTCATTTATATATGTGTCATAATGCCCCTATAACAATTAAAAACACGAAATAATAATTATCACACTGTTGTTAAACCAACAACCCGCGGATGTACAGCTCACAAGAGCGACCTCTTACTATCGAAGATTACCGAAACATCTTTCATGAAAATACCAAAGAAGAATGTCGCGACGCTCTTTTATGGTCCCAAGTGTCAGCTCTAGATCGTTTCATGGAACTTCACCGCACATGCGCGGATTCTCGAAAGGATTGGCCGCGACGACTTCTTTGAGGCGTCAAAGATCCTTGTGTGTCCTGAAGTGGCGTTGGTGCTCGCGTGTTTGCCGATCAACCACTGCGTTTCCCGAGCAGCATGGACTCGCAGCACAGGAGGCTGCCGTTTCGGTCGTTTCTTCTCGCGTCACGTGATCTTTCACTCGCTACCACGGTCCGCTCACACGCTCAGCGGCTGACCGTATTGCGCATGCGCAGTGGCACAACCGCCGACTGGCTAAGCAGAGCAAAAGTCAGATAGACGTTGACACAGTGATTCTCAGCAGCCGAACAACAAGATCACCTTCAAATTTGTCTTCGATCAGCCATAGCTCCACTACCTGGTGTCCACGAAAAACCCTTATCGTCGTTTTTGTCCACCAGTACACATGCGTCAATATGTACATATGCAGATGTTCAACGCTGACAACACCAACGTACACCAACGTCAATATTAGCAACACCAGAAGCGGTAAGCTGACGTGAAGCCCTGGTGCTTGCGACGATGCTAGCCCGCGACACTATAGTACATCAGCGGATGGCGCTTAACCACAATTCACTATTACCCAACTTGACGGCTGTATGACTGGAGCACATAGGCAATTTTTATAAAATTGGATAGTCCGAATTGGAACCCCAATTGACGTTTCATGAGACTTGCGGCATTTTTAAAAAGTAGTGCCTCAACCTGGCATGGTACTTTGATAGGATACTTATCTGCCACTCAGCATGCGGCGCTGAGATGTCAGATTTTTCCTGTCCGGTAGATACATACATACATTAGAGCATGCAAAACCGGCCCGAGCACAGCCCGGCGCGAAAACATCATGCACCGGTCCGCCGAGCACCGCCCGGTGTTTTTCAATACGGCCCGTACCCGGCCCGGGCCTGAGATGCTTGGGCTCGACCCGGCCCGGCCCGTTTCAGCTAATTATGCCTGGAGCATAAACGAGGCATTGTTCCATATTCGGCAACTGTGACGATACTTGCCGAAAACAAGATATTTTCTAGACTGTCTTGAGAACTTTGGGTGCCATGAATTTTAACTGGTACATTCTGTGTATCTTCAGGTAATTATGCCCGTAACACTTCCGGGAAAGAATGGCAGGGTAATTAAAATATAATTGGGCTGTATCAGGCACGCAGTTCTAATCACAAAATCTCGTTCTTCATTTCAGAGAATGACTACAAAATATACTACACCCAATAATCGGGAAAAAAAAGACTGACATTTATGGTTTCAGTTTACATAATTTGCATGCAAGCCGGGTTTGTCGAGTAAATGTAACAAGTCTCCTGCACATATCATTCATTACGCCATGCAGTGACAAAAACACGCTTTAGATAATTTTGAGAGGAATACCACGGGGCGGAAACTCCCCTTAACTCTCATGTATATTCGTTCTTGGCAGCGGCAGAACTGCTTTTACCACTAATGGTTGCCGGGAAGCCTACTAGAAATAAATTATGAACAGAAAGGTTTTTCATGACGTCACTCATGAACTCCTTATATGGAGGGAAAGGATAAACATTTAGAGGAGGACGGTTGCCGCGAAAGCCCTCCTTTCCCCCTTCACATGCAAGCGGAATGCGCTGCTGCCTTTTTTCGGGTCCACTGGCCGCTTGGCCAATGTGGCCATAAAATTTTGTTGATTTCTGTTTTTAATTTTGTTCGTTGTTTTCTAAAGAGGCGAAAGTTAAGCTGACTAATTTTTCAGTAAGATGGAACTCTTTCGGCACGAATAAAATGAACTTTTTTGTTGCACATTTGTATAAAAAAAAGCAGACACACTTAGCGTCAATGTGTCAATCTATAAAAGCAGCTTTATTTACAACTGACATGCGGGCATAATGAGCAAACGTTGAGCCCAAAATATCCGAACCAACGCGACAATTATCAACAGTGGCGAGTAGGACACGTCATATTTGACTGAATTCACGTTTGTTATGACGGCGTGCATAGTTTCTTTGTAACTATAGAGCTTGCAAATCTATGCGACGCAAGCAGGTTGGTCATCTTCAGAGAGCAAGGAAAAGAAACTAACCACAGGAAACCTGCGTACATTTTTTTTTTATTTTTCAGAAGTACGGGCTCATGTTTTAGGTTTGATGTGTCTTACTTATCCTTTCATATTCCAAAAGCGGCAGACATTAGGTGAATAAGTCTGAAGGTGTGCAAAATTCCTGAACTCCGGGTGCCGCAAATACGATCGCACATTTATCCGGTAAAAGGACCCCATCCCATCCTATACACTCCCGCCCACCTGTTTCAAGGTGTACAGAAGCAAGTCAAAATAATAATCATGAACTTCCTTATATAGAACTCTTTCTTCTTTCGCAGGAGTACTTGCACGTTTTTGAGCGCCATGAGAACACTTTCACTTCGACATATGAGGACGCTTATGAATTACTGTCGAATCACAGAAAAGGCGGTGTCAGTAAAAATAAGCAACAAACGTGTTTTATGTGATGGACATTCTGCTGCCGGGGTACTTATCGCTGATATTTCAGTGCGGCTGCATCGAGTGATTCCATGGAGCCGCCGCAGTAATTTTTACCGGCATTCCACTCCCGGTGACCGGAGCAACTGCGTGGCACCTTCATCGTATTTTTTTGGTGATTTTTCACTGCCGCTATGTGAAGCTGTGGCGTTTTACCTTTGGATTATTTAGGGTGTACTTTGACCGCACTGAAGTTTAGTGAGCGGGAACATAATATCTTTTTATTTCAGCTATATCCTTTATCAGCTGTTTGTTTATTTTCTGCTGATCGCTTCATGCATTGGTTATGTGATGGAACTCGCATAGAAATACAGCAGCATTTTTGTAAATTTTTCTAAAGAGCCATAGAAGACAAAATCCAAGAGAACACTTGAGTTATTGTTTGACTTATTCAAAATAGGCGACCGTTTCCGGTTGTAGACCAAGCATTTAAAACAAACAAATATACAAAAAGCCACCAACAATAAGAAACAAGAAGACAGATAACAATAAATAAAATGCGAGATTAGAATTGACCGTGCGAATGTAAAAATCGCGAAGAGCAGAGCAAGTATTCCAAGCCTACACCGTGTTATGCCTGCGAGTCCACAGCGGACGTCCGTGCCTCTGAAAAAGGCAATCTGTGTCAAGGCCAGCCCGCGTCGCCCGCCTGACGCGATCAACAACTCCACGGCGCCTTTCTGTCGGCGCCTCTCTGGCGTGCACGTGCAGTGAGTCAGCCTCGGCAAGCGACCCGTCGAGTAAACAACTGGCGTCTTCATGTCTGGGGGTCTGACGCATTGCGCGGCGACCCCATTGGAGGAGTCTGCCCTGACGACCAGCGGCGCTTCTGATTGGACATTTTGGTTGGACCCGGTGCAAATAAAAGAAGCCCTGCGGCGCGTCGCGATCGGCGGTCCTAGGTGAAAGGCGGTCCTAGGTGAAAGCTGACATGTGTGCAGAGCGGACCCGTTTGAGAGCAGACCTATGTGTTAGAGAGGAGAGCTCGGCTCTTCGAGTCTCTGTCGGCCCAAGTGCCGAATTTGTAACGCCTCTGTATATATGCTGTACATAAACCTTGTTTAACTCACCGTCGTCTCGTCCGCTCGTCTTATCAGCTCTGCGCAGAAGCAGTCGCGAGCTGAGAAACATACGCTACCAAACGGCTGGTGACCTTCCCGGCGGAGTTGGAAGCAGTGGCGCCTTCGGGACCGTGTTGGCGTCGCCGTCTTTCGCAACAGTGGTTGCAGCGGTGAGATTCGTAGCGCCCTTCGTAACGTCGTCGGAGGTGCGCGTCGCAACAGTGGTTGGCAGCTGCGGGATCGGCCGGCGTCAGCGACATCGATGCGGTGAGTGCCTGATGTTTTCCCCTCAGTTCACCAGACTACTCTAGCTCAGGTTGTAGTAGTTTAGAGAAAGGCTGTGTGAAGCATTGAAGTGAGCTTTGATCGTTTCAAGCCAAGTCGAAGCGCTTTGAAACCAAAGTTAATGCGGAGGGTGTAAACACGGGAGTGTGAAAAATTGCTTGCGCGTCTTGCTAGTTGACTTATAGTGGGTACGGCAAGTAAATTGTTAACAGGGGCAAACAGCAAGAGGCGAGTGTGAACGATGGAGAACCTTAAAGGGAAGGAACTCATCGAAATTTGTGAGGAACTCGGCATTACTTTGGGCCGTGCGAAACGAAAGCAAGCGATCCTTGAGATCATGAAGCATGAGGGAGTGTCGGCTGAGGAAGTCGATGAGGCCTGGGTGGATATCAAATCACGCCGCGAGGAGGCTGAAAGGCGAGAAGCTCGCGAACGTGAGGAGGCTGAAAGGCGAGAAGCTCGTGAAGAAGCTGAAAGGCGCGAAGCTCGCGAAGAAGCTGAAAGGTGCGAAGCTCGCGAACGTGAAGAAGCTGAAAGGCGCGAAGCTCGCGAAGAAGCTGAAAGGCGCGAAGCTCGCGAACGTGAAGAAGCTGAAAGGCGCGAACGTCAAGAGGAGGCCGAGAGACAGGAGCGCCTCGAGTTGAAACGAATAGAATTGGCAATCCTACAATGTTCGCAGGCGCCTAGCGTAGCTTCTCCGACGATTCAGGTCAGCGGTTTTAGAATGCGGGACCAACTGCCACCGTTCGTAGTAGGCGAGGACATGGCGAAGTATCTCGTCAAGTTTGAACACGTCTGTGAGCGAAACGCTTTGGAGCGGTCTCTTTGGGCACAGAACCTGTTAGCTCTTCTTCCCGGCGAAGTGTCCGACGCGATAACTTGCTTGTCGAGGGAAGCGTTTGAGAGCTATGACGAGGTTAAGGAAGTACTCTTAAGACGTTATAAGTTGTCACCCGAGGCTTTCAGGCAAAGGTTCCGGTATGCTAAAAAGGGGAATGAGTCACACGTTGACTTCGCGTTTCGTCTTAAAGCCGATTTGATTGAATGGCTCAAGGGCGAAGGTGTTTATGACGATCGCGATAAAGTGGTGGAATGCGTCGCATTGGAGCAATTCTACCGCTGCATCGAGGAGGATGTCAAACTTTGGCTGCAGGACAGACTTGGTAAAGTACAGCTAAACAAGGCAGCAGAGTTAACTGAGGAGTATTATACTCGCCGAAAGTTGCATAGCAGGGCAGTGCGCGTTGAAAAGGGTGAAAGGAAAAAGGGCTTTTCAATGAAACTTCATCAATGGAAGCCGCGAATCTGCCACAACTGCAGAAAGGAAGGGCACATCGCGATAAACTGTAAGCAAAAGTTTGCGACTATCCCAGAATCGGAAAACAAACGGAAGCCGCTAATCTGCTACAACTGCAAAAAGGAAGGGCACATCGCGATAAGCTGTCAGGAAAAGTTTGCTTTCGCAACAGTCCGAGAATCGGAAAAAAACATGCGGTTTTTGGAGCCGTATCTCCAAGAAATTAGGGTGAATGAGAAAACGTGCCAAGCACTTAGAGACTCAGCGGCAACCATGGACGTTGTCCATCCTTCATTGGTGTCTCCGGATGACTTTACAGGAGAAAGCGCGTGGATCAGGCAAGTCGCCGAGGAGCAGAGTGTTCGCTTACCAATCGCCACGGTTGTCATTGAAGGCCCGTTCGGTGAGCTTCGCACCGAAGCGGCTGTGTCTGCCGCGCTAAATGATAGTTTTCCTTATCTTTTCTCCAACAACTCGGAGCAGCTTCTCAAAGAGCAGGGCAAATCGTTCTTCCCCAACTTAGCGTGCATGGCCCTCACGCGATCGCAAGCGCGGAAGCTATCGCGGCAGCTTGATCTGGTTCAATGCAGTGAACTCTCAAGTGACCTTGTCGGCGGGTCGGCGGAACCCCAGAAAGGAAATTTTCCGCATGAGTCATGTGAGCGGTCACGCGAGCGGCCCGTCGCGGAAGCGGCCGGCGAGGTATGCGTAGGGGGAGACGACATGGCGCCATTGAGTCAGAGCGAGAGGGTTGCAACGCTCTCGCCTGTAGCGGAAAGTTGGAGCGAGCTGCCGAGAGTTGATCGAGAGACGCTCATTCGAGAGCAGCGTGAGGATCTCTCGATTGAAGCGCTAGTGGAAAGCCACAAAAACGCGGCAAAAGTGCTGTCGACTCCTGCACTACGAGAAATCTGTGAAGAAACGCGCTTTTGAAGTAGGAAGTCAGGTGATGCTGCTGCAGCCGTTCAAAAAGAACAAGCTTGAGGTTGATTGGGAAGGGCCTGCCAATGTAACATCGAAGCTTCCCGATACAAATTATGAAGTGAAATTAGGAAGGCGGCCGGACAAAATTTACAACTTGAAAGCAGTCGTAAATCAGCTGTTGAATGCTTCAGAGGAAGAGGGAGCAGAAATTTTTAGTTCTAGTGAGGCAATCGAAAGGGAATCGGAGGTAATCTGGGAGCAGATAAACCTAGAGCCTAGGTTAAGTGAAGTCCAAAAGGAGGACCCGAGAAAGATTGTTTTGGTGTTTGAAGACGTGTTTTCGGACTGTCACGGAAACACGAGGGTGATCGAACACGATATCGAGCTAAGCGGTGAGGAGTCAATCCGTAGCAAGCCGTATCGTTGTTTCCCTGTGCAACGTCGCAAGTGTGAGCCGCTCTTGGTACCGCATAGGTATCGTCGCCTAAAAGTGACCGGTTACTGAGATGGAGCGTGGTACTCCGACAGGGCAACTTTGACGTTCGCTAAAAAAAAACGAGAAAGCTATACGCTAATGCAGGTGCATTGAGCAGTGCGTTCTAGCTAGTACCTTCTCAACCTTTCGGTTTCTCGCTGGCGATTCGGGGCAAAATTTTGACCTCATCACGACCTGGGCTGAGCGCTCTCGTTCAGAGTGATCTCAAGGGGCCAACTTTATGTGGTATTCTAATTCGTTGCGTTGTTGTAAGTGTGAAAAATTCAAGTTCTTACTTTAAGAGTCTTGTCCCACATGTGCCTCTTGATGTAGAGGGAACAAAATTCCGATAGACACTTAGCTAGGTATATGTTGTACTATACTTTGTCTGGTGTTTTGTCGGGTGACCGAGGGCACTTGCTTGTGTCGTGTGTTGTCTGTTGTCGAACCGTTCTTAGCAAGTTGCAGAACCATCGACAAGTGCTGAAACCGAAGGTGGTCAGAAGAGACGAGTGAAGCTGGTCGACAAGTTGTGGCGACAAGCCAGTGGAGCTGGTCTGTCGTCAAGAATGGGATGTGTTCCCGGAACAGAGTCTGGAGCTGCATTCTCCCCATGGCCCTGGAGGCGAACCTGGAGGGACCTGGCGAACGAGCGCGCCTGTCATCCGAGCCCCGTGGAAGCAGCTCGTCTTTCCGGCGCATTGTCTGGCGGCGGGGGTGCTGTTATGCCTGCGAGTCCACAGCGGACGTCCGTGCCTCTGAAAAAGGCAATCTGTGTCAAGGCCAGCCCGCGTCGCCCGCCTGACGCGATCAACAACTCCACGGCGCCTTTCTGTCGGCGCCTCTCTGGCGTGCACGTGCAGTGAGTCAGCCTCGGCAAGCGACCCGTCGAGTAAACAACTGGCGTCTTCATGTCTGGGGGTCTGACGCATTGCGCGGCGACCCCATTGGAGGAGTCTGCCCTGACGACCAGCGGCGCTTCTGATTGGACATTTTGGTTGGACCCGGTGCAAATAAAAGAAGCCCTGCGGCGCGTCGCGATCGGCGGTCCTAGGTGAAAGGCGGTCCTAGGTGAAAGCTGACATGTGTGTCAGAGCGGACCCGTTTGAGAGCAGACCTATGTGTTAGAGGGGAGAGCTCGGCTCTTCGAGTCTCTGTCGGCCCCAGTGCCGAATTCGTAACGCCTCTGTATATATGCTGTACATAAACCTTGTTTAACTCACCGTCGTCTCGTCCGCTCGTCTTATCAGCTCTGCGCAGAAGCAGTCGCGAGCTGAGAAACATACGCTACCAAACGGCTGGTGACCTTCCCGGCGGAGTTGGAAGCAGTGGCGCCTTCGGGACCGTGTTGGCGTCGCCGTCTTTCGCAACAACCACCTACCGTAAAGCAGGCGCTTCGAGATTGACACTTTCTGTGCTTCCGTTCTATTATTCTCCTTTTCCCCCACCCCAAGTGTAGGGTAGCCAACCAACCCAAGCTTGGTCAACCTCCTTGCCTTTCCTCTCTATTTATCTCTCTCTCTCTCTCTTTCTGTGCTTCTAGTCTTTGAGGCCATATTCTTCTTGGAAGTAGTGTTCCTCATTCTGGGAAGATGGCAGCACTGCGCAGGCAAATCTGTTCAAAAGGAGAAAGGGCAGAGCGCCGTTTTGAACATGGTGCGCTGCCTGTCTTATCGCCAATGATTCGGCAATCTTGCTTGCATACTAAAGTCGCACGTCATCCGAATCATTCCGTGTCTAGTTGCGATAAGCGTAGACGTGGTGATTTTGAAGAGTACGTTTTTATGTTACCTTTCTTTTTTCTTTTTGCTGCACTGTCGTCGGGGGCTTCCCAACAAATGTCGATTGTCACTTTTTCCCTGGAACCGGCGTCGGACCCTCAATGCGGCTCAGAAAGGGATATTTTACTTGTATAATCGGCGCACTTCTTTAAGAAGTTTTACCCTAATGCGGAAGTGTAGCAAAGCATTTCACCAGAATGACCGACGGTTGCCACCACTACCCTTCTCGGAAGAAGTAAAAGATACGTTGGAAATCTTGGAGAGAAAAACGCGTGCCTCCAGTTACGCATGCCTCATAGTGACGTCAACGGTTACATAAACGAACTGGGCAAAGGAGCATGGACTTTACGATGACTTCTTTATTAGAAATATCAATAACGTTTCGCAACACCTTGAATCTCAAAGCAAAAAACAAATCGCCCGCAGTCTCTCACTCAATGTTCCTGGGTACATTCAGGAGCTTCGTTAGCAACAAGAGGTCAGAAGCCCTCTTTGAAATGCGTGTGTAGCTCGCAAAGAAAAATGTGGCACTCTTCCTGGAAGGATTGAAGATGACAACTAATTCTTCTGTTGTGCGAACCAAAGTGGCAGCTTAATCTTCTGGACCTCCTCTCGGGTAACTCAAGAAAATACTGGTTTCATAGAATGTGACAGATCCAGAGACCGAAGCATTTTTCATTGTGTCACTCTACATAAACCAGAGCTTTGTCCTCTAAAGGATCTCCATATCTTCTCTCCGTTTGTGTGAATTACACTTTCGCAATGTTGGAATTAACCTTGTAATAAATGAGAACGGCTTCTGAATTGTATCCTTCATTAGCCCTAATTCTGGACAATTTATATTTAGTTCATCGCTACAGGCTTTCAAGTAGCCACCTGAACAATGTAATTCGTCGGTGTGCTTAAATTATCGTTTTTTATGTATTAACAAATGTTTTCATAATTGAGTGTGTTTATATTCCACTAAATGTTCAATAGTAATTTTTCCGTATATTTGATCCCTTGCTCACTGAAATTCTCGCGATATTACTAAAAAAAATGTTAGAACTATATCCTAAGGTGCCCCTTACTGAGCTAACAAAAATAAACTTCTTTCGTGCGACTCAGACATCTAGAACAATTCATGCAAATTAAAAAAAAAATATGATAGTTCTAGCTCATAATGCGAATACAACCCGGGCACTTTGGGTCAGAGTAGGCATCGATCTTCGGTTATTGCCGTATCAATCGAGCTTTCTACCGCACAGCCAAGCGCCTGCTTTACAAAACAGTGAAAATGACTTCCTCTGCTTGAAAATGCAGTTAATGTAACTGGTGCTTTATAAACACACGCGTGCTGTATATATATATGCCTGGAAAAACAACAGAAACTACTGCAGTGGTAAAGAGTTTTGCAAGCACCCATTGCCATCGAGTGTGAGAAAATGTGACTTTCAAAATGACTTGGATCGTTATTTAAAGCTGGTCACCCTCTAAAATAAGTCGCACAAGTTACTGGGATTATTCCCCTAAGGTAACGTAGTACATGCATGTATAGCAAGTTCGAAAAGGTTTCACGCACTAAGGGTTTCAATTGCACACTCCATATGGACAGAATATCGACATCAGTGTTCAACTGTTAAAGGCGAATACTTTACAGTGAATGTCGCTTTCGGAAAATGCAGAGATATTGGAGAAAATCAAACTGCCTACAGAAATATTTATTTCTCAAGGCCATTGGCAATTTAACTATGTCATTATGGTAACAATTTCTTAATGGGCCGCCAGGAGTGAAATAAACCGCTTTCTAATACGCATCCCGGCTTGTCGTACTACCATCAATACCAGCCGTCCTTGCCGTAGCTCGAGAACATGACTGCACTGAATGAAAACGTGGGACTACTAAGCAAGTCAGTAAAAGCCATGCCTTGAACTTGAACGAGCCACGTCCTTGCCTAACATCATTTATGACTACGCGGATACAAAATTTGTGAATGGCAGCGCAGACACTGCATACCTATTACGCATAGTGCTAAAGCATACGCTTCGAGCTCAACAACGTAGGTGCTGGAAGTCTTTGAGGCTATACCCATCTCGGAAGAAGTCTTCTGCTTTGCATGAAGATAGCGGCGCTCCAAAGGCTGGCTTGCTCATTTTGAATTTGAACCAGTGTTTTATTGTGTTACACGAGATCCCATCTCGCGTAACACAATAAAACACTGGTTTCTTATACTACGACAGATTCCGAGACCGAAGCAGTTTTCGTGCTGCCGGACTCGTAGGAACGATAACTGCGTCCTATATTATATTTCTTGGCGTTCTATCCCTTATGCGAATTCAGCCTTTGCAATAAGGGATCAGAAAATTGTAACAAAAGTGAACAGCTTCTGCATCAGATCCTGCATTAGTCATCGTTCAAGCGATTTTTATTTGGCAAACGGCGACAGGCTTCTCAATCGCCACCGGAACGACGAATGTCATTGGTATGTTTAAATTTTTAAAATCTAATGAATAATAGCTGTTCATGTTGCACTTATTATTAAATAAAAATGCTTTCTAACCTTTCAACTCTTCACTGCTGATGCTATTGCGCTATCCCTCATGTATGTTAAAACCATGTGCTGCGATGCCTATTTTTACTCTGAACGTCACTTGCTGGATGTCCAGGTAACTCAAGGGAGTCATACTATATTCCAAGAGATCATTTTGCCCGAAGACCACCGTCAATTGCGCCGAGAAATGACACAAATTTATTAAGAGGCTGGCAGGTGCGTAATGAAACGTTTTCATATACGCACCCTAATTTGACGTTGAACCATAATTACCAGCCGCGTTCAGGAGAGTACGAAGACTACAGTGAATAAAACAGAGGTCTACGTAAGCAAGCCAGTAAAAGCTGTGTTTTGAACTTGACAAGCCATGTCCTTGCCTACCTATATTGATTACTATGTGGATACAGTACGCGTGAATGGGAACGCAGACACTGCAAGCCTATACTGCTCACAGTGGTAAAGCATACGCTTCGAGAATAACATTGTGGGCGCTGGAAGTCTTTAAGGCCATACCAGTCTCGGAAAAACTGTTCTATATTTTGCAAGAAGATGGCAGCACTCCTCAGGACGTCTTAATTTTTTTTAATGCGGCGTGTCATTTTAACTCGGTCAGATTGCTGAGCCGGTGATGCATGCGCTTCGAGATCAACTATCTGGGAGTTGGAAGTGTTTGAGGCCATACGTGTCTCGGCAGAATTGTTCTACTTTGCGAAAAGATGGCAGCACTCCTCAGGTGAACTTTCTCATCTTGAACACGGCGCGTTATTTTGAACTTGAGGTTATTTGCACTGCTGGTAAAGTATTCGTTCCGACATTAACTATGTGGGTTTGGAAGCCTTCGAGATCATACCGGTCTCGGCGGAACTGTTATGTTTTGATGAACGATGGCAGTACTCTCAGGCGAACTTGTTCATTTTCAACTCGGCGCGTTATTTTCCAACTTGGTGCGTTCTGCTCAGCCGGTACCGCAAATGCTTCGAGATCAACTATCTTAGTGCTGGATGTCTCAGAGGTCATACTCGTCTTGGCCGAATTGCTTTATTTTGCAAGAAGATGGCAGCACTTCTTAGGCCGACTTTCATATATTGAATTCGGTGCGTTATCTCAACTCGGTTCGATCTGCTCAGCCGGTAAAGCATGCTCTTCGAAAATATTTGTGTGGGCGTTGGATGTCTTTGAGGCCATACTCTCTTAGAAGAACTGTTTCACTCGGCGGGAAGATGGCAGCACCCCTCAGGCAAACTTGCTCATTTTGAACTTTGCGCATTATTTTGAACTCGGTGTGATCCAGTCAGTCGGTAAAGCATTCGCTTCGAGATGAACTTTCTGGGCGTTGGAAGTCTTCTAGGTTGTACAAGTCTCGGTAGAACTGTTCTACTTTGGTGAACGATGGCAGTTTTATGAGGTGGCTTGCTTATTTTGAGCTATGTGCAATTCGCTCAGACGGTAACGCATGCGCTTCATGAACAATATGCCTCAGAGAAACAATATACATTCGTTGGGTTGTCCCCCGGCTACATCCCTGTAGCAGAGTGCAAAAGAGAAAAAAAAATGTTTAAAATAATTCTTCGAAATATAGTGTATGTGCTTAATAATTATAGCGTACGTGCTTATAAGGTAAATGCGGCGCCCCACATGGAACCTGGCGCCTACATGGAAGACATTAACATTATTGCCACGCAGTAGATGGCAGTCAAACTAACGGGCTGAAATAAAATAGGCAAGTCCGCCGGAAGGGTGCTGCCACCTTCTTGCGAAGTAGAACAGTAATTCCGAGACGTGTATGGCCTTGAAGACTTCCAGCACCCAGATCGTTAATCTCGAAGCGCATGCTCGTCTGATTGAGCAGATCCCACCAAGTTGAAATAACGCGCGGAGTTCAAAATAAAAAGCCGGCCTGAGGAGTGCTGCCATCTTCATGCAAATCAGAACAGTTCTTTCGAGACGGGTATGGCCTCCAAGACTTCCAGCACCCAAATAGCCAATCTGAAAGCGAATGCTTTAATGGTTCATCATATCGCAGCAAGTTGAAATAACCCGCCGAGTTCAAAAAGGGCAAGTCGGCCTGAGGAGTGCTGCCATCTTCCTGCATGATAGAACAGTTCTTCCGAGACATGTATGACCCTGAAGACTTCCAGCGCTGAGATAGTTGATCTCCGCAGGCTTTACTGGCTGAGCAGATAGCACCAAATTGGAAAACCGCGAAGAATTCAAAATGATAAGGCGGCCTGAGAAGTGCTGCCATCTTCCTGCAAAGTAGAATAGTTCTTCCGTGACGTGTATGGCCTTGAAGACGTCATGCACCGAGATAGTTGGCCTCGAAGCGCATGCTTTATTGGCTGAGCAGATCGCACCAAATTGAAATAACGCGCCGAGTTCTAGATGATAAGGCCACCTGAGGGGTGCTGCCATCTTCCCTCAAAGTAAAACAGTTCTTCCGGGACCTGTATGGCCTTAAAGACTTCAAGCACTCAGATAGCCAATCTTGAAGCGCATGATTTAGTGTGTCAGCAGATCGCCGCACCACGTTGAAGTAACGCGCTCAGTTCAAAATGCACAAGTTGGCCTGAGGAGTGCTGCTATCTTGTTGTAAAAAAGAACAGTTCTTTCCAGATCAGTATGGCATCAAAGACTTCCAGCACCTCAATATTTCATCCCAAAGCGCATGCTTTACCCGGCTGAGCTGATTGCACCAAGTTGAAAAAACGCGCCGGGTTCACAAAGAGCAAGCTGGTTTTAGTAGGGCCGCTATCTTCATGCAAAGTAGAACCCTTCTTTCGGGACTCATATGGCCTCAAAAACTTCCAGCACGCACACTGCCGATCTCGAAGCGTATGCTTCAGCGCTATGCGTAATAGACTTGCAGTGTCTGCGCTGCCATTCACAAATTTTGTATCCGCGTCGTCGTAAATTATGTTAGGCAAGGATGTGGCTTGTGCGAGTTCAAAGCATGGCTTTTACTTTCTGGCTTTGTAGTCCCGCGTTTTGATTCAGTGCAGTCATGCTCTCGGGCTACGGCAAGTAATGCTGGTAATGATGGTGGTACGACAAGGCATGATGCGTATTGGAAAATGGTTCATTTGACACCTGGCAGCTCATTAAAAAATTGTTTAAATATTAACATAGTAAAATTGTCAATGGCCTTGAGAAATAAATATTTCTCTAGACAGTTCGATTTTCTTCAAGAAGATCTCTACATTGTCCTAAAGTGACATTTACAGTAAAATAATCACCTTTATTAGTTGAACACTGATGTCGATATTCGGTCCATATAGAGCGCGCAATCGAAAACCTTTGTGCATGAAACCTTTTCGAACTTGCTATGCATACACTACGTAGCCTTAAGGGAATAGGCACAGTAAATTGTGTGACTTTTTTTTAGGTGACCAGCTTTAAATAACGATCGAAGCCATAATGATATTCACATTTTCTCACCGACTCGATGGCAATGGGTGCTTGCAAATTTCTTTAATACTGCAGTAGTTCTGGTTGTTTTCCGAGGTTTATATATACAGCACGCGTGTGTTTATAAAGCACCAGTTACATTCGCTGCAATTTCAAGCAGAGGAAGTTATTTGCACTGTATTGAAAAGCAGGCGCGGGGCTGTGTGGTAGAACGTTCGATTGATACGCCAATAACCAAAGATCGATGCCTACTCGGACTCGAGTGGCCCGGCTTGTATTTTTACTGTATATGAGCTAGAAGTATTTTATTCTTTCATTTGTTTGCATCGTTCGAGATGTCTCGGTCGCACGAAAGAAGTTGATTTGTTAGCTTACTTGAGCGACGTCGATACTGACTCCAGATTCGCTACGAAAGGAACTCGGTACCCAATTGCGTTAAGAGGGGCACCTCAGGATAGGGTTCCAACATTCGTGAGTAATATCGCGAGAATTCGAGTGAGCAAGTCAAATATACGGAAAAATTACTAGTGAGCATTTAGTGCAATATAAGCACATTCAATTAAAAAAAACAATTGCTAATGCATAAAAAACAATTATTTAAGCAGACAAAAATTACATTGTTCAGGTGGCTGACTGAAAGCCGGTTGCGATGAACTAAATATAAGTTCTCCAAAATTATGGGTATAATGCAGGATACAACCCAGAAGCCGTTCTCATTTACTACAATGTTAAATTCCAACATTGCGAAAGTTGCATTCACACAAACAGAGAGAAGATCTGGAAATCCGTTCGAGGACAAAGCTTGGGTTTTTGTAGAATGGCACAATGAAAACTGCTTCGGTGACTGAATTTGTCATATTCTATGAGACCAGTGTTTTCTTGAGTTAACCCGAGATGGGGGTGTTTCTCATATTCATATGGTGGTTTTGGAACGTTAAAACCCTCATATCAATCAATCAATCCGAGATGGGGTCCAGAAGATTAAGCTGCCGCCTTTACTTCGCACAACAAATGAATTTGTTGCCATCTTCAATCCTTCCAGGAAGAGCGCCACAATTTTCTTTGCGAGCTGCAAACGCGTTTCGAAGAGGGCTTCGGAACTCTTGTTGCTAACAACGCTCCTTAAAGTACCCAAAAACTTTGAGTAAGAGGCTACCCAAGAAATTCTTTTTTTTGGTTTGTAATTCAAGGTGTTGCGAAAGGTTATCGATATTTCTAATTAAGAAGGCATCGTACGCCGATAGTTATAGCGCGAGAACAAAACGACGACACAGAGACAAGAAGGATACGAAAGACACGTCGGTTCCAAGGAAAGAGCGAGACAATCGACATTTGTTGGAAAGCCCCCGACGATAGTGCCGCAAAAGAAAAAAAAGAGTAAACTGAAGACGTATTCTTTGAAACCACCGTGCGTATACTTATCACAGCTAGACACGGAATGATTCAGATGACGTGCGCCTCTAGTCTGCAATCAAAATTGCCGAATCATTGGCGATAACACAGGTTGCGCGCCTTGTTCAAACACCACCCCTTTCCCTTTCATGCAGGCTCGCCTGTGGAGTGCTGCTATCTTTTTACAACGAGGGAACACTACTTCCAAGAACAGTATGGCCTCAAAGAGTACAAACAACTAAAACGAAGATCTCGAAGCGTTTGCTTTACGCCAGGTGGTGTATAGGCTTGAATTCCTTGCTTTGCTATTCGCAATTTTTTGATTCGCGTGGTATTTTTGATCGCGCTTTTTTTAATTTTATGTTATCTGTATTCTTGTCTCTTTTTGTTTGGCGGCTTTTTGTATATTGGTTTGTTGTATTCTTTAATAAATGCTTGGTGTACAACCAGAAAAAGCCGCCTAGTTTGACAATAACGAATGTGTTCTCTCTTGAACTTTGTCTTCTATGGCTCCGTGGAAAAATATACACAAACGCTGCTGTGTGAGAGTTCCATCATAGAACGAATGCATGACGCGATCAGCAGGAAATAAATAAACAGCGAATAAAGAAAATTGCCTGAATAAACGGATATTGTGGTCCCAATCACTAAATCTTGGTGTGGTCAAAGTACCAACATTCTAAATATTCCGAAAATTAAACGACACAGCTTCAAGTGGCGGTAGTGCAAAACCATATAAAAATACTCCGAAGGTGCCATGCAGTCGCTCCGGTCACAAGGAGTGGAATGCTGGTAAAAATACCTGCGGCGGCTTCATAGAATTACTCAATTCAGACACAGTAAAATATCAGCGATAAGTACGCCGGCTGCAGAATGCAATTATTCTGGCCAGCCAAAGTATAATCTTGGCTCCTCAGATTCAGAGTAAAAATTACTGAGCGCAGGGAAGTCGATAGTGGACTCGCAATAAACTTCTCAACGACAGTACTTTTGTTTCACCGTTCCCTTCCATTGTGTTTGCCTAAAACAACCAACAAACCTAAAGACGATATTGCTCCTTCCGGTGCGTATTTTGAGAAGCCAGCGGCCACCTGCCAAACAGAAACCGCTACAACAATGGCTAATGCAGGATTCTATGGGGACTATGCTGTTTTTTATAATGTTATCATGCCATCTCGCCAAGGTTGAGGTCAGGTAAGATGATTGAAGTTATAGGAATGTCACACAGAACAGTGGTTTAGCTTTTAGGAGGCTCGCAGCTCCAACCTCTTTCCGTTTGAAGAGCAGTCGTGTCATATGAAACAGGTATTTCAGGATATATACATGAGATGGTATCTTCAACATTACTTGCCAACTTCTTATAGTTTAATTTGTTTTCACGGTCAACTCTTCTGTCAAGAGTGCCACATTTTTTGTTGTTATTGTTTTTTTGTGTAAGGAAAGAGAACGTTGTTCTCTTTTCTTACATGTTTGCGATCTCTTATAGCAAAGGTTGTAATGACATAAACTGATAGCAGTTGAGAAGACGTTGCTGCTCTAACTACCTCACTAATAAAACACAAAGGAAACTGACACAGCAGGATAATAAGGGCAGTATGACGAGGCATGGCAAGGCCTTAGTAATGAATTGGATAACGAACGTAGCATCTTACTTGAAGTGGCAGGTAGCGGAGAAGATAATGATGGAGGGCTTAGTTGGTAAGGCGTATAAACATGTTATAGGACAATCAATGAACATGTGCACGAGTAAATTACTCGATCTGGCTCGTGACAACACACTGGGAGAATTGACAAAGGCGCAGCCAATATCGCAGTACGAGCGTGCTTCCAAAACACAACGGGCGGACACATCTTAGAGAGTTTAGGGATCAGATGTCAGCTCCGTATGGTGTTAAACTCGACGTACCAATGAACGTAATGAATAGGCTGGTCATCCTTCCTTTGCTCAAAAACATGTACCCGAATACCACAAGAGTAAACGCGAAAAGAAAGCGCAATATATAAAGAGAATACATGGCAGATGCAGAGAGGCCGTGTTCGTTGACCTGGCCAGGTTTGCGCGAAGGCGCGGCTCCGCGGACGCTGTTCTATTTATTCGATTTTTCGAGATGTACTATTTTCTCCGTGCTTTAATATTGTTGTTGTTTATGTTACAGGTTATTTCTGTTACTGTCGATGTCTCTATCTGTGACTACAGCACGCGCTTTTCTTCTTTCAGATTTCAATCCCTGCAACGTATACTTTTCCTTCACAAGAGAAAAGGCAGCAGTGGCAACTTTTAATCGTTATAGTGAACAGCTTTCTCACACTTCGACAACCGGAGTAGCACGACTCATTTGCTAAGGAACTGTGCCCATGTATACTGGGAAATTAGCGCATCCTTAACTCATTTGAACTGGACGATGGCGTTGAAAAGCAACAGAGAAAAAATCAACATTTTATGGGAAGTTCTACGGCAACAACCGTGTAAAAGGGGGAAAAAAGAAAAAGTATTATTTAAAACCATTTTTCGTGCGCTCATTGTGGCTGCAAGCGCAACGCGGCACCATTCCTAGTTGTAGCGCCTCGCTTCTGCAATCAAAAATGTCGAATCATTCCAGGCAAAGAACGTCGCACCCAGTTCAAAATAACGCGCCGAGTTCAAAGTTAGCAAGTAGGCCTGAGGAGTGCTGCCATCTTCTTGCAAAATTGAACAGTTCTGTTGAGACTAGGGCCTTGAAGACTTCCAACACCCAGATAGTTGATCTCGGAGTGCATCCTTTACCACTTGCGTAGTAGGCTTTCGGTGTCCGCGTTGCCATTCATGATTTTCATGTCTGCATGGACGTATATATTTTTGTACGATAAAACCTGGCTTGTTAACTTTCAAAGCCCAGCTTTTACTGGCCTGCTTTGTAGTTCCACAGTTTTGTTCATTGTGGTTTAGTCTTTGGGCTCTCATAAATAACGCTCGTAGTGATAGTTGGATCACAAGTCATGGTGCGTATATGAGAATGGTTCATTTGACACCCGCCAGCCTATCAATGCCGTGTTTATTTCTTGACGCAAATATTGATATTTTCAGTAATAAGTTACACTCTGCGGAGCTTAATTGGCTCCCTGAACACCCCTGCATTTACAGGAAGCCATATGGATTGTAAAAATGGGCATCTCAGGAGATGGTTTAACATTCGTGAGTAATACCGTAGCTTTTTTAGTAGGGAATTTAGGAAATGTAAAAAGCCTACTATTATACGTTTAGGGCAATTGTACAGCGTCATATTAGCAAATGAATTTCTAACGAAAAGGAAAAAAAGGAAATCTTGAACACACCGACGCCACTACTTGTTAAGCAGGCGACTGTGAAGCTAACGGTAGACTTGGCGCAAAAAACGAACACGAGTTAAGTACGAACAATCATGCGCGTGAAATGTTTTCGAACTTGCTGTGAACCGACTACGAGACTCTTCAAGGATTATGCGTAATAACGTGTGTGCCTTTTGCAATAGTTGACCGGCTTTAAAGAATGGCCTCGTTATGTCGACACAACTTCTGATTTCTGATGGTTATATATGCTTGTACCACGTAATATTACTGTATTATGAGGGGTTTTATTTTAAAGCCACTGCACTAGACGCACGTGTTCGTAAAGCATGAAATATTGTCACTGCAGTTTCAAGCAGAGGTGCCTATTTTAACTGTATTTCCAAGCAGATTGGTCAACTTGAGCAATTGCGTGGGATACTGGCACATTGAATGGCCCTCGACCACATAGTTTTCGCCGTTATTTCATAGACGACTACTGCTCTGCGGTACGTAGGCATTTCATTGTAAAGTTATTGTAACAATGAACTGTACTGGCAGAGTCTGGCAGCTGAGCTACCAGAAAAAGCTGTAGAACTTGAAAATTTTTGTCTATTGACTTTGGCTAGACCGAACCTTTTGTAACATATTTTTAGTGTGCGATCGACCAGCCTTTCTGAACGGTGCTAGCGAGAACGCCCTTCCTGTGTGCGTTTTAGCTTTCTCATCAGTGCACGCGCGTTTTTGTTTTTTCCCCCTCTCTATTTACTCCCCCTTTCTTGCCCCTATTTTCCCACCCCCAGTTCTGGGTAGCCAACTGGATGCCAATATCTGGTTAAGCTCCCGGCCTTCTTTCTTTCTCTCTCTCTCTCTTTCTCTAGTCAGTGAGCTCTGGTACGTCCTTGAAGTAGTGCATTGTTTTTAAGTCAGTGGGCAGAAGCTCCAGCGAGTTTTTCCCGTTTGCTTGTGGGTTTCGTCTTAGGAGCGAAGAAGTGCAAGTAACATTTTAAGACAGGTTCACTCTGGTGGGCTCGGGCTGCGTTATATGTATTTTTTGTCAGTTTCTTAATCGGTTCATTTTATTTTCAAAATATTCTAGACCTGTTCACACGTGCTGTTACAGAAATGAGACTTGGGAAACTGTTGGCAGAATATGTGGTGACATCTGGCAACACGAAAACAAGAATTAGAGGGCGCCTGAAATATCTAGATAATTCGTGTCTAATCCTAAAAACGCACCTTTGTCTTCTAATAGTTTTGTACATTTTCGCGTAAAAAGTTATGTAAAGATCTAGTGGAGACGATTCCTCAACTTCGTCTTTATAAAACATTGTACCGTGTAGGTCCAAGCAAGATTGTCGTAAGTTGTGTAAGCAACACCAGGAATGACATCCTTTATCTTCAAATTATACACTGGAACCTTGCCTGTAAAAACACGGATGCGATAAATGGGCTTATTGTTACCTAGGAGAGAGCAGTGGTTTTCTCTGAAATAAACAGGGGACAATCGAACAGGGGACAATCGAACACGTTTTCCTTGACACCGCTGGGATGCGGTCTTTTTTGTGTGTGTTTTTAAACGGACAAAAAAGGAATTACCAGGCCAGCGCGGAACGCTCAACACAGTCACAGCGAAAACATGAAAAGCGGCCTTTCAGAGCCTTTTCTAATCACTCTTGGGGTAAATGCGAGAAGCACACTTACTGGCTACCCACTTCACAATGAATAATCATAATTTCTGTGTAGTAGGCGGGCATTCACTATGCTATCCTTCTTCATTCTTCGGAGATGCATGGTGTGCGCTAAACACTTGCAAAAAATTTTGTGTTGCATTCAGTGGTTGAAGACGATGAAAAATTACGCCTGAAGTGGGTATGTGCCACATTTAATTATGTGATGAATTGTATTTTGTACTGAAATTTGTATTGTGTGTAACTTTGGACGACACACTCGTTACACGATTTGCATTGTGTGACACCTGGTAGTTCCTTTGCTGCTATAAAACGCTTTATTACCCATAACAAATGATTCATTTCTCAACATTAAGCCTGCCTAAAGCAAGTTTGCGGACCACTCGCTAGCACTGGCGTGGCTCAGTGGTCGAATGCTCAGCTGGCACGCAGAGGACCCTGGTTGAAATCCCACAATCCAGGGCGCCCCAAGGTTTAGTGTTCAAGTTTTTTATTTGGTTCCTTATTGGTTTCGGACACCAGCAATGGTGGCGGTGTACAACCGCGGCGCTGCGCGTGACCCATTGTGATCTCATAACAGCTTTCACTGTAAAAAGGATCTGCCAATTGATGCCTACGGCATAGGATTTATGCGAGTTGTAAATAAGAAGACAGCACCATTCAACCTAAATATTTTACTGCGCCTACGCAATACTTGGTATCTTGAATGGCAGTACGCTGTGTTGATGGTAATGTATGTCCAGTTAGACATTACGAATTTATAAAAGAGAAAGCAAACTTCGTAGGTGGGCGATAGTAATAGGGTAATAGGAACATTTTGTTTAGGTAGAGGGAGACAGTGAGCACACCAAAATACACGCACCTGAATGACGATGGTGCTCTTATAAATGACGTATATAAGCCTGCGTACAGGAACCACAGGGATGGCCCTTTTTCCTTCTATTCTCCTGAATGAAGGAAGATGTAAATTTTGTGTCATACTTTTACTAAGCCGGATGGCCATATTATTGAAAGAGCAGAGCTATGCCTATATAAGTTATTGACACTACTGTTAGCCGAGAGTCCCTTAATGTTGCGTTGCAACGTTTGTCGAGTTCTCATCCTCACTACCAAAAAGCCAGGCACCAGAGTCAGGTTAGTGTGAGGAGCTCATCAGAACTTTACATTCGTGTTTTTAATACTGATATTGTGTAGCATGTTTTCTCTAGAGGAAAGTTGGGGGAAGAGGTGGCGCTGCGCTGAAGGTAACGACAGGGTGGCGTAGGGTAGCTGACTTTCAGCAGTAACTACATGCGCGCCCTCTGGAGGATTCCATGAGTAGCGTTAGCCGACCATGCTCCGCTCATTCATGTGCATTCTGTGCACGCCTGAAACCAGTTAGGTTTTGTTACTTGTGACGTAGCTGCAAGGAAAACTTCACTGCAAGAAGAACTGCACCAAGCAATCATGATCCTGAAAGGGGGGGGGGGAGAAGCACCTTAAAGGTTGAAAGAGAACTCACGCTTTTCCGAAGCAGCTTCTGAGCAGTTCCCCAAAACAGTTGCTAGGCAGGGCATTCCTACTCATGATCTTTGCGTGTTTTCAAATTATGTATGCTTTGAACTACTTGTCCGGCTCCTTTTCTTTTCTGAGAGAATAAAGGCAGCTTGTGCACTTTACTACTGCTATTGAAAACCTCATAGGTCACCTAGCGTAGTATGCTGAGCAAAACAAGCGATAATAATCAGTGGCGTACACTATAGCACGGGGGTGGCACACAAGGCCCGGACAAACACCCTGCTCCCCGGAATTTTCGTCCCCATTGCAGCATAAAATGGGATTCGAACTGGTCTGGCACTTCAGATTAAAAAGATATGCCCCCCCCCCCTAGAAATTTCTTTCCTGCGTCCCTATTACTATTTTCATTCCTTAATCAGCATTCAGAAGTACTACAACTATTGCATGATAAATTTAACTACGTTCATTTTGTATTTAAAGCATTTCAGAACCCTGTTTAGGAGAACGAGTTGCGCTGCATATGGAAAATATCACCAAGGGTGTTCTGAGATCTAGGGGATATAGCATGCTCAATACGGTCGCGTCGACTTTAATACTTAACTGTTTCACAAATAAAGCACATTTATGCGAAGAATTTGCCCCTATACTACTCCCCTCCCGCCGATTTCATGTCTTGCGCATAAAAGGTGCCGTTGGAGCCGCCACGGTCGTGCGCACCCTTCAACGCCAAAACGGGCACGGCAACAATCCGACAAGATACGGAAGGAGGCAGGCGACGCAAGCGGCGGCATGCCACTGCACCGTGCTTTTGTGTATCGCTTGAGGTGTTTTATTTCCCGCTTGAGTTAGCACGATGGTAAATTGTTAGTAACCATGAGAGAGCAGCAGTCTTCACAGTCAACTTTCATTTTTTTGCCAGAGTTCACGCCGCTCGTGCTAACACCCCCTCCCCGCCAAATTCTTAGTGAAAACAGCAACGAAGGCAAAGAGCGCGTCGGGCGAAACTGGACGCGTGTGGTGCCGGCCACTTCATTCACTAAACGATCATGGCTAATCACTGTCACAGAACGAGCGCTCAAAAAGGGCGCGCCGCCAAATTCTCGCGACGAAACGCCGGAGTGACGCCGCGAGGTCAACGATAAAAAGAAAAAAAGAAGAAAACAAGCTCCCCGGGCACGCTCCCTCTCCCCTCGGAAGTGTAGATTCGCCGACGAACCTCCTCACCCCACAACGGCGGCCGAGCAAGCACTCAAAATTTCTAGATGGAAAGGGGCGTGGTGTGCCGGGTTGAGTCATACGTCGCGGACGGCCCTCGTATCGTCTCGACCTTTCCCCCAGCCTTCGCTGCGCATCGCGCCGACGAAATGATGAGAACTTTCTGGAATCTCGCGCGGAAGGTATTTAATCGAGCAGTCGACACGAAAGATGAGGAGAAGACGGAAGTTAGCGCCAGAGCGCGTAGGGATTCCGCCGTGTAGTTGGCGAAGGTTTTGTCCGTAGAGACAAAGCAGGAGAAGATGATTTCCACCTGAGGGGTGACGACTCGAGCTACAGGCAAGAGTGTGTGTTTACCGCTATCGATCGAAGACGCGTGGCAACAGCTGCGTGTGTGAAGCCGACGTGTTTCCGGCGAAGAAGTTTGGTGCTTGGCGAGCGGCCAATTGAATACGCTGTTATGCCTGCGAGTCCACAGCGAACGTCCGTGCCTCTGAAAAAGGCAATCTGTGTCAAGGGCAGCCCGCCTGACACGAACAACTCAACGGCGTCATCACGCCACGACGCCTTTCTGGCGCGCACGTGCAGTGAGTCAGCGCAGCCAGCGAGCCCGTCGAGTAAACAACCGGCGTCTTCCTGTCTGGGGGGGGGGTTGACAAAATGCCTGGCGACGTCACTCGTCCTTGGGTGCAGCCATCTGCAGCGCAGCTTATCCAGATTCGATGAGAAAGAAGGACGCGGCCCAGCGGCGACCTCATTGGAGGATTCTGACCTCGCGACCAGCGGCGCTTTGGGTTGGACATTTGGGTTGGACCCGGGGCATATAAAAGAAGCCCAGCGGCGCGTCGAGAGAGACCCCTTGGACAGCAGACCCATTTGAGAGCAGACCTATGTGTTACAGAGGAGAGCTCGGCTCTCCGAGTCTCTGTCGGCCCCAGTGCCGAATTCGTAACGCCTCTGTATATATGCTGTACATAAACCTTGTTTAACTCACCGTCGTCTCGTCCGCTCGTCTATCAGCTCAGCGCAGAATCAGTCGCGAGCTGAGAAACCTACGCTACCAAACGGCTGGTGACCTTCCCTGCGGAGTTCGAAGCAGTGGCGCCTTCGGGACCGTGTTGGCGTCGCCGTCTTTCTAAATAGTGGTTGCAGCAGTGAGATTTCGAGGCGCCCTTCGTAACGTCTCTCGGGGGCACGCTTCGTAACGTCTCTCTGAGGCACGCTTCGCAACAGTGGTTGGCAGCTGCGGGATCGGCCGGCGTCAGCGACATCGATGCGGTGAGTGCCGGATGTTTCCCCTCAGTTCACCAGACTACTCTAGCTCAGGTTGTAGTAGTTTAGAGAAGGGCTGTGTGAAGCATTGAAGTGAGCTTTGATCGTTTCAAGCAAAGTCGAAGTGCTTTGAAACCAAAGTTAATGCGGAGGGGGTAAACACGGGAGTGTGAAAAATTGCTTGCGCGTCTTGCTAGTTGACTTATAGTGGGTACGGCAAGTAAATTGTTAACAGGGGCAAACAGCAAGAGGATAGTGTGAACGATGGAGAACCTTAAAGTGGAGAAACTCGGCATTACTTTGGGCCATGCGAAATGAAAGCAAGCGATCCTTGAGATCATGAGAGATGAAGGAGTTTCGGCTGAGGAAGTCGATGAGGCCTGGGTGGATATCAAAGCACGCTGCGAGGAGGCTGAAAGGCGAGAAGCTCGCGAACGTGAAGAAGCTGAAAGGCGAGAAGCTCGCGAAGAAGCTGAAAGGCGAGAAGCTCGTGAAGAAGCTGAAAGGCGCGAGCGTCGCGAGCGCGATGAGACCGAGAGACAGGAGCGCCTCGAGTTGAAACGAATAGAATTGGCAATCCTACAGTGTTCGCAGGCGCCTAGCGTAGCTTCTCCGACAGTTCAGGTCAGCGGTTATAGATTTCGGGACCAACTGCCACCGTTCGTAGTAGGCGAAGACATGGCGAAGTATCTCGTCAAGTTTGAACACGTGTGTGAGCGAAATGCTTTGGAGCGGTCTCTTTGGGCGCAGAACCTGTTAGCTCTTCTACCCGGCGAAGTGTCCGACGCGATAACTTGTTTGTCGAGGGAAGCGTTTGAGAGCTATGACGAGGTAAAGGAAGTGCTCTTGAGACGTTATAAGCTGTCACCTGAGGCTTTCAGGCAAAGGTTCCGGTATGCTAAAAAGGGAAATGAGTCACACGTTGACTTCGCGTTTCGTCTTAAAGCCGATTTAATTGAATGGCTCAAGGGCGAAGATGTTTATGACGACCGCGATAAAGTGGTGGTATGCGTTGCATTGGAGCGATTCTACCGCTGCATCGAGGAGGATGTCAAACTTTGGCTGCAGGACAGACTTGGTGAAGTACAGCTAAACAAGGCAGCAGAGTTAGCTGAGGAATATTATACTCGCCGAAAGTTGCATAGCAGGGCAGTACGCGTTGAAAAGGATGAAAGGAAAGAGGGCTTTTCAAGGAAACCTCATAAACGGAAACCCGCTCCGCACCGTAACTTCAAGAAGGACCCGTCTTTTACGAATGACACTGCAGGGGAAGGGCAAACGGAAGCGGAGAAATCGAGTGAGGTTTCTACCACACGGGTGTTTGAATCACGGAAGCCGCTAATCTGCTACACCTGCAAAAAGGAAGGGCACATCGCGATAAACTGTCAGCAAAAGTTAGCAACTATCCTAGAATCGGAAAACAAACGGAAGCCGCTAATCTCCTACAACTGCAAAAAGGAAGGACACATCGCGATAAATTGTCAGGAAAAGTTTGCTTTCGCAACAATCCGAGAATCAGAAAAAAAACATGCGGTTGTTGGAGCCGTATCTCCAAGAAATTAGGGTGAATGGGAAAACGTGCCGAGCCCTTAGAGACTCAGCGGCAACCATGGATGTTGTCCATCCTTCATTGGTGTCTCCGGATGACTTTACAGGAGAATGCGCGCGGATCAGGCAAGTTGCCGAGGAGCAGAGTGTTTGCTTACCAATCGCCATGGTTGTCATTGAAGGCCCGTTCGGCAAGTTTCGCACTAAAGCGGCTGTGTCTGCTGCGCTAAACGATCGTTTTCCTTATCTTTTTTCCAACAACTCAGAGCAGCTCCTCAAAGAGCAGGGTAAATCGTTCTTCCCCAACTTAGCGTACATGGCCCTCACGCGATCGCAAGCGCGGAAGCTTTCGCAGATGCTTGATCTGGTTCAATGCGGTGAACTCTCAAGTGACCTTGTCGGCGGGTCGACGGAACCTCAGAGAGGAAATTTTCCGCGTGAGTTATGTGAGCAGTCACGCGAGCGGCCAGTGGCCGAAGCGACCGGCGCGGTTTCCGTAGCAAGGGGAGACGACATGGCGCCATTGAGTCAGAGTGAGAGGGCTGCAACGCTCTCGCCTGTAGCGGAAAGTTGAAGCGAGCTGTCGAGGGTTGATCGAGAGACGCTCATTCAAGAGCAGCGTGAGGATCTCTCGAATAAAGCGCTAGAGGAAAGCCACATGAAAGCTTCACAAGTGTTGTCGAAGGAGTACTACGACAAATCGGTGAAGAAGCGTGCTTTTGAAGTAGGAAGTCAGGTAATGCCGCTGCAGCAGTCCAAAAGGAACAAGCTTGAGGTTGATTGGGAAGGGCCTGCCAATGTAATTTCGAAGCTTCCCGATACGAATTATGAAGTGAAATTAGGAAGGCGGCAGAACAAAATTTACAACTTGATGAAACCCTACGTTCAACATCAAGCGGTCGTAAATCAGCTGTTGAATGCTTCAGAGGAAGAGGAAGCAGAAATTTTTAGTTCTTGTGAGGTAATCGAAGGAGGATTGGAGGTAACCTTGGAACAGTTGAACCTAGAACCTAGGTTAAGTGAAGTCCAGAAGGAGAACCTGAGAAAGATTGTTTTGGTGTTTGAAGACGTGTTTTCGGACTGTCACGGAAACACGACGGTGATCGAACACGATACCGAGCTAACTTGTGAGGAGCCAATCCCTAGCAAGCCGTATCGTTGTTCCCCCGTGCAACGTCGCAAGTATGAGCAGCTGTTGGTACCGCAGCGGTATCGTCGCCTGAAAGTGGCCGGTTACTGAGATGGAGCATGATGCTCCAACAGCGCAACTTTGACGTTCGCTAAAAAAAAGGGAAAGCTTTACGCTAATGCAGGTGCATTGAGCAGTGCATTCTAGCTAGTATCTTCTCAACCTTTCAGTTTCTCGCAGGCGATTCAGGGCAAAATTTTGACCTCATCACGACCTGAGCTGAGCGCTCTCGTCCAGAGTGAGCTCAAGGAGCCAACTTTATGTTGTATTCTAATTCGTTACGATGTTGTACGTGTAAAAAAAATGAGTTCTCATTCAAGAGTATTGTGTCCCACATGTGCCTCTTGATGTAGAGGAAACGAAATTCCTATAGACACGTAGCTAGGTATATGTTGTATTATACTTTGTCTGGTGTTCTGTCGGGTGACCGACGGCACTTGCTTGTGTCGTGTGTTGTCTGTTGTCGAACCGTTCTTGGCAAGTTGCAGAGCCACCGACAAGTGCTGAAACCAAAGATCGTGAGACAAGCGAAGCTGGTCGACAAGTTGTGGCGACAACCAAGTGGAGCTGGCATCCGTCCTCAAGAATGGGATGTGTTCCCGGAACGGAGCCTGGAGCTGCATTCTCCCCATGGCCCTGGAGGCTAACCTGGAGGGACCTGGCGAACGAGCGCGCCTGACATCCGAGCCACGTAGAAGCAGCTCGTCTTTCCGGCGCATTGTCTGGCGGCGGGGGTGCTGTTATGCCTGCGAGTCCACAGCGAACGTCCGTGCCTCTGAAAAAAATTCCGCCATATCCACGAAGTGAATGATGATGAGTGGGCGAAGCTCCGGAGGTAAACCTGGTAAACCATGAATCCTCTGTACATTTTGCCCACTCGATTTTATTACATCGCTCCCCATAGCGTACGTCGCCGCACTAAATCGAACGATTGCCTTCAACCAATGACACGCGCCATATGTGACATCATTCCTATTTTATAAGATCTCGCGTCTTTCATCAACTACAAGTACCGCTTTCTAGTTTATAACATCTTGCATCTTTTCATCATCAGCTACAAGTACCACCATCTAGTAAACACAACAAGAACTAAACGAGAGGTGGCTACATACAGGAGACGGTACCGCCATCTAGTGAACACTGCAAGAACTAAACTAGAGGTGGCCACATACAGGGGACGGTACCGCCATCTAGTGAACACTGCAAGAACTAAACTAGAGGTGGCTACATACAGGCTACAGGGGACGCACAGCCCACGCCCTAAGGAGCTTCGCCCCTAAAAGGCAATCTGTGTCAAGGCCAGCCCGCCTGACACGAACAACTCAACGGCGTCATCACGCCACGGCGCCTTTCTGGCGCGCACGTGCAGTGAGTCAGCGCAGCCAGTGAGCCCGTCGAGTAAACAACCGGCGTCTTCCTGTCTGGGGGGGGGGGGGTGACAAAATGCCTGGCGACGTCACTCGTCCTTGGGTGCAGCCACCTGCAGCGCAGCCTCTCCCGATTCGATGAGAAAGAAGGTCGCGGCCCAGCGGCGACCTCATTGGAGGATTCTGACCTCGCGACCAGCGGCGCTTCGGGTTGGACATTTGGGTTGGACCCGGGGCATATAAAAGAAGCCCTGCGGCGCGTCGAGAGAGACCCCTTGGACAGCAGACCCATTTGAGAGCAGACCTATGTGTTAGAGAGGAGAGCTCGGCTCTCCGAGTCTCTGTTGGCCCCAGTGCCAAATTTGTAACGCCTTTGTATATATGCTGTACATAAACCTTGTTTAACTCACCGTCGTCTCGTGCGCTCGTCTATCAGCTCAGCGCAGAAGCAGTCGCGAGCTGAGAAACCTACGCTACCAAACGGCTGGTGACCTTCCCTGCGGAGTTCGAAGCAGTGGCGCCTTCGGGACCGTGTTGGCGTCGCCGTCTTTCGAAATAGTGGTTGCAGCAGTGAGATTTCGAGGCGCCCTTCGTAACGTCTCTCGAAGGCACGCTTCGTAACGTCTCTCGGAGGCACGCTTAGTAACGTCTCTCGGAGGCACGCTTCGCAACAACGCGAGGTTTCCTGGAAGAGAAACTTCGGGGGCGACGGATCGACAACAACGCTTGACTTTGAGTGAGTGATTCTCGGAAGAGTATCATCCAGACTTTTGTTCCAAGAACTTTGGACTGAATAGGTTTCCTATCTCTTTAGTCTTCAAGTGTCTTGGTTGTTCAATGCATGCGACTGCATTGTAGTGCGTATTGTTGTCTGTGTCTGTTGTTTCGAGTGTGGCTGATTGTACTGTGTAGTACGTTGTTTGTTTGGTGACATATTGTACTCAACTATTGTGGAGTGTGCATACTTGTGTGTTGCTTTGATCTGCCTTTATTGAAAATATAATTCTGTTTTGTTTATCAACTCTCGGCTCTGACTTGTTCTTTGGGCCACAGCCGGCGTCCGCTGGCAAGCCAAAAAGGACCACTTCTAAATTGTCCACGCTTTCGTGGTGCGGTTCGGGGGGCCGATATTTCGGCCCTTGGAATCAGCCCGGCGATCGCCTCCCTAATTACCGGAACCCGGGACAATCACCCTCACGCGAATGCGTCAGCTTGAAACAGACGAGGGCAGTGATCGCACTGTCGCGGTTATTGCAGGTGTTCTATGAGGGAACGATGCCTTAAGCCTTATGCTTTGCTATTCTTATCGTTCCATACTCGCGGCTCGCTGATCGCGTCGATAACTCCAACCGACGGCCGCTCATCCTTTGCTATTCTTATCGTCCGTAACTCGCGGCTGAGTGATCACGTGGATAACGCTGACGAACCATCGCTCTTACGACTGGACAAGCGCGAAAAGCATGAAAAGCATTGACAGTGGAAAAGGCTGCTTTCTGCGGTTACTTCCCTGTGTGGGTGGCTGAGAACATCCTTACACAGTCGCGCTTGTTGCGCTGCTTGCCGTGCTATCACGCTGATAGGCGGGATACCGTCGCCGTATGCTTCCGGCTAGTGCACGCGTACCTTTCTCGGCTGTCGCCGGCGTCGCGAGGGTTAGCGAAGCCGATTACGTTCATGAATGGTAACGTCAACACCCACGGGGCATGAGCCAGGGAAGCCAAATGCAAGCGTCGGCAGTGGAAGTCCAGTGACACCGACGAGGTGTGATTCAAGAACACCAATTGTGTTAGAGAATACAGACGGCGTGCTAGTGACACCGACGAGACGTGAGCCAAGGAAGGCCAGCGCAAGCGTCTTCAACGCGCCCCGCATCTAGTGTGTTTGAGTTTCAAACAAACCTTTACTCGAGTAAACGCTACACCGAGTTTCGCTTCAAATCGTTCTTCAAGCACCCGCGTCGACGCACTTATTATCCGAGTCAACGCCGTGTGCACCACTGCTGCTTCACATCCCATCAAGGCTCCCTTCGTAGAGATGGTTCGTAGGTTTTTATTGCCTGAATTTATCACTAAGTGTTTTTTAATGTTTCATCAGAGAACTGATACCACCTCATTCTCTTCCAGGATCGCTTCTGTTCCTTCTGCCTTGGCAAATTAGCAAAGATGCCCGGTGTGCCTTACGTGAGTTCACTTTCTTTCCTCCCCGTTTCTTTGCGGTATTACTTACCGGAACTATCCAAAACATTGGCGTCCTCTGGTGAAAACATCGCAGCACAATGCTTTAACGAAGAAGCCTTAAACGATCTTGTGCAGAAGAGTGCTGCAAAACACGACAAGGAAAGGCAAAAAACTATCCCAATCCTTTGTGAGCATTTAGTGGTGAAGCCACCTCGAAAAGAAAAACAAAGGCAATATCCGACGTTTAGACAACTTCCAGCTTTTAGCTGCTTTAGTGGGGCATTCACCTTCCAAATTTTGCACAGCAGCTTTGTGGTCGAAGGCGACTTTATATTGGCAAGCAGTACTTGACATGTACTAGTAAAACCCTTCCGGTTCTTTAAAATACTTCCAACGTGCTTGCTTGTTTTCGCTAGGAACACAACAAAATACAACGCCGCAACATTGTGCTTTTGTGCTTGTTCTGATTCATGAAGATGGTTTCGCGCAAAATTCCCACTGTTTCTATATCATCGAACACTTGAAAAAATTTTAGAGAGAGGTGTCGATCAATATTTTTTGATAATTTTCATTTATTCACTTTAAGTGTACACAGTGATTAAAAAGTTCTAATTCAAAAGACAAACAACGAATGGCGCAATAGAAAGCGACAATCACCGGACTCCTGCACGGCCACTATAGCAACAGCAAATACCACGAATCTGACGACAATACACAGCCTCACATATTTGAAATTGCAGAAGGTCTGGAATACTGCGCAAAATGTTTGTAAGAGGCCTTTTAAGCAACGAATATTCGTGAATTATAGCATTTCAGTAAAATAATGTGTGCAAAAGGAGACCAGGAATTGTGTACGTGTTTTGAGAGTCGCCTTTGTTTCCGTTATGATACATCCGCATGTGTCTTGGTTGATATACTTGCTTCATGTCACCGGAAGGCATAGGGCGATGGCCTGTGCCAAAAGAAAAAAGTATAATTACACAAGCTAAATTGCACATGATAGTCAAACAGTTTCTTGAAAGGAGTTTGTACTCCGCTAAAGAAGAAAAAAAAAACACCATAATTTGCAGGTTAAGCTTCAAGCAAACTAGGTTAAGTAATTATGATATGCATCGAGCGTGTTATTATTAGTGTCAGAGGATCATACGTATGTGCAGCAATAATGAAAAACACACCACAGTGGTCTTGTGGCTAAGGCTGTCGGCTACAGGCCAGCAGGATGCGGGATCGAATCTCGGCCGCGGCGGCTGCAATTTGCATGGAGGCAAAAATGCATGGGACCTGTAGGCTTAGATTTATGTGCTCCTCGGGTCATTAACAACAGGTGGTAGAAATTTCCAATGTACTCCACTACGGCGCCTTTTATGATCATACGGTGGTTTTGGGGCTTTAATTCCCAACAATTAGTATTATTAGTAGCATTTAACTCTCAAAAAGCAGTGATGAGATTCCTGCTCGTAGTTCTTAGATCCTATCGGTACGCAACGTTTTATTGCGATAACAGGTATGTGGATATAACAAATATAAGGATATCACAAGGGCAGTTCTTTGCCCCATTGTTTAATTTTCTATGTTCATGCGAAATCGTGTAGGGGCAGCAACGAATCCTGGCTGAAACGAGCATGAAACAGGCCAAAATTATTTCTTCATGCGAGAATACCATGGGTGGTACTCCAAATAGGGCTGCTTCATTGTGACAGAAACCGCGCGTTTTGATTGGCCGGGCGTGGTTGCGTGCATCCTATCTTTACTAGTATTACCAAGATAGCTGATGCAATTTCACGTTCGGCGTTAGAAACATTCAATTCAATAAGACACGTTAGATAAAACTTATTTCCCTCACTGTAGAGACCAAGCTTGCTTACGCCAATGCTGCGTAGTTGCGCGCTAATTGTGACGCTAAAGTAGTGAGCTGTTAGCGTTAGCTTCTATCACAATATAACGTAAGTGCTCGCAGAGTCAATCATTCTGCCTCAAGACAGAACTGTGATTTCTTTTCTCGTTTATATCAAGAAATCAATCAACTGTGTCGATCCTTTTAAACTTCTTCCAATATTAGTAAATGTACTCCGGGTAAGTGCGGCGAGCATTATGCCAAGTAAACCCCCTTCAATAATGCAAACGGCGCAACGATGTAGACGTGAAAGAAAACGAAACATAAGCTATACAGACGGTATAAAGTGGACAACATGTGAATAATGAAAGAGAAGTGTTCGTGTTGGCAAATATTGTGACAACAAGATTGGTATAATAAAATACGATAACGTAGATGAAATCTCGACGACAAAACTCCCGAAGAATTCGTGACATCTAGAGGGCTGCAGGCTCACAGCTGGATCTAGAAAAAAAAATATCAGCGCTTTAATTGTTCAACAAATGCAGGTCGAGTGAACATGTCCTTGGAAGTGACTGCTGTATATTGGACCTCATTGGTCACGATGCCCGTCTTCTTTTGTTATACAAGGTAGGTTGTAAATACCGATTCGCGTGTTTTTAGAACCTCGCTTTTGTGTGTTTGTTGTAGCTCGAGAGGAAGTTGAAGGTGATGTTTGTTTATTTTTTCACACAAAGTGCAAGAACAACAGAAATTCTGACATAAGCACCAACGTTAAAGGTGATCGCCTCTGTCGAGATGAAAAAGCAAGGCTTCCACAATTTATATGACAAGCTGAAGACACAGCCCTATAGCGACGCGGCCATCATATTTTTGACGGCAGCGTCGCTATTGTCATAATAACTACTGTCATTATAATTGATGCTAAATAAGTATAAGCAATTGTTAGCGAATTAAATTCTGTAGATAAGAATCGCAATACATCACTATATGCGTCATAATATGCGTGAAGCAATCAACGCGTGAATTTCAAAAAGATGTGGCTGGCACTTTGCCGCCGAAGAAACCTTTCGTTGCTGTGAACACGTTCACACTAAATTTCGGAAAGAATTTCTGAGATCTCCATCCAAGCAATGCCCTCTACATTTACATGAAAATAATCATGAAATAACGCTAGACCCGAATGATTAAGAAAATT